>VYXC01001798.1:0-158413 GCA_013397175.1 Platysteira castanea | reverse complement strand
TTTACGTTTGTAAAGGTATTTTCTGAAGTGCACTGATACTGCCTGAGTTCAGCTGTTCCCCTCTGACCTCTGCACCTGCACATGATGCTACCTCAGCAGGCAGTAAGCCAGGTGGGGGCTGAGGATGGACTTCTAATGCCTGAGTGTACATGGGGCCTTCCCTCCTTCCTTTCCTTCACTGCCAGTGAGTTCTCCCCCTTGCCTGGGAGGGCAAGCAGCAGCATTTAGGGCTGGCATAAAAGACTGTTTAACACCAGCTCTTTGTTTCTTTCATGGTATGAAGTGTCCCTTTTATCGAAAAGCTTTGAGCTGATACCATGTGCAGATCTCTCGGAGGGCAGCAGAGAGTGCTATTCAATAAGCAGTTATTTTTTCAGTCTGGGTTCTCCCCTTTTCAAGTTTTAAAGCAAAATTGAAGAGGAAACCATGAAAGGGGCGGAAAAGAAGTATTTTACTCCTTCTGCTTATAGGAAAGAGACCTCCCTCTTCTGCAAATTAAGCAGTGTACTAAATACAAGCTGCATGTGATCAAGAAAAGACGTGAAGAGCCTCACAAGTTTGGCAAGCCCATTTCTCCTGCCTGTCCAGTGCTTCAAGGCTAGCAGGCGGCCAGGGGGGGTAGGTCCATAGCACATTATGGGGAAACTGGCAACTACCTGCTACCATTCCAGAAGTCAACACTTTAAAATTCCTCCTCTGCTGTTACCCCACTCTGCAGGCAGGAGCAGCAGAGAATACTTCAAGTATTCATCAGGGCCGAAGAAGCAAGATAACAATTTCTTTGTGCCACACAGAGTAAAATATGTGGCTTTTTTTTTTTAAAGACAAAAGAAAAATTAAGTCCTTCGTAGTAACACTATTATTAGCTGGGATCTTGTATTACATGTTTTAAGGTAGCAGAGGAATAGAAAAATTCTAGCTAGGATTGGAACAGGAATAATGGAAGGGAAGGCAGAGAAAGGAAATTATAGTGCTAAATCAGCAGGGAACTAAATCCAAAGAAATGGAGATAACCCCTAGTCCAGCAACTACTAATGGAAGGAGAACAGCAATATCTGAAAACTGAGAGTTTTCATTGAAAACTAAATTTTGAATAGGACAGTGTATAGATGGATCTGTTTTACTTCCCCTATTGGGGTTGAGGCTGACTAGAGAATATGTGTATTTTTTGAATACGAAATGTTTTCCTCACCTTGTAGTTTCCAAAATTTTTAACCTGTTGCAATGTCATACAAATACCTCTTACAAAAAAATAAAGACACACTCCTAAAAACCCCAGTCTGGTTTAAAAAAAACCCTACCAAAAAAAAAAACCTACAAAAAAACCCCAGAAAAGAACGGTTTCTAGGAATCAATTTTGGCAGACAGATATTATGCCTTTAACACAGTTAGATAGTTACAGAAAAAAGAGGTCCTTGGAAAAGGTGTGGTTTATCTTTCTATTTACAAGGGAAAGATCTTGTCAGGTTGCCACACTATCTTCTGCCAATACAGGAATGTCCTTCAAAGTGGAGAGTTTTTGCCAAATCTAAGATTACCTGTCCCAGATAAAAAATTGCTAGGACTTCAGATAGGAGATGAGCAACAAGATGGACAGATTTCATAATCTGAAAGCCTTGGCTAATTGCTTTTTCCAGCCTTCCATAATTTTAGTTTGCCTAATTGTCCCCAAAAAAATCCTTTTAATAATTTCTTCTCTTCTGCACCAATACACTCTCTGTACATTTCTGGCAGTCCTCTGTCTCCCTGTGGTATCCATTTTCACAGATTTATCCATCATCACCCTGTCTTGAGTGGTTGGAGACATATTTCTGATGATGGCATGGATAAACTACTGAACTCGGGACTCCTAAGCTTGGTTCAACACATTAGCTATGACCTCAGTTCTTTCCATCCATCATGCTTTTCAAAAATACCTACAAATTTCATATTTAGGGATCATCTCTCTTCTCTCTGTAGCTCAGTTCTTCCACACCCTAGCTAAAAAGCACTACCCTTTGGGGGTATGTTCAGTTGGACACGTCTATCTTTAATTTTTTTCCCCACAGTCTGGTTCCTGAGATGCCTGTCTCAACTTTTCGACCTGCTTTTCTCTGTCTTGCCAGCCTTGGAAAACTAACTCCTCTACTGCTGAAGGAGGAGGTAGATTCATATAGTTCTATAATGGATTTGTGTCACCTTACATCAGCAGCAAATCCAACCTGTCAAGTCTAAAAATGTGTCCAGGTTCAGTATTTCACTTAGAGTCTCCCAGAGAAGCATAATCCAGGAATAGCTTCTCCCGGATTTATTACATGATGCCACAAATAATGGCCAACCCTTGAGCAGCTTCTGTGGTTTGCAGGAAGAGTGCAGACTTGTTACTTGATGTCTGAAAGACATATATATATATATATTTATATGTTTATTGTATTCCCCAGAAGTGTTTTGCAAGGTTTTGCACAGCTTATGAAGAAGTTTTCAAACCTTATCCCCTTAAACACCTTAAGATATCTTCTAAAGAAAAACTAGTCATACAATCTTAAGCCAACCTGTGAGAAGGAATAATACACTGTACAACATCCTCTTTTGGACCTAAGGGCATAAACTCTCCCTGAAACCAACAGGAAACCCACAGAAATGCTATTTGTCTTAACAAAGTAGGCATTTTTAACCTATTTTCCCTTGTACTGATAATGCGTGCTTAAAAGTATTTGAGATTGTCACATTACTTTTATTCCTTCATAACACAAAATGCTGCACAGGGTTGTGTCAAACTGTAAGAATATTTTATTCTCTAGTTCACAGGTTAGAGCAGGGGAAGGAGTTAGCAGCAGCTTGGATTTTGCCAAGTTTTCTCTCAAGAGATTAGAAATTTTTAGTGAAAAAAATGCTGTTATGTTTCTTAAAAATCACTGTAAAGAGGGAAGTTTAAGTCATGATTAAATAATGGCAGTGGGCTCAGGAAACACTTGCTCAAGCCTCTCAAACTAAAAGACACAGAATTCTTTTTTTTTTTTTCTTTGCCGTTTTTTGTAACAGAGTTGTAAGAATTATAAACTACATCTGGTCTAGTCTGATCTCTCTAGTAAGAGAACCACATTCAGCTCCCAGCTGGTTTTTTGCTTGCTAGGGTGCAAGAAGCTTGGAAGCATTTACAAGGTGATGTATATGCAACCCATGGGAGGCATCCATAGGAAAGGAAAGAGCAGCCTCACAAAAGGCAATTTACTTTGCCAATAACTCTGGGTCCCCAGGAGTATTTACACAATCTGTTTGTGTTTCACAAGAAGAGCTTTCTGTCTCTCAGAGCTCACCTCCACACCACAGTGTTAGTTGCCTTTGGTAGTGAAATTGCAATATGTTGTCCTTGAGCAGATGTGAAGCCCCAGATTTCCTGCTACATGAGTCTGTTGCATGCAGAGTAAAAAGAGATTCGCTTAAAGTAAGTATTTTGCTAGTATACTCAGAAGCAGACTGTAAGAATTCTTTTTAGTCATAAAATTTCTAATGTTTACCTGGTATCTTACAGTTTTCCTGTAAAGTAGAGTCACTGCAAAACTAAAAATTCAGTCTATGTAAGTAGTCTACTTTGCTTGATTTGATGTACAAACATTAAATGCTTTCATACCTTTTTCCTAGGTGAGTACCCTAAGCACCAGGCCTTAGGTTTTGGTAGATGGGACAACTGCACCTGCACCACCAGCACTTTGCAGGGGCTGTAGTAGGGAAACTTCATGGCTGTACCCACCCCATTGTTCAGCCTGTGCCTGCCTCAGTGCACCTGCAGGACACTGTTGTGGGGGTGGCAAATGCTCCTGGGGGCACCTATGACCTCTGGAAACCTCTCAGGGGGTGGAGGAAGCAGGCTAGAGGAGCTCTCTGTGTCACAGCTGTCATTTGCCTCTCTCAGATTTTCCCTCTGCTAAAAGGTTAAGGGTAAGTTTGCTCTCCCTCTCTCTTTCACCCTTATGGAAGACACAGATGTACCAAAAATCAGAAATAAGAGGCAAAGGGTGGAAGGAATGAAAGTTCTTAAACATTCTGGTAGTAATAACTGGTCTAAAAATAGTCATTTTCTGCTTGATGGGAGGAAAGAGGAGAATGAGGCCAGTGTTTCTGCTGGATTTTATTTATTAAATTTGTGCTGCTATAGCATCTGGGATAATACGGCCGAATAGGCCTCTTTTAAACAAGCCAGACCTCCCCAGTGAAAGGAGTTAAGCCCAAAACAGTTGCACTCCCATCAGCTGGGGCTCTGCCTCTCACCCTTGCACGGTCCACACCTGCACCCAGCCAAGATGTCACTGCATTCAGCCACGGATGGGCTGATCTGGGATTGTATGATGGGCCTCCAGGACAGGATATGAGATCAGAGAATGACATCCTCCTCTACAGGGACAAGTATCAGAGCTACATAAACTCCAGTGCTCCCTTCGCAGACTTCCTGTGTCCTGTTTTTACTTCACACAGGCAAAATCCCAAATGGTTGTTGATTTAGATAAGAGGAATATTTGAGGAGAGCCACATGTTCATTAAATGGAGGCTCTGTAATGGATGAATAATAGACCCAAAAGGGATTAAATACTATAAATAGTATATCTATAGACAGTCTGCAGGTGACATGCAGCTGGACCATTGTGAGGGAAAATGATTAAAGCAGAATGGGATTTTCAGCACCTATTCCAGAATGCAACCCACTAAATATTTAATCCCACTAAAATATGCATGTATTTAGATTCTCGCTAGAAACTTTGAACACATTTCTTCACACAGAGAAAAGCATGAATAATTGTTAAAGTAAGGTATTATGCTTAGTCATTTTTGTGCTCATCATCTACAGGTCATAGATTTTCCAGTGTATACATGTCTTCTCCTCCACCATGGTTTGCTTGATAATAGTATTTACTGTATATGCTTTTAACGATAACTATTATGAATGCTTTGGGTAGAAACACAAAGCAAGAACATGTTTTACGAGAACTCAATAATGAGAGAAAACCACAGAGATCTGTGTCCGAGAGCTTTTTTTCATGTGCAGTGTGACTAGGTTTGTGCTTTCTACATGTTTTTTCCTCAGTGGCATAGAGTTAGCTCATGGCAGTTCTCACTTTTATCCTTGTTTGAATTTTCTACAGTTTCAGACTGTTCTTTTTAATTGTGTTCTGTTTTTAAGTTTCTTTAATAATGTGCTCACATCTGTCTTGGATCCTTTTATTTGGAAATATCCCAGAACTCTATCACCAGTTTCTTTTTATTTACCTGTGAAGCAGAGTTTTCTTTTCCATTCCTCCTGAAGTCATAAAAAGCTTGTGGATTAAACAAAAATGAGTGTTTAGTGTATATGACAGGTCTTCCTGATATGCTGGCAGCTATCTCTCACAGACATCCTTTCTGAGCTGGCTTTGCTTTACATCATCTTGTGGCATACTGTATGGCAAAAACAAACACCCGTCTGTTCACGTGTTCTTAGGATGTGTGCCCATAGAAAGGAAACCCCTGTAGATAAGAAACTGCATCAAATCAGAGGACAGAATGGAAAATAACCCTAGATCTGCTTTATATTTGTTGCAAACCAAGTCCACCTAGGACAGATGCCAGTAGTAGCAAATGAGACATAACACTGCATGTGAAAGGGCTCCCCTGTCCAACACAAAAGCTCTTTTCTCATTTCATTCCCTGTTATTTTTCCCCTTGCTCCCTGAAGAAAAGGTGCGCAAACATGCCTACCTTAGAAATGGGTTTAAGCATAAGAAAGGCCAAGGTTCCTGCCGATGGCTGTTACAATAAGATGCAACCTAGACTCTGTGATATCTTAGATTAAAGATGCCCTTTACTTTTCACATTCAGAACAGATCTGTACAAATAATCGCTCAGAAGGCTTTTCTGCCTATAATTCACCTGACTACTCTTTGTTTCGTGTTTTTCAACCAGTTGTATTTGGGAACACAAAACAGAAGAGCATAGTTCTTCTGCTGGCAGGAAGAAGACACCTACATAGTTATATTTCTTTATGGAAACTTCAGGAGTTTAATCCCCAAAAATCCATATGCTGTTTGGCATACACCTTGTCCTTACCTTAGCCAGGACCAAAGGGAAGAATGACAGAATATATCACTGTCCAGGTATATTTAGAGCAAGCAGCTGCCCAACAATGGTGAAGAAATCTCCCACATGGGAGTTTTTCCTAGCTAAGTACGGATCAGGAGGATAAAGCAGGCCCTGTGAATTTTTACCTTCATGGCTCATTTTAAACTCCCTTTATGCATAAGTTGTGTAATGAGATTGCTATAGCTCCTAGAAAATTAATCTATCCTTGATTAATTCTCATCTCTACTTGAGGCATTAGCTGCTTCAGTGCCTCTCTCCTGTCAATCACCACATGCATTGTCATTTTGGCCACATGCAGAGGTGCCCTACCAGCTCTGTGATGTTCTCCTTTTCACCTCTCAAATTCTGAGAAGACAATTCCCAAATCCTCTCCTCATCTTCCTTCTTACGTGAAATTTCTTTGCATAAAACAGCCTGCCCTCCTTAAGAGGAGGAACTTTACAGACAGCTGGTGTCAGTCGTTAACAGTCGATGAACAAAAATGGGCAGAAAACCATTTTATCTCAGCTCAGGTTCTTGATCTGCTCTGGACTCACCACACTGCACAGGAGTGCTCAATGACATAAAATGTACATAACAAAGCCTGTGTGTACCTAAGTCTACAGAGGTCAGTTGTAGAGCGGGTCTTGCAGCGAACAGGGAAGCACTCTCAGCATCCAGACTAATTTATTTTTACAGCCACATTCCAGAAAACTTTATGCAATACTGAAAAAATTATAGCTTACTGTAACTGCAGTGTGGCTACAAAAATGAACAATTTTTTTAAATGTTCAAAGTTCTTTTCTACTATGTGGCATTATTTCACTGGGGAGCAATAGATTTTGTCTCTTTCAGGAATCTTCCCTACCCTACACCATCTGAGTCTAAAAGTTGTGATTTCCAAATATAAATAAAACATTGTACGTATGAGACAGAAAAACTGTTTGGCCTATTGTGATGCTCAGCGTGTGCTAACAATAGCTCCTAGAAGCCTTGGTTCCCTGTGCATGCCAGAGCCTAAATGTGAGATAGATCTATATTGCTCCTGCTGTCCAGATCAAATCTAGAAAAGGAGTGCCTACTTCTTACCAAAGATTTACTCACTGTGCAAGTATCTTAAGCCAGAAGAAACAGCCTGAATTACCCGGGATCAGGAAAAAGAAATGCCAACCAAGCCAAAGAACTTATACAGGATTCACTATGGGGAGACTTGGAGTTCTGCCTGTGTTTTCATCCCTTTAATGCCTATAGCTCCCATGCCTCAGGAGCTGAGATGGTGTTGCAGTGTGTTGGTCCCAGGAATGTCCTCCCTGAATTAATCCTTCCCGCAGCTTTATGGCATGTGTCAGTCAGACATACCCAAATATATGTTTGCAAGGCCTGTCCATACAGCAGTAATTTCATTACCAGATGTCAAGAACCAAGGCAAAATAATACAGCACGGACCAGGCTGAATGTGGTTAACTAAGTTGCTTTTAGTTTATTAATTTTACCCATATACATAGATGACTTTGAAAGCACCACGTGAAACAGTCAGAACAAACTATAAGAAAATGGTACAGGAAAAGATTTCAATATGCAATGTGTCAGTGTACCTACTGTGTTTCATACATATTTTACATAGAAAACCAAAAACCCCACAGTTTCCAGAGGATGTACACATTTTGTTTTGATCCAGCAAATTTAGTTTATTAATAAGTAAAAAAATAAATCTACAATAGCAACAGTGCAAACACATCAGAACTTGCATGGCATACAGAACACAGATGAATAAAAATTATTATACAAAGGGCCCAGTGTTTCCTATGGTACTGGCTGTGATGTGTACAATAAACAACAGGGTGAGGAATAAACTGCAACTTAAACAGGAAGATGAGCTGCATATTACTGGCTCTGTCTTGTATGGTCTCACTATTTCAGGAGGTAAAGCTGTCATGCCTTGGATCTGAAATTAAAATAACAAAAAATTATCAGAATTTTGTCACATAAGATTAGAAAACTCTTCTTGCTCTCAAGATAATTGGCAGCTTGCGTGAGAATCTATTGACAGCTTTATACTTGGGTTGTGACTCTCACTGTGGAAATATCAAGCTCAATAAAAATGTGGGTATATTGTATGCCAAATGATCAGCCAGTGTGCATATCCAACATTCTCAGCTTGAGAGCAGCAGTACACACTGGTATCCTCTCCAGTAAAGCAAGGCTAAACTTTGGCTTGCTGGTTTGAATGACCTTATTTTGCTTTGTGGGATTGTCTGGATGGTTTGGTAGTTGTTTTCATCCTTCTGTCAAATAAAAATGAAAGCTGGCAGTGTCACTCTGCTATAGGCATACAGGATGATATTTGAATGCATTCATTTCTGCATGCAAGGCTCACACTTGCACATACAAAGCAGTTGTGTACAGATTATTCCATGGAAACACAGAATGGTTGTGGTTGGAAGGGATCTCTGGAGGAATCTGGTCCCATGTCCTTGCTAAAGCAAGGTCACCTACAGCAGTGTCATATTGCTATATACTAAGCATTTTTCACTCTTCCCGTAGAACTCAGTGCAATTTTATGGGATTGGATGTAACTACATGTTTGTTATGGTTTCAACATGAAATTAGAGACATTTGTGTACACTGCTCAGCTTGCTTTCCTAAATTTACTCCCTACATGTTAAAGAAAATAAGCTCTGCAGAAAGTAAGCTCCTGGGCACATTTTTGAAAGTTTTCATGCCCACCTGTACAGCATATGCTTGCTTTGGGGATTTTATCTATGTTGCTATTATTCTGTACTGTGGAAAGAAACCCCAACTAAATATTGACTTAATCTTAGCAAACATAACACAAAACTAAAACTGAAATAAGGACCAACTCTATAGAAGGATGATGGCATTTTCAACTCAGTTCTCTGCTTCATATTTTTTCAGTCATGTAACAACTCAAGGATTGTTTGGCCATTCAGGTTAAATCTGTTCTTCATTTTGATGAGGATGGTCATATAAGTGTAATATTACTAATAAGGGAAGGGAAAGGAAAGAGTCCTAATCTTAGCTTTGATGAATATGCCCATGTCATTTGAAAAAGGAAACTGTGATTAAGGAAGAACTAAGAACTCCCAGTTCCAGTGAGCTCATTCTTTGACTACATTCTTTAAGTTGTAAGTATTGTTCCTTCATCCTGTAAGATAAAGAGGAACAGCATTTTCCAGAAAGCATACCATTAAAAAAAAAAAACCAGCTTGTCCCCTCTTGATAAAATTTCTCTGTGCTTTTCATCATCTTAACTTGTCCTCTGACAAATAATCAGTGAAAGAGTGACTGTGCAACTGCTACTGGCCAACAGCTGTAAAGGTCAAGAAGTGTAACCAAAACTGGTGAGCAGTCACATGTACTGTCTGTCTACAACCACTTTTCACAAATAGTAGAAAAAACCAGAACCTCCTGGATTACTTATAGCACACAGTATTTCTTTGACATCGAACGGGCAGAACAGTCTGACCTATGTTGGAAAAACCCAAGAATGCTGCTGCAGGAGGGGCAATTTCTTCACCACCTGAAAGAACTTGTGTGACACGCTGTGAGGCAGCACAGGCTATCTTCCAGGGTCAGGAGAATGAGACAAAAGTCCTTTCCTAGGAAGTACTTCATCAGTAGTATCTCATAGCAGCTCTGCTGTACTGGACTGAAATCACAGTAGGAAATAAGCCAGTACAATGAGACTGTCTCCCCTTTTGAGCAGAAAAATCTCAAAAAAGTAAGAGCCTTGAATGTGGAGTCTGTAAAGGAGTTCCAAGAGCAATACATGTTTTAAAGCATCCTTTTCAGGGATGATACCACCTGCACTAGCCATTCACTGTAAACACACATCAGCATTAAAGATGACAACTTTTCTCGACAGTCCTGGTAAAATATCAGTACATATTTAGAATACATAATAATTTACTGGGATATTATTTTTTATCTTACAAAGTTTTTTCATCAAGACAGTAAGGAAAGTAAAACTACAGAAGATAAAATCAAACAAAGGTGCACAAAGGAAACATATTATCCAAATGCATTTTTATGGCCCCATACTATAGACAATTCTAGGACCAATAAAAAAAGCAAGACTTATTGGAAGATTATTCATACAACTTTAGGTTATCTAGATGCCCAAGTAAAGAAGGGAGATTCTTCATTATGCAGTCAATAACCTTTCCCCTAGAAGGTGACTCAGAAATGAAACATGATTTAGGGACTTTGAATCATCCATTGCAAGACCCTAACATAAGTCCCTGACCACAGAGACAGCCGAGATGGAACAGCTTCCTGACTTGGTCACTTAATCTGGACACACGTTTACTCTCTGATCAGTGCCAGACCCACCAAAAGACTCCATCCTCCTATTACGGATCCCAGGTACTGATTAAAGCGCCAACTTTTCTATTCTTTTTAAATGCTTCTAGAACTCAAGTTAGGTGAAAGAACTGCTAAAACATTCTCATCATTTGTTACTGTATGTAAATGCAATATAGCAGTGTAAATATCCTGAAGACGTATAACCAGATATTTATTCATATGCAACAAAACACAATAAATCAAATTAGTTTCATAGCATCATTGCCTCCTTTTCAACACACAGACTTACCGACCATTCTGCATTATCTGTTTTTGAACATCTCACATTCACAGGTAGTTTAAGCACAAGTTGATTATAGGAGAGACCCTCTGATCTGGACCATTTGAATTTATTCATTGCATCCATAAAAGACAGGTTTTTATATTGCTTAGGACTCTTGATGATGAAAGGCCAAGTCCTAAAGAAAAATAAACAATTAGATTTTTAAAAAAATAGATAAATACTATCAAGTTGCAACTGATGAGGAAAAGCTTTTGGAGAATCTACTCAGAAAAATAAATGCATTACTGCCATGTATATTATGCCTAGTTCACGCTCTCAGCTAAATTCTCTTCTACTGCATACTGATGCAGTTTCATTGATTTTGACAGACTTATGAAAGGCTGTCAGCAGGTTAGTACTTGCTGCCAGATGCTTTTAGAAATGAAGGACTTCAGCAGTTACATTGTTCTCTGATCTACAAACTGAATACACAGGCAACACAAAACAGATCCTCTGCTGTAACTTCTCAAAAAAACACCACCAAAAGAAAGCCACATCCTCTCCTAGGCTTGGCTGGCCAGGTTGCCAAGAAACCTTTGCCATTAGAAAGCTGCTTCCAGATTGTTCTGCCCAGCTCAGGTCAAAACTGATCCTAGCACAGGGGTTGGTCTGATATGCACTGGTTGGCAGCAGATAATAACTGGTGCTGTGGACATTGCCTTGGCATGTTCCTACAAACTGACTGCAAGGGTACTTTTTGGAGGGGTGGTTTGGAGACCTGCTGCACTTCTCTGAAAGACCTATTTACCCAAATGTAGGAATCCTCCCCATGAACAAATGGGGGCTATCATTTCCCACCAGCCAAAGATGTGGAAAGGGAAGGAATGAGATTCCATGTCTTTCATTTAGTAAAGATCAAGCTTTTACGAACACAAAGTCAATCTAGCTAGAAGAAGAACAAAAATTTCTAAAACTTTATCAAGTAACCTAATTAATGCTGTGATTGGAGCATGAGTTATCTTTTCAAAATACTTTTGACACATCTGGGTTATCTTGCATTAAGCTGTCTCCCACTTGCTTTGGGTAAATTGCCTATGCCAGAGTTCTGCTCCACTCAACATCTAGGCATAGAGGACGTCATTTTAATGAACTACCTATTTTGGTATTTGGGCCACTACTGTGGCCCAATCACTTTCATCTCTGCTTCTCATGATTTAAACCATTGTCTCTGCCACCAGACAAAGGAAAAATGTTTTAAAGCAAGCCACAATGCCTTGATCCTGTTCCCAGTCTGCCTTCATGAGTAAGTCAAGAGAGACTTTGCAAGAGTCAGTGAAGCAATTCTAGTGTTAGACTGACACGAGAGAGATGAGGATCAGGTCACATATCCTTAGGCTGACGGAGCTTAATGAAACAAGAATTGTGGATTAGGTCATAAATACTAGAGGCATTATTAATCTCCTCTTCTAATTACTATTCCATTTGTGGCAGACAGTCTGCATACTTACTCTATTCAGAACATCTTTATTTCCCCAGGCCAAGTGTGCATTTTTTCCTTAAGTACAGTTATCATGAATGAACACTCAAGAGAGCATACATTTGTTAGAATATTTTCTTTCTAAGCTCAGAAAGACTCTTTTAGATAGGACTAATTTAGAAACTCTCTTCTCCCCATATTAAAAGAGGCTGTAAATGGCAATAGTGTGGAAAATTATGTAGACATTGATTGTACTGTGATTGACTTCCTTCAAACTCTTCTTCCTTGAATATAAATTTCAGAACTAAGACCACTAAGCCTGTACGTCAAATTATTTTACAATAATAGCTTTATATGGTTTGTTAAGATAAACTCTATAACCAAAGACAACTTTTAAAATTTGTGGTGACACACTATTAGTCTATGCATTTGATTTTAAAATCTTACTATTACCTTAGTTCAGTGCAACAAACAATACAAATGTAATTCACCTTTCACCACAAAAAGTGCATTCTATTTTTTATTGTTTGATTATTTTTCTGCATTTCATTCATTTGGGAACTTTGCTCTTTTGACTGTTCTCACTCTTTACAATCTGCTGTTGAGACGCTTTAATTTTAAGCACTATAAGGAACACATTTTTGTCAACAGAATTGCTGACAATGAATGTACCCAGGGAAGTTCAATACCATGCTCACAAACTCCTTTTCAAAATTATCTCTTTATATATGAAGCATTGACATGTTTTAATAAATCGATAGATTTAGAACAGTGATATATAGCCTTTTTACAGATGATTGTGGTGAAAAAAACTCCTCATGTGAGCAATATTATTTCCTTAAAAGAAAAATTGTTTTTCTATCAGAAGAAAAAAAAACCCCAAAAAACATGTGAAATAATTTGGCAGGAGAAATACATAGCAGTACAGCATACTGACCAAAAAAAAACCAGTGGCATGAGTGGCCATGTTGCACTACCAGAAAGAAAGAAAAATTGTATAAAAATGATCCAAGAATCCCACAGACAGAAACAGAGGTGATACACATACTCATAAACATTTTTATGTTTACCTGACTGGTCTATAGATTTCCTTAACACCAATGAATTGGAGCTGCTCCATTATATCTGGAATACTCGCACAGCGGGTGAGGTTGATTCTTGGGTAATACAGCAGATATGACAGGCACATCTCATTCCTGGTGCTCAGACCACCCTGAAAATGGGATTTTTCTTTAATCAGGTAGCTCTGGAATCCCACAGATTAAATCACTGATTAGCATTTATATGATAACGAAAGGTATATCAGGAGGCCCAAGTCGACAAGTTTATCTTGTACAGGAGGTTATTGAGTAGAGAGAGGTTATTGCATAATTAATTACAAAATATTCTGGAAGCTCAAACAATGGCTTCCAAGTTAAAAGACATCAGAAAGAACAACTGTGAATAAAATAAAGCTCATATTCTACTGAAGTGTAATATCTGAGAAGTTCAGGTTTGCTTTCAGTTGTCCCCAAGGTACTTAGATCTACCACATTTCAGAAAAGGGCTTCAAAGTGGAACAGATTAAGAAAAAACCTTGTAGGACAATTAATTTGTTTAATAAGAAATTAAGTGAGGTTTGCCTAGTAAAATGGAGGCTGGGATGGAATGTGAATCTATCTGGACTCTGCTTGTAAGTACATATGCAGATAAAGAGCAAGAAGGAAAATAATTTTTTATGTTAACAGGCAATGTTGACTCAAGATAAAATGAGCATGCATTATAAAATCACTAATTAGAATAACATTTCTAGCTAGCAGAAGAAACAGACTCTTAAACAGTCTTCCATTGAGAGCCGTGGGGCAAAACTAACTTAAAATTACTCTTGGTAAACATGGACAAGGTATAAACTGCATGTTCCTAAATCCTGTGTGGGAAGAGTCCTACAAGTCTCACAGAACCACAGGAATAGGAATGGAGAAAACAAAACACATGAGCCAGGAGTTAGTGTGGTCACCACACAGGAAAACAGGACAAAAACTCAAAGGCCTTCATTCTTGGTCTTTGGCTTTTCATTATAGAACTACCTCATGTGCTTACATGCAAGCCATGATTCAGGAATAGGTGTCCCTGTGCTCTCTGGATGCCAGGAACTGCAAAACAGAAACCCTTCAGGTCTCACTTCCCAGAGGTCTGGATCCAGCCCCTCCCCAGGAAGTGGGATCAGACCCTGGCACAGGCAGCTATATCCCTCCCATAGACATAGCGGGTCTGGCATCACACTCTGTGCTCCTAGCCAGCTGGCACAGTCCAGCTCATGTCCAAGTAACCAAATTTACTTCACCTCCAAAACCCAGTGGCTGCATTGCAATGGCCAGTGCCTGGCCTCTGTTAACCTATCAAGCTGCTTCTGGGACACTGCCAAACCAGAGCTGGACACCCTTCACAGGGAGGGGTGGCTTCTCAGCTCCTCTTCCCAACCCAAAGGACTTTCATTCTGCCTGGATTCTGTGTTAGGCACAAAACTAAATAGTGGAGAAACATCCTGGTCACAGCTTATCTAAAAATCAGTACATAAGAACTGGCAATTACAGCTTTGGGGAAAAATGCATAACAAGTTCATAAAAATAATTCATTAGAGTACGCAGAATTTGCATGTTAATACATGTTGTGAAGAAAGCACTCCTTATACTAGAAAGGTTTGATTTTAAAGGCTTTTTTATGAGCTGACTTGCTTATTTTTATAAACTAGTCATATGAAAGCCTTATGCAAGAGTTCAGACAAAGATCACAATAGTTCAGATGACTTTAAAACCTAAGAATCTGTGAAAAGAAAGACAATAAATAATTTTATGGACACAGGCATTAGCAACTAAATTGACTCTTTTTTAATAGTGTTCTATGAAAAAAGTTTTAGCCCCCAATATTATCTATGTACTTGTTTTGATCCACTAAAATATTGCTTACCCATGTCATGCGAATTCGGTCCACAGTACTGTAGTGGCATTCCGTGATTAAATTATCCCCCTGAAACACAAAATTTAGGAAGTTCACAATTCTGAAGTTTATCAACACCAGCTTCAGGTAACCACAGATGACAGTAAGCACTTAAGAAATAAATATCAGGGCAGTGCATATGACTTTTTGAAAGAGTGAAGGATTAGGTAACTGCCATATATTAAGGCCTCGGCACTTAACATTCGTATTACCCCAGATCCTCAGGGATCCCCCATGGATTTAAATGGAGTCTTATTATGAGTGTTGTCTGGCTTTCTTTCAAAATAGCAGTGAAGGTACCCAGTTATCATCCAATTTTGTGGAAAATTATATAGTAGACATTGTATACAAATGATTCTTGCTCCAAAACTCATCCAGTGCTACTTTATCCAGCATAATTTACCCTGCCAACTTCAATAGAAATATTTGGCAAATGAGGAAAAGAAGGCTTTCCACACCACAAAAACAACTGTTTCTCTGCCAAGCCTGGGAGTAGAGGAGTGGCAGGCAAAGACTTCACTACATTGACAGATACGTATGGGAAAGGCTGAACACTTACCTTCTCAAGTACATACTATTCACTTTTTTGTGTCTTGACAAACTGATCTACTATTTGGTAATACTTTCAGTCCCTCTACCTAATCAAGTACAAATCTGAAAAGCACCATGATAATCAAGTGGAATTTTTTTTGTATCATTATCTTCCCTTATCATCCACTGTACTTCCCAAAAAAAAAACAGATCACCCTTCAAAGGCTGAGAATTTCTCCTTTCCTACAGGCTGTTTCTCCAGATCAATGCTAGCACAATCTGTTCTCCAGACTGCTGGAAGAAGGTGCGTCAGCCTCATGTCAGCCAAATGGAGACAGAGGTTTCTGAAGTAGCATGAACTGGCAGAGTGTCACTGCTTCCAGTGGGAATACACTGTTCCTGCCAGTGAGGTCTCTGGCTCTCGTATCTTACAGACTGGATAACATTCACTAAAATTGTTCCTTCTGTGAGACTAGATCTGTTGCTTCCAAATGGAGAAGAGAGTGCTACTATGTGAAGAAAGCAAATAACCTGGACTCCACAAGCTGAGAGAGAGATAAACCCTTGGGAGAGCTTATAGAAAGAGAGAATAACAAGAACTTATATGAGAAATTATACTATTAATTAATTGATTAAACTCTTCTCTGAATTACACCAGATGATGTAATAAAGCTGCACTGCTAGTTTTGCATGAGATGAAAACAATGAAAGGCATAAAAAATGTTCTCTTCAGAGAAAGAATTCCATCTTCTACTTGAGCTGTCTTTTTTCAAGTTGCTGTTATTATCAAATACCCTTTATAGCTTTTCTGTTGTCTATTCCCTTATGTTCTTGAATTTTAAGAGGCTTTTTGCTATAATCTGCATGGACTTTCCTAAAAATATTACAGGGTTTCTCCGCAAACCTGTCATCTTCTGCCAGCACTCTTCCTAAACCCTTCAACCTTCTTTCCTGAAGGAGGTAACACTCGTTTGTCTTTGAAGTCCCTAGACTACAAGCAATTTGACTTCAAAGAGTAAATTCTGCACTTGAACATCCAGGTTTTGCTGTAGAAATTAAACTATCAAGTTAGCATTTTAGCTTCTTGTCTTTAAAGTACAAATATCAAAGTCTCACAATGTGGGAGAAGCGACATAAGAGAGAAAAGCCCCTGAAGTTTAAACCATGGGGCTCCTGACCATACTCGAAGTTCAGTCATTTCAATGGTCTTTTCAGATCCCTTTCCCTTAGTGGTTCCAATTATAAACAAATTCCATTTTTTGACATTTTGCATCTGGCAGTTAAATAACATGCTTCTTTACATGCACCAGGTCAAGCTGCTCTGCCAGCCAGATCTGGAGCACCCAGATTTTGCAGCACTAAAATTTCTGTCATCATACCAGAACTTAAAAAAGACACTGGGTAGAACTAACAAAAGAAGAGTGAATAATTTTTAAATGAGTGACTGACACAAAAAAATACAGACTGTTTTCATGCAATACTTATGCATAACTACTGTTTTATAATATAATTGTAGTTGGAATATTTCTACAAGTTGTTACATTATTTTCAAGAATACAGTAAATAGAGTTGTATGATTTCTTCTTTCAAAGGGTTTTGTTTACTAGTCAAACATCAGGTGGAACATGAGCATGGAGTTTTACTCCCAACAACAAAAAGCGTGAAACAAACAGAAGAACTGACTGGTTTTTAAACATGTTTGTAAGGCTGGATACTTGCTGTGTGCAAATACAGAAGATATGCTACTCGGGTCCCACAGCTCTGTAAAGCCACACGGTAGCATTTCCATTATTCATCTTGCTGGGTGCATAAAGATGGTATAACCAGGCACACATGGGATTTTCTAATCTACTTTGTTCAAACATTTGTGATAGTAAAGTTCAAATCAAGTTATTATGGACATCAAACATACCCAAAGAATAGCTTGATTTGATGGAGCAAGCCAGTTCTGTGGTCACTAATGTGGACGCTCCCGAGACACTGAAACCTTAACACATTAGTGACTCTCAGATAAGTGGAAAAATTAACAGAACATCTGGGAATTCTATGATGCTATGCCAAGAAATTCTGTAGCAAATTTAATCCTAAAGGTGAGAAAATGCCAGGCACATGATCACTTAAACACTTCCAGGAAAAGAATTAAGAGTGTCGTACTGGCAAGATGGTTCTTTCTTCTTTCAGGTACTGAAACTCCTGGAAGTTGAAGTCAAACTCATCGTCATAAGCAAGTAGCTTCTGCTCCTCGCCGTTGTGGAAGTGGCGCATCCTGATCGCTCTGCCAGCAAGGTGAGCGTGGAGCAGTACTGCAAACACTTGAATCCCAGCAGGTCTCTCAGCACCCAGAGCCTGGCCAAGAGAAACCAACACCGTCAGTGTTCCCAAATGCAAAGTCACGTAATGTAATGCCATGTACAAACAGAGTGAAAGTACATTAATTAATGTATTTTGCATTCACTCAGTTTACTGAAAAATGCAGTCTGGAGCAAAACCAAAACTGTAAGTGAAATTCAGGGTTTATGTACAAAAAAGGCTAGGGTTTTTTTGTGATTATTTTTTATAAAAAAACCATGTTTTTACTCCTAATGCACACATTTTTTAAAAAGAAAATCACCTGGACTGCAAATAGTTCTCAATAGTTTTAAGACTATCAAGGGAATCGTACTAAAACATGCACATTAAGTTAGTGCTAATGGCTGATACTAATGAATGTGGATGTTTATTGTGAAAAGGAATTTCTATGCTGTTATGAATGATGTCATCATCAATATTGTGCCAAGAGATGCACTTAAAATTGAGAGGCTGTAGTTGTAACATACTCTACTTTCCATATTTAGGTGAACTAGTAGTGAAACACTGTAAGTTTACATTTAAAACTTTTTTCCACGTCAAAAATATTTGCAAATTAACTTCTCCAAATTGACACAAATCTGACATCACTCCCATTCCAGCTGAGATCTACTGATCTAAACTTTCAGTGTGCTCAAATTTGATTCTTGTTCAGAGCTCAAGGTAGAAATAATCTGTTATCACAATACCTTTTAAGAACAGCCCTAGGGTCAGAAACCTCATGATAATACGTTATCCAAGTGTTTTAAGGCTGAAAAATGCCAGGACAATACACAACATTTAACACTACCAAGAACAAATTAAATTCTGTATCTAATTTATCTTTCATTGTAAACCATGTTATTAATTCAATCTTTCTCTACAAATTACAAAGTATATGAGAATCTCCCATAGTACAGTCAACCACAGATTTTAGACAATGCTTCCATTACCTGCAGAGATATTTAAGTTATTTTAATGAAACCAAGTACTTAATAAATGCATGATTTTGTACCATAGACCATTCAACAAACCTGTTCAGGTCTTCAGTTTCTGTGGTTGGTCTACTAATACCTTTCAGGCTTTCACTTCATCATTAGGAGCCTTTTGCACATGGCCAGGTCTGAATTAGTCTCAGCTTTTTTTTCTGGGCTAGCTATTCCAAGTTATTCATAGCTTTGCCACGGAAAGCAGTGTATGCTTACATATTGAACACAAAATTAAAACATTGCAAGCCCTGAGCCATCCATTATTACTCAAACAAGTAAAGCAGACTGAGTAGTGAGCATGCCAAATACCCAGTTAAAAAAGACAACACTTTGGACGACAACGTGTACCACCAGACTCCTTTGCTCACATCTTTTAACTGTAACTATCAATCTTCCCAAGCAGTTCACGTGACTCTCCCAGTTATTTCTATGAATGAAAACCAGTAGATTCAGTCAAGAGACGTACCTCTTCCAGACATTCCAGTGTGCAGTGACCCTCTGACACAAATTCAGGCATGCCTGGTGGGATATTGTGGAAGAGGCTGACCCAAAGACCGGCTTCAATAACCCCAGCATCGTATTTCCTTAAAACTGGAGTATAAATTAGCCTCAAACCAGAGCTATCTGTCAAGCCTGCAACAAAAGAACACAGTCAGCCGTGGCTGAAAATCAGTGTTTTAAAGGAGAAAAAACCCCAAACCTAATTGCTTCATGTTTTTCATGCTATGTCCTAAGTTCTCTAAAGGAAAATCAAGGAATCAACCTCAGTAACCTTGAAATGAGTCAAACCATATTCAGGAAGTGGTTTTTTCTCCTTAACATTTTCAAGACACATGTTGTCTTCTACTTGAGAATTTTATCTATTTCTTCATCTTGAATCCTACCATTAATTATAATTTTCCCTTGTTTTAGATTGTCTGTTATGTTACAGCCTACCTGAGATGAAAAAATACATCCCTTTTACAATCTCTCCAATTAAGAAAGCATCAATTAAACATGAAAATTGCCTTACTAAATCCCAGAACGGTAGACAATACTCTCACCTTGAGTGAAGTAGACAAGAGAATTACAGAGTATTTTAATGTTGCTCTAACTCAAGCACTTCTCTTGACTTCAAAAATTAGTTTATAGAACCAAAGCCTGCTGTTTGGAGGCTGTGTTTTTAGAGTTAAAATGATACAAAACTATTTTGTTCATCCACATATGTTTAGCCATATGTGTTTGTTTGTGTATCTATTAATAATTTCTGTTGCCTTTATCATCTAAATGCTTAGAATTACTTGTCTTTTATTAGTCATTTTTATTAGTCAAGATATACACAAAAAAGGATTAATTTGTGTTTGCACAAGAACACATTCTGTTAGTTCGTCTGTTCATTTCTTTGTAATTTTGAATAGTAACTGAAATAATTTCAATTTTGAAAATTAAAAGTGCAAAAAACATATCAAATATCTCAGAGAAGGTAATATGCTTCCTAGTGACCTATATTAGTCTTCTGAAAAACAAAACAGACATAGCAGTGCCTGAAGCCAGATTTTACATCAATATGGTATCAGCTGTCTATTTTAAGATAAGCAAACGGCAGAGGGACAGAGCAGGGACTGTTACCCAGGCACTAAAATACCTAGGATGGAGTAGTGCATATGATTATTAGGGAACAAAGGATATGAACTGTGCATAATCAATTCAGAATGGTGATCAGCCATGAGACATTCTGCAACATACAAATCACATTCAAGGTGATATGTCCTGTCCCACAGCATCCCAACTTTAGCACTTGGGAATCCATACTCACTCCCTTTCTGGAGGTATTTGTACAACCTCATCAACTTGAATTTTTCCTTTGTGGTATTTCTGCTTCAAGCTTGTTGCTAACATCTAAATGTCAGACACTCTTATGGTATGTCAGAATTTCTGATAAACAATCTTAAAGGAGGCCATCTTTCAAATGAGAAGTGAATGTTAAGGACTACAAAACCAGAAACTGAAAACCATTCACGTTAAACTAAAAAATGTTTGAACTCATCCTGACTGGGAGCTGAGTCTCGCTACCAGCATGACTCAGTTAGGAAAACATTACCCCAGGTCACGAGGTGAGGGAAACAGTGCAGCCTTTCACCACAAGACCCAAACTGGGAAAATGCAGGTGGCAAAACACACAAATGAGGGTGACCCAGTGGCAGGTTTGCTGTTGTGTCAGGAGAACTCATTTGTCCCCACCTGAAGCAGATGGAGCACCCAGGTCTCTCTCTCATTCTCTGGCACGATCTTATACTGTGTATTTGGCCAGGAAGGAGGAGAAGTGTGGCCTGGAATTCAAACACCCTGCTCCGCCTACACTGTCTGAATTTTCTCAGGTCTTTTGAGAAGACTATCATACAGCACAGTCAATTAAAACAAAATGATGAATTTAGGGACACAACCAAATCAGACAGTTTTTCAGCATATGATTTCTTGGGCTTTCCTCAACATTTGATGAAAAAGCTTACAATATCAAGGATGCAAATGAAGTTTATTGTATCCCATGCAAATATGCATGCTGAAAGGACAGAGTGTGCCACTATATAAAAAAGAAATTAAGATAGTTAATTTAAAAGATGAAGATGGGAAATGACAGTAAGGCAGAACACCATAGTCCTCATAGCAAATTTTATTTTAACACATGGGGATGTAAAGAAAGAGCAGTATACTATGCTGCACTGGATTTTACTCAGTTCATATATAGCAATCACCACAATATTTTCAGGTACAGTAGCTTAATAAACTTCTGTTTCAGAACAAAAAAGTATCTTTCCCACAGACGTCTTGAAAGTTCCCCTGATTTTCCTGGGATCTTTGTTTTCTTCCTTTTATTTCTTCTGAATATAAATTAAATTCAGGAAGAACGATTTTAAAACACTATTATAAATTAAAAGCTTATATTTTAAGATAAACTGATTTTACCCAGAGAATCATTTAGAAACTTGAGTCTATACTTCTACTTCAGAAACTGCCCACAGTTCAGGTGGATTTTAAAAAAAAAAATACTCCAAAATTTTTTTTTGAGGCCAGTGGGCAAAACACTGTGAACCAGGAACTACTGATCAGGGAAAAATAACCCTCAGCTTTTTATTTGCTCTGTTCCCTATGCAGTGCAGGGATGAGCACTTGTGTGTAGTACGTTTTCCAGTCTTGCACGTTTTAAAGTGTGTGAGGCTACAAACCTTCTGTGTATGATGGATTGTCATAATGCACCTCCATAAGGACAAACAGAGGGTCAGCTGCTGTGCCAATGGATAAGCCAACATGAGGCGGGTAGGTGAAGCCCTGGAAATCAATACACACAGAAATCAATACAGAGTTGAGGTATTTTTAGCCATAGTTAAGAGTTAATTTCTCTTTGTAAGTGCATTGACTCCTTTTTGCAATGATATGGTCGTATTAATGATGAAATTTACAAATATAACTTCTTTTACAGCTTTCTGAACTTGGCATTGTGGTAAAATATACTTATTGTATACTCAAGAAACTTAATAACTATGTCAATATAAAATAGTATGTCCCATGCTTCCCAGAGGACAAGGCTCTGAACAAACTAGTATAATCTCATGTCTGACCCTGCTTTGAGCTGGAGGCTGGATTAGAGACTTCCTAAGGTCCCTTCCAACCTGCGCTATCCTGTGAACTTATGATTACTTATTCTGTATTTATTGTTTGAGCAGAAAAGGAAAATTCCATTTTAAAAGTATAAACATTGCATCATCAAGCACTTAGTCTGACAATAAAACCCTTATGAAGAAGTGAATCAACATTTTAAATGTTCCCAGTTTCTAAAATCAGTAATTTCCAGGGAATACTGAAGTTGCATGTAATTAACTTGCTTTTTGTGCACGAATAACTGTATTCTAAGTAAAATGGTTTGAAAAATAAAGGTGATCTTCATGGCTACATTTCCCTTAGCAAGCCAATACTGCAAAAGAAGTAGCTCTGCGCAGTGAAACAGCTTGTGCTGGACCCGCTGCCCCAAATGGTGCTCCTTGGGACAAGCTCTGGTCAGGTCCCATGCACTGAACCCCAGTTATTGCTGGGTTCACCCCTGCACATTTAGTTTACCTTCATCCCAGAAAGGCCTGTGCGAATTCTCAAACCACTCATGATGATAAACAAACTTTGTAAGTGGGGATAACGGGAGATTTACTTCAAAAGCTCACTCCTGACTTAAACCAAGACACCAGTATCTCATAGGTGAACTCATTTATCAAATTCACTTTAACTGGAATTAATGTGCACCATTTTATAGTATATAGCTTTTAGTATTTTAATATGCAATTTGACATTCTAACTTTCTGAGATGTGCAATTTGAGATTCCAGCTTTCTGATGCTTGATGGACACTAATGAATTAATTGTAGTATACAGTAAAAAATATTATCACCTTCATTCTACATAAGGGTAAACTAAAGTTAGTGAAGTGGGTACTTGGGCAAACCTGAATGTAACCCAGATCTGTCAGATTCCTCTCTGCAGATCTTTAACAACAGGATCATCCTTGCAAAAGTCTCCATAGGGCTTGTCAAATGATAACTTATTTATACGAGTTTTTAATTTCACTTAGATTAAGACAGTTGAAAGTACAAATACTAGGTCAGAGCATAGCTGATGGCAAAAATGCACAAAACATACACCAGGGAAAATGCTCATAGTGGATTAAACTTCCTTTGATGGATCTGTGCAACAGCTCTTGTGTCCTCACACTGCAGCATCTGCAGACGGTTTTGGACTGCAGGCTGGGAAACGAAGGTTCCAGAAACTATCATCACCCCAGTCCCTCTCTGTGCCCAAACCATCATTTGGGTGGGCACACAGTGATTCAAGGGCGTAAAGAGCTGGGATTCTTTTGGCAGTCATGCTGTGTTATGTCAGCATTAACTGCAGGCTAAATTAACATGAAATGAGATGAAAACACAGCCTGGGGTGAGCATGGCATCACAGCCTGTATTTTCTGTAGATACGCCCCACTGCCATAAGCAAAGTGGTCCTTATGCTGGCTCTGCACTGCCACAGGATCTCTTCTATGCTGAAATGATGTTTCTTTGGACTGGGTATGAAACTTCAGAATGATACGCCTGAACGGGGCAACAGTGAAACCAGATCCCAGCGAGGCACAAAATTAATGAAATTTATGTGTAACTTCATTTGGAGACTCGTGCCTTGGTGTCTTTTATGAAGCTACCTACAGACACTGCTTTTCTTTCTGTCATCCTCCACAGGTAGCAGATACTGGTCATTGCTGGATGTATTTCCACATCAAATGGGACAAGCTGATAAAGGAACACATTTCCATGCTCCAAAGCTATCTTTCTCCCCTAAGGCATCAACTCCCTCTATACTGTTTTTGTTACTTTTGGATGACCACTGCATTGCATACTTGACTAGTGAGGCATTTAGGGGTTGTGATCCTGTACCCTTAAAAAGAGACAGATTAAGTAATTACTAGTATGCTATGAAGAAATTTCATGATGATACACACCCTCAGAAAGCCCCATTGATGATCCACGCTAGACAGACATTCATCCTACCTCTCCTCCAATGGCCCAAGCAAAAATGACCGTCTCACATGTGAGGAAAGAGTCTGGCATGTTGGGGTGGTAACACTCATGCCCATAGTCCAGCACACTGTCATTCAAATTGCTGCTGCACTGGTAGAGGAGGATATGGTGAACCAGGTTCTCATGGCCTTTCTGGATTAGTGGCTCAACCTATCAATGGTAAAATGAAAAGAAAAAGAAAACATATGTCAACGTGACTATTTCAATGCAGGTATGAAGATAGGACTAGAAGTTCTATGGTGTGTCAGTAAAGGACACAACAAAGGAAACTCTCACACCTGCTAGGTTCAGCAGAAAGAGGGAAAAGGAGCAACTTTATTTGCATTTCTCATACTTTATAGGGTTCTCAATTCCACAAGGGATTGGAGGACACGTCACTTCCTCCTCAATCCCACTGGAGAAAAAGGATGCTCATCAAACTTTCCCTTATCACAAAAGGAATGAAAAACAGAAAATACGGTTTGCCAAAAACATTGGCTATTGTTTACATGAAACTCCATGAGAAAGAATTCCGACTCCATATTATACACAGAAGGCTTTAGCAAAAGCAGGACAACACTATGGTACTTTTATTTTAAAAGAGGAGACTCAATGTTAGATTGTAGTTAGGTTGAGATGTAATTTCAGCATTCTGCAAACTCAAGGAATGAAGTTTCCAAAATTTTCATTTTGCCCAAGTGCATCAGTGAGGGGCAGGAAAAAAATTCTGCATCTGGACAAAACCTCTGTTACATCTTGCTTGCTCTCACTTCCCCCATCCTAGTCTTGCACTGTCACTTGTCTTTCTCCCTGCCCAATCTTGTTTAGCCACATTCCAGCAGGAAGGGGATATAAACTCGCTGAAAGTCTGTTCAGCTGAACCAGCTTGGTGTCTGAACTACTCAGAGTTTTTCATCCTTGTTTCTGTCTTTTTTGTACTATTTAAAATTACAGCTGCCCATAGATTCTGTAAATCTAGGGTGAGCCTAGAGGTATACCCTACATTCCTCAGCAGCTCAAAATGGACTTCCAAATTTTTTTGACATCAACAAGAAATTAGAATTATTTTATTTTAATCTTCTCAGTTGTAAAGACTTTATTAACATGAAGTCATTCTTGAGAGGTTGGGTGTTTCAGCCTGTTTCTGGCAGTGATGAGCTGGAGGGCTCTCAGTGGTGCTCCAGTGCCCCCAGTATAATTAGACCACAGAACTTCAGCATAGGCTAAATTTGTTTAATTCCCATGTAAGTGTTCAGTCTCTGTTTGGATGGACGATGTTAAATCATCTCTGTCAGAGATTATGTCCCTGGGGCAAACATGAATACTTCTGAAAGGAATTATTTTGCATTTCAGAAAGATCATATTCCACAAAATAGCATCATATAGAAGACTTTATTAAAATTAAAGGAGTCTTTCCCTTGCTTTTTCTTTCAAGAATTTCATCCCATTCTATCATATCTACATTCAAGTTCAATAAGATAAAGATGAATATTTTCACAAGGAAAGTAAAGCTTTGACAATGCAACTCCTAAGATGCAGGGTGCCGTGCAGTATTGCCTTTCAGTATTAGGAAAGAGAAGGCTGCTTTAAACAGGAAAAGAATGTATATACATCCTAAATTTGCATCCGTTTTCTTTTGCAAGCACATTCACGTGCTACCAGAGGATCAGAACGGGGTAAGCAGGAGCAATTTATTACACTGTTAAAATATTGTCAACACAATTTCTCTTTCTGTGTTTTGTTCAAACTGCTAAATCAGTTACAAAAGAGGAAGGGCAGGAGGAAGCAGCCAGAACCCGTGCACTTCAAGGCCACCCTTGTTGACATGAACCTGCAAAGTACATTGAAGTTGGGCTCCCAGGGAGTCCAGGTGCTGCTGAGTACCTGCATGTGCACCCAAGAAGTGCACAACCACTTCACTGCACTTAGAAATCAGTGGAAGGATGCCAATTTAATCAGATGCACCAAAGTTTTGTTCTAGAGGCAAGACTGAAATACTCCATAGGGGATCATCCGTACTGTTCTCAGTAATCCCTGTTTCAGTTAGCATTACCATCATTGTGAATTACTGCACTACCGAAATAAAAGGTATTTTTGAAAAAGATGAGGAAGTTGTCCCATGAAATAAGAATCTATTCCCAAATATATCACAGTGAATGACAAAGATTCGGAAATCCATTTCGGTTTGATGTTACTTCTTCCCTCTGCTCCATCATACATCTGCATATTTATCCAAGTACTGCAGAACCCAAACACACTCATTACATGCCAGCTTATACGTTAAATGCCACGATGTACCTCAAGAACTTTGAAGCTCTACATACTGTATAGGTTAGTCAAGGAAATGGTTATGGGAATATTATCCCTATATCTACCAAAAAAGAACACAACTTTTGTCCCAACACGTGATAGTTCTGCCTGCTGCTACAAGATCCTAGCACCCGCTGTGCTTACAGTCACTACTTCAAAACCAGCTTCCCCTCAAAACAATGGGACATCACCAAAATTAGAAACTCACATCCTGTCACTGGTTTTTAGTGTCAGTTACCTAAACAATTACAGCACTTCAAAAAGCAGTTCTGCTCAGCTTTCTTAAGTGAAGAAAATAAAAACAAAACCTAGAACAAATCCATAAACATCTTTCCAATGCATCTTGTAGGAAAACTTACATTTTTCACATGCAGAAATAAATAATGAAGAGCAGCAATGAAGTTATGATTTTCATACATTTTTTACTACAACTTGGTTAAGGAGAAATTTCTCTTTCCTCTTTTAAACAGCATATAAATAAAAAAAGAAAGAAACTATTAGAGTGGTCAAAATTCTACTCAAAATCTTAGGAAAATCTCATTAATTCTGAATTGTTCATAAATGTACGGAAATATTTTAATGGCCAGCTCCCTAAGGCTCATAGCATTATTTCTAAAAAAAACAAGAGAAGGAAGAGGACCAGAGCCCTTAGACACTTCTCTGATCTGAAGAATAACTAACTGTTCTTACTTACCAGAATAACTTAGGCAGAAAAAAAAATTTAAAAGTACTATCCCATACTCTACTGTAGTGATTAACTGGGGCAAGGGTTTAAATGTGCCATTCTACATCACAGCTGAGTGCTGCCCTATTTACTCAGTTATCAGTTATTTTAGCTTATAGAATAGACTGGTTATTTAGGCTGACTCACACTTCCTCTCTCACTTTCCACAAAGAATATCTGTACAGATTACTTTGCTCCAAGCCAAAAAGAAATTCCCAAACTTAATTTTTTTCTCAAATAAACAAAATTCTTGTTTTCTGGCCAGCCTTACGAGTAATGATGAACAACAACGGAATTTCTCAAATAAGGGGCCAAATTCAGGCAATCGTTAATGCATTTAGAAGTGCACATTAGTAGTCCTAGGTGTAGAATTAGTTTTTAAAGCAGGTATCTGTAATTGTCTAGATCAGGGTGGCCTGATTACCAGAGAACTTGCAGCCTCAATGAATGATAATTTTCAGAGCTCTACTCTTCCTGGTCTCCAGTCACAATGATAGTGGACCAGCCCTGAAGAGTCACCATGACCATTTTATTAATTTGTGCAACTTTTAGGATACTTATGGAAAGAAAATAATTTGAAGCAGCACACTAGAGCAAAGGAGTGAAATACACACACAAAAAAAGTGATAAAAACAGGTATGGTACATAATAGTCATTAAATTCTGCAGATTTAATTGAACAGCAAATTTTTATTTGGGTTCTTATTTATACACAGCCTTGTTTGCTCTGGTCTTTTACTACAAGGGCACTCTAAAATGACACTTTGAGCCAAGCAATAATTGAGTAATTTAGATGGGTTGCAGTGAAAATGGGAATCCACCTTTCATTTTCAATAATTATGAAGAAATCTGTGATTTCGAAATGTATTTCCTTCCTCTGTCCTCTCCAATCCTACCAACCTCTTGCTAGCCAAAGAAATCTAGAAAGAAGCTGAAAGGAGATTAAAAAGGAATATGCATATAACTACCTATTTCCCCATTTTACCTCATTCTTTGAGGCTCATGTGTAAAATTTTCACTGTTGCTGACGTGCAAGGAAGACCCAGCTGTCAGGGTTCATCTCTTTGCCGTGTTGTGAATAAGCCTGCAGAGATACTGCACCACCAGGCACCTCAGTGACTTCTTCCCCTGCAGGCAAAGTGCATTTTCTGCTTGACATTTCCTAACTGCCAGAGGCATGGAGAACAAAAGCCCTACATCCACCCTATATCAAAATGCCCAAAGTGTTCGGGATTGCAAAACATAAGTGCATGCAACAAGGCACAATCTCTCCTGTTTTTCATGAAACCTGCAGGAGGAAGATCATGGTTTATTATTCATGATCATTTGCTTTACTCGTCCTCCTCTCCACCTTTCTTGAAAGCTTGGCCAAAAAGTCCTTCAAACTGAGCACACTGACACTCATGAACCTATCTGACTCCAACTAACAGAGGTAAAAAATAATAGATGTACTATAAACCCCCAGCACTTCAAATCAGGGTTCCCAAGGAAGGAGGTATTTAAAATACATCACATTCAAATGTAAATGAAGGCACTGCCTTCTGCGGCCAAAAGTATGGGTTACAGTCATGGTGCTTGGTTTGTACTCATCACACAGGCTGAGAGGTTTTGCAGAGCTCCTGTCATGGTATAGAATCTCTTACGACTTGTGAAAATGCTGACTTTCAAAAAATATAAAATAAAAACTTTTCTAGTCATTATAATGTTAAACCAGATAAGGTGTATGCTGTTCACCTCTCATTTTAACAGAAGCCCTATTTTAGTCAACAAGCTGACATCACATGAACAAAGAAAATGTTTGTATCTACCAGGGCCAGCTTACTCATCATCAATTTTTCTTCCTCTCTTCTCTGTTTCCTATTATCACTTTATCTATTGCACAAACTGAACATTGTCATATGTTTTGTGTTTTCTTTCCTTAAAAAAACAAGCCAAAATTTTAACATAACAGTGCCTTGCATCTCAAGCTAATGATAAGCAGGGTGAAGATACTAATGTGTGATGTATTAAAATGGGGAAAATGCAAACAGCTCAAGTGGGCCAAGAAGTTAGATTTCCTACTAGTTAAATACATCTCCAGAAACCTGGTAGTCTTTCCTGCTTATTCCTGTTTTTCTATCTTTTTATTTGCTCTGATTTTTCTGATGTTAATAAACATGGTTTGTTCTTTATGCCTGCTTGTGCAAATGATGGAAGTTAGTCAAATATCCCCATAGTCTCACCATAGTATCCCTGTTTAGAAAATATGGTCCACCAAATGCTAGACAACAAAAACCTGACTTTATTTTTATATATGGACATGCCAACAGGTTTCTGATCTGTTTGCAGTGATGTTTCTACACTAAAATGTAAATCAGGATTTTTTTTTTTTTCTGGCTCAAACAGGTAGTTCCAACTTAATCTTGCATTTCAAAGACACAATGGCACGGTGATATATTGCCATGTAAATGATTCTGAATAAGGCCACAGCCTTACACAACACCTCATGTAGGTAGACAGTGGTGACACAGGGAAGAAAATGTAATTCTTAAGTCTCAGAATGGAGAGTAAAAATTTTGTTTTTATACTAGCACTGCTGCATCTAGGAGAGTTTCTAGTCTGTGGATGGTTAATTCATTTATATGAGCTTTCCATGTCTCTAATTAACTCAGAGCAAAAAGTGATGGAAGTGAAACTGAGTACTGGCTGAGTTCACTTGAGAATTTTTGAAGCAGAAGACCAAGTTATAGGGTCTCTGCTTTCTGTACTCCTCATCAGGAAGAACTATTACAGTTTTACAGATTACTTTGGCCTTTGAACTTCTTTTGAAAATGTGTACCATACACACATATTTAAAAATTATCTTTCTTAGAAAACTTCTTCAAAGGTTGACATGATTTCTTCTCATCAGGATTCATCAGGATTTTTCCTGAGTTTTTTTTTTTAAATGTAATTGTGAAATGATCAAATATTTATCTAAAACATCTCTTTTAGGGGTTTAGATTTTTATTCAGAAAAGCAAATACTTAGAATATTTGGCTTTATAAAGTTGAGTCTTTTTCAGAAAAAAAAATCCACGTATTCCAGAAAAAACTCTCAGTAATATGGCTTTATTTTCTTAAAAATATTCTGAAAGAAAACCACCAGTCATTTGCTGCCTAACACTACTTCTTGCACACAACCCAGAGCTGTGCTGAGCATAAACTCAAAAGCAGGAAACATGCCTCTAAGCTGGGGTAATGTTGAAGTCCATGACACCAGCACACACCAGGAGTTTAACGCTAACAGCCTAACAGCTCTCTCATGTTAGTAGAAAAGCCTGCCTACACCAGTGTCACATCTGGGGCACTAATCTGCTGCAGACTTCCAGCCCAGAGTTAAGGCATTCCCGGGTCAGGCAGGGACCACCCTCCCCATGCCTCCACCCTATCCCGTCTGTCAGAAAGCATTAAATTAATAGCACAGAATAGCTGGAGCTGGAAGAGACACTTCCAGTGCTCAACTGGCTGCAGTCTAGCAGGGACTAGCTGCCGTAATCTTTCCTCTGATCATTTGCATATATACAGCTAAGTTCCTGTTTCTGTTTTCCTCACCGTGCAATCCTAAATTCAGCCATCACCTCCAACAAATCCCTTTAAATCACTCTCTATTCCAAGCACTTCTGAGTTTATACTGTGCCACTTAAAGAGGTGTGTATTTTGGTGAGTTAATTGCGGGAAGCAGAGCAAAGTCACTGCTCCTGGTTCCCTCATGGTCATCAGGGATGATTACATATGAGGTACAACAGAGAGCATTACTGCCTCATATAAATTGTCCTTCAAACGTAAAAATGTTAACCCAAATTATTCTCATACACATTATTCACATCTTCTGGCTGGAGAAAAACATAACCCAAGCATTTAGCAACAGCTCTTGATTTTTGTACTTAAATAAAAAAAGAGATGTAGACAAGAAAAAGGCCCAGGCAACAGAAACCATCCCCAGCCCTAATCTCATAATGTAATTACGTAAGGTTTCCTTGGAGGATGGAAATTTTCCAGATTGAAACTTCCATGCAATCTAAGGCATTGAAATTTGCATGATTTGTTCCTAATATGTGTGGAGGGTTGTTTTTTTTTTTCCCAAAGTGATAGTCAAATACCAGACACAATTTTAATTTGAAATAACAATGTTGTCTGATTGATTGATTGATTGATTGAAGCTGTATTGTTGGCATTTGGGCTTAACTGGTTCTGGGTATACTTTTAAATGCAGAACAAAAATCTTAACATCACTGAGGAGGAAAGGTCCTTACCATGTGAATGGAAAATCTTATTCAAAGCACAGATATTTCCTGTTCTTGGTGTGAAGAAAGGATTTGTTTACTCCGTGACTGTATTGTTCAATGAAGGCTCTTATTTAGGTTTTACTAGTATAAAACATTAAAAAGTAATTACCATACCTCTGTTTTAAGCTGCAGAATTTTTATTGGAAAAGAATATGTACTTTCAGGTAAAAGTTAACTATTGCTGTGCTTTTAGCTTGGAGAGAAGGCTATACAGCTAAATTTACATAAATCTTTTTGTCCCCATATAGTGCTACTAATAATTACACTGTACATCCAGAATTTCTGCAGGTCACTCTGCCGAACAACTTAAATATTTTAATTAAGAAAGAGGAATCAGAAAATATAATAAACAATAAGCCCAGACATTTTAAAAATGAGAATTAGAGATGGGTTTAGGACTTCTTGTTCTCTCTGCCATCAAGTCCATTTTTAAGTTCTTATTCCTAATTAATTACCTGGAACTCTGCCACTCATAAGGAATTATAGACTTTAAAGACTTACAGTAATTTAGACTAAATCCAAAAGAAGTCTACTTTAAAGAAATACCAATAAAACAAGAAATATACCTCAAAGAAATACCAATAAAACATTGTTTCTGCCTGACGTATACCTGAAGATTTAAGATAATGCATTTAGTAACAGTTTAAAAGTATAACCCTGAGGAACAATCTCTCAAAATGCTGAGGTCAAGCAAAAACATGTTTCATTTGGTTGTGCTTCCTGGCAATACACTCATTGTACTCCTAAGCAGCAGAGCCACTGGCAAAGTGGTTGCAGTCTTCAGTATGGCCATATGTACTAGTTTGAAAGGAAACTAGTGAGAGACTCCAAGCCAGAAATACAATTTAATAGGAAAAATAAAATAAACCCAGTAGTTCAAACAAACAACCTACTGACAGTCAGAGTACAACCTGACCCCCTGACAGTCGGGGGGTTGGTAGCAGTCTGGTTAAATGGTGGCGGCAGTCCTCCTGGAGTGATGGTTCTGTTGAAGCAGTGATCCTGTAGAAGGGTCTGGTCTTCCTCTGGGAATCCAACGGAAAAGGCTGCCTGTGCTGTTCCAAACCCCAGATTATATCCAGGTGGGAATGCTTGGCTCCTTCCCCCTGGGCAGAGCATCTCACAATGGGATGGTGAGTCATGAGGCAAGGCATTGTTGGGCCCATTAACAGGAGATAGTCCGGAGGGAGGAGGCAAAGAACATTGCTACACCTGGTTTCAACAGCTCATGAAGATGGTGATAGAATACACTGCAACCCAGGACAAACATAGTCTCTCAGCACAGTTGACACACTTCAAGCAGAATTAATTGGCAATTAATCATGAACATCATTACTTCCATGTGAAAAAAATATCATAATGAAGTAATATGTAACCAAGTATGTTTCAAGTTTAAGACCAAAATGGGTAGCCAATAAAGAGTTTATATTTCTTCAAGAGGAGCATATAATTTGAATTGTATAAATAATAAAGTCAGTGAAGGTACTCCCATTTGTTCATGGAATCACCATTCTTGTACAGCAATGTCTATTTCTTTGAGGCAGCAATGGAGAAGGCTCAATCAATCAACAACCCCCTCGATCGTGCAGCTAAATAACATTACACTTTTTGTCCTGCTTGGGAGTGAACGCACAGCTTTGCCTGAAGACTGAACACATGAGAATTAACAGTGTGCCCCTGTCTTGTTCTATACACACAGAAGTACACTACCAGAAAACACGTTTTCTGAAAATGACGTGCTGACTTCTGTGGAGGGCTACCAAAGTGGAACACTCATGAGAAAGGCCTTAGGCATTTTACTGAGCTCCTAGAGGAGCCACCAACCTGTGCACCCTGGCACCTACAGTTTGAAGGGAAAGCAGGGCACAAAATAAGCACAAGGCTCATGATTTTGACAGGACAGTCTCCAGAGCAACTCTCAGGAATTATTGCTCATAACCCTCTAAAATTTGATATTTACAGGGTTAATATACAAATATAAGAGGGCTTACAAAATACGTGCAGTTAAGTAACAATCACATTAATACTATTTCCACATTTTCGCACCCAGAGTCAAATTCTGGTACCCTTCTGTAGGACTTCAACACCCTTCAATACTTGCAGGAAGTCACACAACACGGGCTATTTTCAGATTACAGGGTTCTTTTAAAGTCTGCATTAAAATTATATTATAGCAATTCTCTAGAAACCAAAACCATGATTGGCACTTCATAAAACAGAAAAATACAGTTTCAGTCCCAGCAACCAAAGACATAGTAATGGAAAGGTCACTGAAATGAGGGGATGCAAAAAGGAGACTGAAGAGCATTAATTTGTAGTTTATAATAATTTGTTTAGATATTTAGATTTTCTCAGGTAAGGGTTTTGGATTTGGGCCTGTATTTCATTCTAAGATGTAAATTATTTCCATACCAGGTAGAACATCAGTCTTGGTGCAAAGAGAAATTATTCACCATCTACCTGTGGTACATTTGTCATCTGCGTGGATTTTGATGTCATGTATGTGTAGTTGGTTGATCCTGACTAGATGCCAGGCATCCACCAAAGCCGGTCTATCACTTCCCTCCACAAGTGGACAGGGGAGAGAAAATCTAACAGAGGTTCATTAATTGATTTAGGGACTGGGAGAGATCACTCACTGAATACCACCGTGGGCAAAACCGACTCAGCTTGGGGATCTGAACTCAATTTATTACTAACAAAATCAGAGCAGGATATCACCTTTTCCCTGCCCTCCCTCTTTCCCAAGTTCCGTGTCCTACCCCAGCAATGCAGGAAGATGGGGAATGGGGGTTATGGCCTGCTCATCACACCTTGTTTCTCCCACTGCTCAGCTAGAGAAATCTTTCCCCTGCTCCAGTGTGTGGGGTCCCTCCCATGAGTGACAGTCTTCCATGAGCTTTTCCAATGTGAATCCATCCCATGGACAACAGCTCTCCACAAACTGCTCTAATGTGGGTCACTCTTCCACAGGATGCAGTCATTCAGGCGCAGCTGCTCCAATGTGGGTCCCCCACAGGGTCACAAGTCCTCCCAGGAAACTTGCTCCAGTGTGGGCTCCTCTCTCCATGCGTCTTCAGGTCCCTGCCAGGACCCTGCTCTAGCACAGGCCTCCCATGGGTTCACAGCCTCCTCTCAGGCATCCGCCTGCTCCAGCATGGGCTCCTCCGTGGGCTGCAGGTGGATCTCTGCATTGCTGTGATCCTGCATGGGCTGCAGGGGCACAGCTGCTTCACCATAGTCTGCACCAGGGGCTGCAGGGGAATCTCAGCTCCAGTGCCTGGAGCAGCTCCTCCCCCTCCTTCTCCACTGACCTTGGGGTCTGCATAGTTTCTCCTCTTGCATGTTCTCGCTCTATTCTTTACTGGCCACAATTACATCTGCACAATAACTCTTTTATTTCTTTATTTAAATCTGTTATAACAGAGGTGTTATCACCATTTCTAATTGGCCCAGCCTTGGCCAGTGGCACATCCATCCTGGAGCCATCTGGGCTTGGCTCTGGTGGGCATGGGGAAGTTTCTGGCAGCTTCTCACAGAAGCCACCCCTGTAGCTCCCTTGCCACCAACATATAGCCATGCAAACCCAATACAGTCTGCTGTGTGTGGCTGTGGTCTGAGAGGCCTTGTCTGACCAACGTCTGTCTATTTTTCCACTGTTATTAATGTGGAGTTGATGAATCTATGCTCTGTTCATAGCTGTGACTACTGTGCATTGCAAGTGGGAGCAAAGATGGAGAGAGTCATAACATCATTTTCTGAAAATTACCCCCAGTATCTGGGGTTGCAGCGTAAAAGATTGGTACTGAGGGAAAATACGTCAATTAGATCAGGATATAAATTTCTGCTCCATTCACATACCACTGGTGCAATTAAATCTGCCCTATAGAAAATTTGCTTAAGATGCTGCTACAATGTGATTTGTCCAATTTAGAAGGTTGATCTTCAGAAACAATGCCAAGATGCTAGTAGGACCAAGCTAGGTTTGTTCCGTGACCCATCCGCACAAGCCCCATCAAGGCAGATTTTACTACCTACGAGCCTGCTGTTCTGGTATTTGCGCAAAAGATGCTTTATAACTGCTCGTCTCAGGCCCAATGCTGCTCTGAAGTGTTTTGTTGCCTGCTATGATAAGAAGTATTGGATGTTTGGCTGTGGAAATTTTCTCATCTTTTCAGTGCATCACTGGCTTACTTTAAAATTATATATAAAGCTAAGGATGAGGAAGAAAAAACAACGACATGGCACAAGACAAAATGGGGTTAATCAATAACAATAGTCTCCTGAGGATCACCCCACAAATCGTCTCAGAATTGGGAGGTAAAACTCAAGAGATACTCACAAAAATTGTACTTTCCCCTTTTCCGTGCTTACTTTTGGTTACATTTTAAGTTAAGGCTCCTGTCATCTGACTTTTATTTAACCAGAAAAATCACACAGCACACATATTTTCCTACTACGTGCTGGCACGGTTAATACATTGCCACAATGGATGGATGTTGCTTTTATTTAAAAAGCAAAAATCAAAGAAAATGGATTAAATTAACTAGACATTCAACTTTGCTGATGACAGAAAGAAAGTAGGTTATTTTTGCATACCAAGTATGAAATAAATAATGCAGCAATAACTCCATAATTTAAGAATTCTTATAGTTAAGAAAATGTGAAATGAAAGTGAAAAGAAAATAAGTGAAATGAAAGAAGACTACTGCAAAATAAAAATATGTAAGGAGTATAAAGTTGGGTAAGACAGTAAAATCTGTGGTAATGTATAATTTAATCTTTGATCACAGAATGAAATAATATCTTAAACAATTTTGCATATGAAGTAGTCTAGCAGAGTATGAGAGAATAGTGTATTCCTGTTATTACCTCAGACAGTGCTTGGGAAACTTTTTATTTTCAGGCAGTTCAGCTACATGAATCTTTAGCACTGCAAGGCCTAATGGGCCAATTCAGGCTTGCACTGAAGAGCCAGCCCTGCAGATCAAAGGGCAGATAGCTTACAAGCTCTGCAGCGTAAGATGATTGTTTGGTTGCCAATCTAATTTACAGAGACTGAAATTGCTTTGTAGGAGAACGCATGGGAAAATATAGAACATTTGTTTATGTCAGGCTGCATGATGCAATTTGCTAGAGTTATCACATTTAGCAAAATGTAAAAGTTCAGGCCAGAGTGTAGCAAGCAGTTACTGTCTGGTATCACTCAAGTTAAAAAGCAGTGCCCTCATTTAGGTACTGCAGGCTACAAGCTGCCCTTCTGGCTTCCAATCAATCAGTCTCTTAAACTGGAGTCCCTTTGTATTTTCACACTGGGGTCTTTGGTATTACTGAAGCATTCCACTGTCAAAAAGCAGAGTTACCCTTGGCAACAAGTTTTTTGGAGTTTTTACTTCCTTATCAGTTTGCCTCGAAACAGAACATGAAGATTAACTGGCAGCTGCTGGTGTGCCCTAATACAGGCCTTTCTTTAACTGAAAAGAGGCTCCCTCTTCTAAGGAGATCAGCAGTGGGAAACTTCAGTGCTGATATAAAAATATGCCCAATGTAACACTTCTCCGCTAATGCTAAATAATTTTTTTTCTGGTTATATGGTTGGCCTGTTTCACTAGTCACATTGTAAGCTTAGTGCCAAAAAATTACACAGAGTTATGCTTGAGAAAAGATAATTTTTCCCAAAGGTAAATTTTTTTAAAAAAGTATTATTTTGCGATTTTTGCTTCTATCACAATCTCTCCTCTCCCCTGACCTCTTTGGTTGGGATATGTGTCCCCTGATTCATTCAGCTGAGAGTTACTTATCTAATACAGGCTAGTAGTCTGGGTTCTCTCAGTGGAGAGAGAGATTGAACCATACACGGGATGCTTGAGCTCCTACATTTCTGACAGCTCCTCTAGGATGACACAAACAGCTAGTTTTGCCACTGTAAGGTCAATTAAGCAGCTGGCTCAGATCCATAGATAAGTCAAGTTAGATGAGAGGAAGCCCATCTCTATGGCTAAAAATTTACTGTCTTTAATATGTTGCCTGAGTATTTATGAGTTGTACTGAAGAGATACTGAATTTTGACCACATAGCTTAATCCCCAGCATGGGGCTTCTTCCCCATTTCAGCAGAGCTAAACCTGCTCACGTCATTCTCATACGCGGGTTCAAATAATGCACATAGAAGGACTGCTTTATACAAGAACTAAAACTTCTAAGAGCTTACAAAACACAACTACTGTCCTTCTTTCCAATGCCAAATGTCCTCTAAAACTGGATGTCCTATTTAAAAAGTTCTCTTGATTCAGAAGTATTTTATGTTCTTGGGCACAGCCATGCCACAGCATTTCTGCTGGTATTTCCCTGACTTTACTAGCTTTGAAACAACCTATAAAGTTTAGAACGAAGGAAAAACAAGTCATTCTTAGGGAAAAGACATGCAGATACAGCTAAGTGACCCTACTATCCAATTTTGGGGTTTATTTTACATAAAATGTTTTTCCTGCTCTTGGAGTAAAATTAAATATTTGACATGTTTTTGACTAAGGGATTATTACTAATGAAGCCTGGGGAAATACTTTTCCTGAGGGAAACACAGTGTGTTTAAAAGAAATTAAGAAAACATAGAGGGAAAATTTACAGCGTTGGAACTAGCACAGGCATGCTATACACTGAAGCTGAAAAGCTTCACACAAGTAGATTATGGCACATCTGGCATGTAGGATATACATACCAGGCTTTCACCAGTATATACTGTAAATTTGCAGTTTACACACAGCATTAAGCAATTTGTCAGGTGGAAAGGGAGACCACAGGTTTAGAGGATTCACAGAAAATGTAGAGATGGTAGAAGAAACACTGTATCTTAAGGGTTTTTAATTGCAGCAAAAAAACCAGTCAAGCACATGGGAGACCTAAGGTAAATGTGAAGACAGAGTAATGAATCCTTAGCAGATACAGTTATTTGAATAAGACAGTTAAATTGAATTGACAGAAGACATGGAGTATTGAAACCTAAACTAAAGATAGTAATAAAAAAGAGCTGCGTCTGTAGAACCACAAGCAAAAAAAGCAGTTAAGAACAAGCTTTGAATATAAAGCAAGAGCTGTATTTACTGAAACACTGGGAAGTACTTCTCATGAATGTGAAACAAATTTTCACTTTCTTGCTGCTGGTAAACATCTGCATGATGCCTGCTCACAATGAGGAAAAAATAAATTCAGCAAATAGGCAGAAAAAAACTAACAGGACGTGTCAGCACACACATATCCACACACAGTGACAATCACGAAAGTCAGACATCTCAACAGTACAAAAATGACAAGATTTCAAAAAGCCAGTCTGCTTCTGCTGCCACTGAATGACCTTTTTTTTTTTAATTGAAAGAGCAAAAAGAAAGAGATAAACCGGGTAATTTACAAGGGGGATGATGCTGCAGAGACCTGTTTGTAGGGTGTGCTCCCCGGGATGATCACCTCTGTCTCTGTGAGCCCTGCTCCCAGCCCTGGTGCAGCGGTGTCTCTGCCTGTGTGGGCTCTCCACACCCAGGGACCTGCCCTCAGCATGGCTTTAGCAGGGAGACAAATATTTTCATGCAGAGGTAGCTGTGTGGACATGCCTGCGTGTCTGCTCTACCAGTGGATCCCACTCTCCCTCCTTCTGAGAGGTCCTGCTGGAGTGGAGGTCCTTCCTGAAGTGCAGTTGGTGAAACCAGAGAATTTTCTTTAGGAATGTGATTAAAAGGCACATTTGGAACCAGTCAGAATAATGACATTTACAGAGAACTGCAAAAATCCTAGCAAGACTTAGTCTTTAACCCATCGCCAGAAAGTCTGGGCTAATAAGTGGAATGCTTTTTTCTAAGAAACCTACTTCTGAGAAGGCTCCCGGCTAACTTCTGTATGTGAGAAAAGTGAAAATCCCTTGGGTAGTGAGCCTGAGGCACATACCACAGCCTGAAGCTCAGAGCAGCAGAACAGGCCAATGCACACGTAGCTGCAGGAGGGGTTTGCAGACAGGCAGCCGTGTGCTCTCCCACGTGAAGAGCAGCCAAGGTCCACCACTCTAGGACCACTGTGGGGCCAATCCTGCACATAGCTGATTTGAATGCCTGCTATTACCTCCAAGCAATCCCTTTCATCCGTTCTGCATGTGTTATTTTCACAATTTACCCACTACACTTATAATTGGCTCTGCTAACAAAAAATGCACTTGGGGGAAAATCTGTAGAAGTTAAACAAATTTTCAAGGAGCCATGATTCAGCCAGATAGGCAGCTTAAAGCTGAGGAGTGATGTAAACCATAGAAGCCACAGACCTAGCTCAGTGCCTGGTTTTGGTTTTAATCTGGGTCACTATTGTCACTATTATGCTCAGCTATTGAGAAATTTTCTTATTCTGTTGTATGTCTTAGCAGGCGTGCTATTATGAGTTGTTGCTCCAGAAGTTCCTGGAGGCATTAGAAACAGAAGGCATTGTAGGAACACATAGGAAGACACAATCTCTTCCCTGAGGAAAAGGTTGCAAGACATGTGAAACAAAAGAAGATTTAACAGAGAAGTCCTAAACCTGGCTGGGTGCCCCCTTATTGCAGTGAAGATCTGTTCTCCATTGGTAAATGCAGCATAAGGAGAAATTCCTTATCCAAGCCCTTATTCTGCCTGTGAGATGAACATGAGGTTACAATCTTATCTCTTGCACAATTTCATGTTGTGTAGAGCAGCTTGATCAATGAAAATATGCTGATTCCCATTACCTGTGATTCCTGAAATGTAACATGTATATTACGTAAAGAGATCGAAAAGACCTGAGATCTTACCTAATTTGACTACTATTGAGATGTCTTATGCTAGTTATTTCTTCATCTTGTGCTAACAGAAGAAACTAAAACACTACTGCAGGTGAACCCTAAGACCCAAGTGTTATCAGTCACTCAGCGGTTGCACCATTAGATTATATTTACAAAATATATTTGTAAATACCTTAAATATATTCTGGCTTAAAGCATAATATTTTTAAAATAATGCGTCTTCAATAGAAATTAAAAAACCCTTTTAAATTCAGAATCTGAATTCGGAATCTGGTATTTGTTAACCAGAGACAGTTAAAAGTCTTGGCCTCTGCCTTTAATGACAGGTCTAATTTTTTTCAGTTTCCTTCATTAAAACCTCATGCTTTCCTGATGAAACGATATTTTTTAAAGTACTTTATTATAAAGTTCTCAGAGCAGTTTTCAAGAAGGAAGAAATGACAGAGAACAGTGTAACATAGGAAAAAAATTCCAATTGTAGCTGTAGCACCTACTTGAAAGCCCAGACCACCAGCAGATTTACACCTCAGCACAGCCAAGCACACACTGTGGATGGCACACGTTGTCCAGCAAGTGCCCAACTGTGCAGTTCAGTGCTCCACAAAATCATACAGGAGCAAGAAACAGCCAAAGCCAGCTCACATGGACACTACTGCAGTAGACTAAATTATGCCACAGACAAATTTTTACCATGTCTACACCTTTTCTTTTGTCTGTAAAAATGAAATGTATAGATTTGTGTGAAAACTGTGCTACAAAAGGAGCCCAGAATCAACTTCTATGTAAGTATTTAACTAACACAGACAGTTTGATCAGGCCAAAGAGTTCATCCACCCTCCCCTTTGTGAGATTCAATCTTTGTTTGCACAGCTAATATCTTCCCCAGTAGCCATAAGCCCCATCCTTTGTGTATCAGTAGGCTTTAGGAAATGTTTAATCAGTTTGCAAGAGCACATAGATACAATTCCACAACAACCCTCCATGTGGCATCTAAAAAAGTCACTTGTAGGAAAATATAAGTTGTTCCCCTGAAAAGAAAGTTTGAGGAAGTGCTCCTACTTAAATCTACTTTCTTTCTGTATTAATTTTTCTCTGTCTAAATATTTTTTAAGCAACAATATGAAATTTTCTTGCTTTTCTGAAAATGAAAAATCACTGAGGATTCTACTCTAATTTTTAACATCATAAAAAATATACTGATTTGAAAATACGCTTTCTAAAATTTTAATATTCTTTATAAATTATTGTGAAAATAAATAAAAATAAAATTATTCTGAAAAATTAGTCAGTGTACTTCTGAGCTAAAATCTTTTTTTAGCTTCAACCAACCACAATTTTTTTAAAGACTGAGCAACTGTATGTGTAGTCACGCAACGCATTTAGAAAATAAATTCAGAAATTATAAATAATGAATACTTCTAGGGAACTTTTTAGCAGAACAGCAAGTATCTACAACTTTCACCAAATTTAACATGGAAAGCTTGATTCTGATACTTCCATTTTGAAGGGCTCTCACTTGAAAGCAGAAAACTAGGGATCTTGACATACATGCTGTAATACAAGCAAATCCTCCATTTCATACAGATCTTTGAAAGTAGCTGCCATAAATTTCAAATGTGATTAAAGACCAAGTACCCGAAGGCAGGAATTTGGGCCTTGCAATTGTTCATTCTGATAAAGTGCAGAAACCCACAATATTTCAGAGTAATTATAGGTATTTATCATACAGACAGTGGAGATCACATGTTAAAGTTCTCTGAATTAATTTCAAATTTCAGTCTTACTGAATGCACTGAAGAAATATGACTGACAATAGTTAATAAAAAGAAGAAATAGAGTTCTACACTTAACATATTTGTGGGTTCAAAGAACGATAAAAGTGAGGGCCAGAACTATCTCACTGTGCTATCTTCAGCATACTAGAACAATAAGAATTTCTTCTTTTACGAGGTCTTCAGTATATTGCTTTTTGGAAGAAATATGAGGAACATCTTTCCCTCAGCACTCTCAAGCTTTCAATTCCAAACTTAAAGAAAAGTTAGAAAATGTGTTACAGGAAATCATGTTTATGCATGTGGGTTTTCAAATCATCTAGGATCCTGCTGAGACTTGTGTGGATGTTTACTCACACATTTTCATAATTTTTTAAATAAATTGTGATGTTCATCTCTTTTTTTCACAATATTTGGCTTTTACACTGCTGACAATATTGGTGTCTGTTCTTATGTGATGTAACCTGGCTCCACAGTGGTCATCACAAGAAAGGTGACTGGAATCAAATAAGAACCTGGTCCTTTATTTGAACAAACACTGCCATTTAAGTATTTTTTAATTTAAAATTACTATCTGCTAAAAGAAATTCATTAAATTCCTATATAAAAGTAGAAGCTTGATGTAATGTGCTTTTAGACAATTTTACTTAATCCTTGCCAGAAATATTTACAGACAGAAATAATTTTCAACCTCATTTTCTTAAGAGAGACAGGATGAAGGAGAAGAGAAACAAGCTCAAAGAAAGGGGTTTTGTCACTGTGCATGCCAGTTGTCAGGGCACACCTGGGCCAGGTCCTGGGCACACATACACACACTTGATCCATGTTTGTGAAGACAGACAAGAGGTCTTGTTTTCCCTCCAGTAAGCAGTGGAAAAAACTTCAAAAGTGCAAAAACTGATTTGAAGTGTAATTCTTATCTAAATTCCTCCAAATTTGCTAAGTCTGAACCACTCACCTTTGTCACGTGATGCTTTTCATGCTGTACAGGAATCTTAAACATTTGGCACCAATATGTTGTGTCCTTGTCTGGTACGGGCACCTGTCTTAATAAAAGGGCAAGAACACAGTATTATCATAGAATCACAGAATGGTTTGGGTTGGAAGGGACCTAAGAGATCATCCAGTTCCAATTCCCTTGCCTTGGGCAGGGACATCTTCCACTAGACTAGGTTGCTCAAAGCCCCATCCAACCAGATCTTGAACACTTCCAGAGATGAGGCATCCACAGCTTCTCTGGGCAGCGTGTTCCAATGCATCATCAACCTCACAGTGAAGAATTTCCTCCTCATATTTAATCTATACCCAAAAGTCACACTACCTGTTGTATAAGCCCAAGGCTTTGGTTACCACCTTGTCCCCGTCTCCACCAAAACCCAAAACATGGAGTAACTTACGTCTTTGTTTGTCAAGTCAAAGTATGGCAAAGAGGCAGATAAGACTTCTTCTCTCTCAGGGTTCAGCAAACGCAGACTCTTTGTACCACGATAAGATCCATGGTAATTTTGACCTGCTTCTCCCATGTCTTTGTGGTGGTAGGCCCATATTACCCGCACTGTGCTCTCCTGAAAATACAAAGCAAAATGTCCACAAGGGATAGGAGCAACATCTCCTTACACAGTTCACATAATTCCTACAATAGCTGTGGCATAGGTGTAGCTGTATTTGAACAACAACAACGTATTCCAGAGGAGCAGTCATCTACTTATACAATTTAGCCTTTGAAATAAATAATGTTTTATACTCAAAAGGTTAATTGGAAATACACAGAAATTAAATTGTTCTCTGATAGATTCCTTCTCTAATGTTGTGAATTGAAATCATATTTTCAAATGGCAGAACAGACTCATAAAGTAACCAACTATACGCATTACAAACATTTTTCTAGAGATGTCATTTATTTGATCAGCAACCAGAATGTTTCCCCCCAAACATTTTCCAAGCTTAGGGCTGTGAAGATGTGAATACCTTCAGTGAAATGCTGTCCTTAGATACTATGGAAAATTAATATTCAATTACAGATTTACAGAAGAGATTTACATCTTAAAAATCAATCTACAGCCACTGCACAGATCAGTTCTCTGTGAACCATTCTCAGATTGCAATAATGACCCTAGAGACAAAGTGCTATAATAAATCCTGAAGTGTTCCAAAAAGCTAAACTATACTGAGAATTCGGAGCAGGTGTGCAAACCAGAGATTCATTGACTGCCTGGAAGACTGGTGGTTTACACAGCTGTGATTTGCTTCCTGCATTTTCAGCCTCTCATGTTGCTATTATTGCATATATTGTAAAAACACAGATAATGAATAGTGTTTTACTCCTCTAGTAATGCTTCCAAAAGAAGTAGTAAACAACCCAAAGCATGGAAAGCCTTGCAAATCTCTCTAACCTGTCATTTCCAACACAGAAGTCATCAGCTTCATGTAATTTAAAATTATGCTTAGGAAATAGCACAACACTCCCTAGGGCAAGAGAAGAATTTACCGTGAAAATTATTTTACCATGGAAAGTTTTACCATAATTTTTTTTAACTTTTAATTTTGAATAAAGAAACAAAACAAACAGATACTTTAAATGTATCTTCTCCAAATTTTTAAAAAATCTGTTTCTAAGATCAATTACTAAGATCAAGTTAGTGCAGAATCTTAAAAGTATTTCTCAATTTGGCCTCTCTTGAATGATTGTGACAATGGCATATAGGACTTGATGGCCCAGAGGTATCTGTTTCAATACTGTGTACACTTGTTAGAAATTACAGAACATGATGTATTAAAACAGAAGGACAAAGAAAGCTGAAATTTAAGCATCATAGTTTAATAAAACTAGCACAAGGATTTTACCTGGTAAATTTCAGCAAAGGGATATTTTGTAAAGTGAATGTCTCTAATTCTCTCCTTTTACTAGAAGATTTTAATTACTAGCTTAGTTATCACATATACCTTTATCCTGCATCAATTACTTCATCTGTCTACATATAGTCAGAGACTCTTACCGTTATGCTCTTATCATTTGTGTCACAAGTGTGCAGCTCTCTGCTAAAAGCCAATATTGTATGTGTACTGTTTTCCATGGCATATTCCAGATGGTAATCCTGTTGAGGGTCCTTTTTTAGTACTCTGTTTTCATCTGTAAAATAATCCTGTTACAAAAGAAATGTGAACCATTATTAAAATCTAATATTAAAAATGAAACTCTATATCCAGTACTGAAGCCCTTTAAAACATGTAAAATTCTGCAGTATCAGTTTTGAGTCAATGATAAATTTCAGGTGGCACTGAACCATTTTTTATCTCCAAGAAAGCAACCCTCCATGAGAAAGAACTTAAAGAATGCCTTAAGTAACTTCAGCAACACGCTGCCTGTATGCAACTGAAGAAATAAAGGCTGGACCCAGCAACCAATAAACCTTATTTATCACAACTGGGATGTCATGAACTCCAGAAGAAATTATAGAGAGAATGCAATTCACTTAATATTTGCATCAATAATACTGTTGCTCCTTTTCTCCCACAACTTTTCCTACATTTCTTTTCTTTCCCACAAAAAACCTCTTGAATGAACCTTGACTGGAACCAGAAAGCCTACGGCTTAACTAGCACGAAAAGCGCTCATTTCCTACAAAAGCTGCTGGGATTAAGTTGAGGTTTTGGAAGAGGCAAGGGAGCTGTTTGTAAGAAAGATGGTCCCCATCCAGGGTTCTGCGGAGGCCCGGCACAAGGGAGCAGCTCGGCAGCAATGTCAGGTCATTAACCTCCTCACCCCGGATTCCTGCAGCCCCGTGCAGCTGGGACCCGTCCCGTCCTCTCCTCCCGCCCCAGCCACCTGGCAAGGGCTGGCCACCGCCTCAGATGCACCTCCTCTGATCACCCTCCTTTGAGTTTTAGGCTGTTTCGGCCTGGTTTGGGGTGGGGAGGGGTCTTTTAACTAACCAATGTATTTCTCATGCTGAATAGGCTATGGGGAGACACAATTAATTGTGTTGTGTCCTTTGCAAAATAATGCAGCACTGGCTGGTCCCAGCGGGCATTTATTTTTGGAGTTGTTTGGACCTCTGTTCACCTTTGGAGAGATTTCTAGCTTTCCCCTTTTGTTCAGTCTGAGGGAACCAATCTTAAAAACTGTAAAATGTTATGCCCAAGTATTTTGATGCCAGTAAAAAATAACTGAAACTTCATTAATTCACTAAAGGGTCACTGAAAAGCTGTAATCTTAAAATTAATTCCACCCTAGAAATCTGTGTGTGGGCAAGACACCAGAGAGTTCTTCTTTTCCTGTCACCACTTCTTACAAATACAAATGATTAAGTACATACATAAGAGAATAAGCACATGGACAAATAATCACTTAAAAGAGCAAAACAGGGGCCTGGGACCTGAAAGAAAGCGAACTGATGAGCTGTATTTGTTTAGAGAAATAACTTCGGATTTGCTGTTTTCCAGAAAGAAATAATAGGACTTGTTTTGGGATGGTCCTTTGAAGATGGGTACTTTATGGGATCAAAACACTCCACTTTAGCCCTGCATCAGAACTTGGAAAGAGGCAGTGTATTGTCTGTACCATTCCTGCTCTGAAAACACTCTTCTGTGGAATCTCTGCTTCCATCTTTAAATTAGTACGGGTTTGTCTGGATGAAAAATGTAACCTTCTGAACATCAGTTTGCATTGAAGTGTGGTATCTTTGCTGAAATACTACCTTAAACTGGAGGGAGACACTCTTAGTAAAAGCACCCACACACTGAAATATTGAGGAATACAAATCCAAGAGCAGCTTTTACTCATGTAGAGAGACTCAAAGTCTCTGCCTGAAACCAGTGTGAAGGGAAGCCGAGAAACGTGAAGAAAAGCTAAGTGTGCACATTCAAATGTTTTGTGGTGAGCTTCACCATTTCATCACAAGTCTAGAGGACACAGCTCTAACCAGAAGAAACCCTCTTGTGATATACTCCTGATTTCTATGAGCCTGAGGCAAGAATGCAAAAACAATGCAAAGAAGTTCTGTAATGAAGGCATAAGCTCAGATGTACCTTGATAACATGGTTGTCAGTGTAATTATCTCACTTGCCTGGATGACAGTCAAAGACAGGTCACAGCTCTGCTCACCACGAGGGGCTCATTTTGTGGCTGCTGGCAAATGCCTTGGAGAAGGTGGCCCCAAAGTCCGGGCCCCCAGAGAGGACCAGGCTGCTCCCCGTGGGATGAGAGCTGTGCTGGGCACGCACATTGCTGCCTGCTCAGGCACTGGCTGCCCACCCCTGCTGTCAAAAGTGAACAGAACCTCACTGATCTCAGTGATTCCACCTGAAATAATTTTGTGGCTTGATGTGGCTATTACTATTTTTAGTTCTTTTGCTGAAAATTATCCAGATGTTCATAATAAAAATAAAAATCAAATAATGAAACATCAAAAAAACCCCAAAAAACAAAACCCTGAACAACTCAAAATTTGATTGCTCTACGTCTCACACAAAAATGGTTTGTTTCCCAGTTTTAAAACAAAATAATGCCACATTGTCCAGGAACCATATGAATCTCTTTCTGTTCACAGAGACGATCTTAAGTCGAACTATGCAGACTTTGCTCAATTTATTCATCAGAACTTAAAAGCCTTTAAGACATGTGTTTGTGTACAAAATAGAACGAACAAAAGGTTTCAAAAATTATGACAAAGTGACAATCTGTGATGTCACATCTTTTCCAACCCCAATTTGGAAAAATCTGCAATCTGGAAAAGTAAAAAAATGTTAGTTTTAGATATACCTATGTGGATATATGCCTGTACCTTTATACATATCCTATGTTTCCTTTCAGAGTAGAAAAATAAAAATAAATTAAAGTTCTGCTCCCAAAAGTCCTGGTGCAAATGCAGTCAAAACCACCACATTTGGACTGCCTACACTCCACTTAAGCTCTTTTGTCTAGTCAAAGGAGAAGGCTGGATAGTCTGAAGGCCTTTGAAAAGTGACAGTAGGCCTTTGAAAAGTGGCAGTACAGAGGATGGACCTACCAGAGACCAGAGAGGGTAAGCTGGGTATTTGAGCTTCAGCTAAACTAAGGAAAAATAAATTTAACTTGAAACTCTCTCAGGTCCAGACTACTGTAATACAGAAGTCATCAAAATTCACAAGTTCTCTTATTTAATTCTGTAGAGAAAGGAGGGGGATGTTTTAATTCACAGCATTACAGTGCTTTGATATCTATCACAGATAGTTCTAAAATGAGCTTTGTACTGGAACAGTTTATTCTTCCCAACAGGCAGGAAAAGGCTCTAACATGGTACAATCTTTTTTTACACAGATCTGGTTTTGCTACCCTACATAGCTAGCTAGAAAACCTGATTTATGTACTGATTCAGTACTTGCATCCAGATTCTTCAGTTTCTTATATACACAAAAAATACGTATCATATGTTTAATGAAGAGAAAGTTTTCAAACTACACATAAGCTTTACAGAAGTAAAAGAATTAGTGAAAGAGAAGGGTGAAGGGATTATATTTTGCTAATATGAATATCTTTGGTTATTTAAGGACTAAGTGTTTAAAAAAAGTTTCAGAAGTGTTATTGTTTGTGCTACATGATAACAAAGATGTCTGTTTCAGGATTTACTTATGTAAATTGTTTACATGTGAAACATTTAAATTTTTGCACTCCCTTTGATAACATTGCATAAAATGGCATATTGAACTCTGGACTTCTCTGTGCAATCAATCAAATAATTAAGTATCTCCTTCCTCACATTACCTAAAAGTTGAATCAACATATGGAAAATGAAAAATCTTCCTGGCATTACAAGATATTTTATGCTCTTTTCCAGATGTGAGGCACATCATGTTATACTATTTTTCAGATACCATTAGCCTCTCTCCTTCTTAAAAAAAATATTTTGTGGTATATATGGTTTCTGATTTCTGCTCCACAAACAAGAGAGTAATTTCTTAGGGATGTGAAAAGACGCTGGTTTCTCCTTTGAGAATGCGAGCACAGCTGCAGAGGGAAGCCTGACCCCAAAAGCCCTACCAGCTGTCATCACAGACTGAAACAGGTGTTTATGGGACTCCCTCCCCAGATCTTTACAATGTACAAGATTGTTTTGTTTATGATATCCATTTCCAGCCCTAAATTATATATATCACCCTTCAACCTCAAGGAGCATAAAATAATTCTCAGACTACGGCCACATCCAGCAATCGCCTTGTGGGCTCAGCTTGCGAGAAACTCAGCCACCCCAAATTACACGTGCTGCCCTTCTCTAACTGGGCCATCACTGCTGTTCCAGCAGCAGTTTAACACTTAAAAGTGAAAAGAAGGGACAAGCCAGGAAAGAGAAATGACAGGAAAAAAAGCTGTGTTTCAACTTGTCCTCACTGATATTCTGCAGCCAACACATGGAGTTTCAAACATCCCGAAATTACCAAGCTGGTGTCGATGACCAGGACCAAAACCAAACTTTGCAGAAAGGTTCATGAAGCTGTAACAAAGACGAAAGTTGGCACAGGAGAGGATCTATCTTAGTATAAACAGGGTGGATAAACTGCTACGGTAAGGAAAAGAACTGAACAAAACATTTGTTTGAAATAAGCACCAAGTTATGCCTTTCTGGGTTTCCAAAAAAATAACTGTGGTTAACATTTCTCTTTTTTTATTGTTGCATTCAATTTAAATGGAATCCTGTTGTTCAAGGTTCCAGTACACACTACGTTACCACCTAAAAGAAGATGGTTTTACACTGTATTTGGCAAGAACTCAACAGAGCATGGGTTTACAAATGAGCAAACCAAACTGTTTTGCAACCTCAAATAAATTTCAGCTTGAGTTTCAGGCAAAGATCTTACCATGCTTTTGTGCTAGTGAAAAGCAGAGCCCACCCACAGCAACCTAACATGAAGCAGGAGCCTGAAAGCATCGATGTGCAGTATAAGAACACCTTGAGAGCATTCCAGTTGACTGAACCAATCTTGAGATTGGCTGCAAATGAAAAATAACCATACAAAGGGTACAGCAGCAGCAATCAAGCAGTTGCAATAAGTTCCTAAAGTAACTGGGATCAGTAAGTTCACAGCTACTGTCCCATGAGCAGTCTGTTTGTAATTAATTTACTAGTTTGACGGGGAAGGGGGGAGCGTGGTGTGTTGGGGNTTTTGTTTTGCTTTGCTTTTTTGCCCAAACAGCAGATTAGCCTGAAGTGATTCAGTCCTTGCTAGGGAGCCTGGATGTCACTCACGCAGGCAGTTCTGCGAAGCTCTACACAATTCCTGGTACAATTCCAATTAAACCTAGACATACACTAGAGTGAGTGTGGATTATTTACTTCAGGTGCACTACCAGCTCTGGCAAGGACAGAAAATTCCTATCTCTAACAAATAATTGTGGGTGTGTCTGTACTTCAAATGCAGACATACACATATACACAAAGATGCACATTTCCATTTGTGTACTTACAGGCCTGTATATGTGTGTGTTTGTGTCCATGCATTTTCTTTATAAAAAGAGGTATTGCATTTTTTATACTTAAAACACAATTATTCACTCAGGAATACACCTTTTCTCATTCAGACTGGGTCACTTGAATACTCTTTGGTGTATTTCTTACATCTAGTTAAATGCTGCCTGGGGTGGCTTCCCAGTACCCTACAGCTGGCAGTGGCATCCCTCTGTTTCTGTGGCATCCCTGAGATGTAAAACATATCACTTTCTCTACACACAAATGAAAACACTGAAGTGTGGAGACCTCTCTAACTTAGCACAAGAGGGTGTAAGAGGCCCTGGCGGCTAGAGGTTGTAATACGACAACACATATTGGCATGGATAATTCAACATTGCAGTGGAGTCCCAAGGGCCTATACGACTCTTTACATCAAGAATAAATGTTAATTTAAGAGTTTGTATTCCAGTTATATCAGAAGATAGGGTTTTTAGATTAAAGTCTGTCCTAGCACAAAGAGACTAGACAAAACATGTAGCCAAGTGTTTTAAGGGAAAGAAAATCAGTAAGCAGAAGATATTGCATGATACAATCTTACAACTGCACTTTATCACAAGAAACACTCCTTACACAGGAGCCACATTTATCCAGTGCAAGTTTTCTGTGTTTAATTACTTTAATTACTTCAATTATGAGGAAGATTAAAAACACTTAGGGGATTTTCAAGCACAACTATTAGTGATACTTGTTCCCAAAATTTCTGGATCTGCCTTAGATAATCTCCCTTCTTCCCTCTCCTGCTTCTGTGATACTTGTTTATATTGGGAATTAAATCATTCCCCCATTATTTTAAGCCTTTGCAAGGCTTAAAGGTGGCTACAACTCCATATTTCTGGGAAGATGTGAGAAAAGTTCCTTTTCTTGGTGTTTCTAAAATCCAAAGGAGAAGAAAAAATACAACAAAGATAAAAAGCAAAAAGAAAAACAATCCCAACAAAACTCTTGAAAACAGTCCCCCCAAGGCCTGCAAATTACAAGAGCTTCAGAATTCTTCTCATCTTTTGTTCACCAACTGTTGCTTCCTTGTCCTAGCTGTTGTACTTCTGAAAGGGAACTACAAAGCACCCAGCCAGTGGAGATGTACACTGGAGTGTCTCTTTATGCCCCGCACTGAAGCCAAGAGGGAGACATTAGTCATCTGGAGATTTTGCCCCAGTGCCCAAAGGCATGAAATACCTCCAACAAAACGCCGACTGAGATATGTCAGTGTGGCACTCGCTTTGCATCTCTCTCTTGGTGCCTTTCAAGTTGTTTTCTAAACACTTCTTTTGTTGCTGTTGGCATGAGTGCACTTAAAAGCAGCATATCGTTAAGTACTGAAAATGCTCACTGTTTTCTGTCCTTTAAAATCTCTTCCAAGTACTTCCCTGTGAGCAATTAAGCTAACTCTATGGGATACATTTGATAACAGATATTCTTTAGCTTGGGTGACAGTTAACAAGCAAGGCTCTAATGAATAATAAAGTACTTTTTAGTGACACACAGTCCCTATTCACCCTGAGTAGGGCCTATTTTTGTGCAAGTTCAACAGAAGATTCTAACAATGCAACCCTCTTGTATAACTTGCACAAAATAGGCATTCATCAAGGAGGATTACTCTCCCCAAAATGAGGCTCTCAGCAGCTACGTGCTGTGGGTGGGGATGCACAATTCCAGACAGGGGTGGAGACCAAGGAAAAGGCATGGGTCTAGCAAGAAAATGCATGCTGTGTCAATTCATAAGCACAAAAGAGATGCATTAGGAAAAAAAAAAAGAAATAAGAGAAAAAGAAAAAGAAAAAGAAAAAGAAAAAGAAAAAGAAAAAGAAAAAGAAAAAGAAAAAGAAAAAGAAAAAGAAAAAGAAAAAGAAAAAGAAAAAGAAAAAGAAAAAGAAAAAGAAAAAGAAAAAGAAAAAGAAAAAGAAAAAGAAAAAGGAAAAAGAAAAAGAAAAAGAAAAATAATTTTAAAAAACTAGATGCAAAATCTAAGGCTGCCCCAAGATCTTGTATGAAGAGTGACACATGCTGCAAATGAGCATGGCAATATTTCAAGGTAACATTTTGCTAAGTATGAACTCTCCTAAGTCCAACTCCTCCGTATAGAGACAAAGGCAACTTCCAGCTTTCCAATATAAACCCCGATTGGTATCTTCTTGTTCTCAAACATGCTCACCCAAACGCCACACAATCTGCTGCTCTGACACCATAGGCTCTCAGTAATGTGTGAGAATAGTTTGTTCACTGATCTCCTTTTTCTCCTTCTGCTCAATGGAGGTGCCTCACTCACAACAGAACACTAAAGTTATGCATGAATGTATACACATATCCATGCTTTGTCCTCTACATCCTCCCAAAATATGTTCAGGTTCCCATTTCAAATATCAATCTTCTGAAAAGTTAGGACAATAAATGTATAATTTTCTGATGATTCCAATGCTCTTTAAAAAACTACTCTGGTGCACCATGAAGGTTTGTTCTTCTCTCATGACATCGTAACACTTTTCATCTCGATATATTTAGGCAAAACTAAGCCACAGATTTCCAAATTGTTTTAGCCTTTCCTTATGTCAGACACCCTTTCAGATTAAATACAGCTCAAACACGGAAGAGCAAACCAAAACAAACAGCTCATTCCACCCTAGGTCAGGATACACCTGAAAACTGAGAAAGTAAAACCCAACCCTGGACATCCAGGAGAGGATGAGGAATAAATGCCAGAGGAAACATTTTCTCTCTCTTCTCTGAATACTATCTGGCAGTTTTCCTCTACCTCAATACATGGATCTTCCATAGACTGAGAAGTGTGTTCTTTTACCCTCGCTGGCAGCTGTAGTCTAACTACATTTATACTTTTATTCCCAGAAGAGGACTCTTACCTCTGAGAACACTTTCTATTTTTAAAGAAAGAGAGAGAATTTGGGAGGGGGAAAGGCAAAATTGACCCAAGGGACTAGCAATTTCAATGCCCACTTGAAAGGCTATAAAGGTGTTTCAGAACATCTGAACATCAGGCCACTAACAAGCATCTCAAAACTTTCAAAGAAACCAAAAAATGACCCCTCTAAGAGTTTAGACCACGATGCACATTTTCCAACAGATGGTCATGGAATAAAAACATATTTCTAAAACCAAAAAGAAAAGTAAGCTCATTCATTATAGGGTGTACATATTTCATGGAGTGCAGCTAGGAATAAAACCACATACTTTCAAGGGTGCTATCTATGAAAAAATCTTTTTCAGTAGTAAATAATCTAAATTATGATGATATACACTTAACACAGAATGTATTTTTAAAATATTAACTGTATTTGTTTGTCCAGTAAAGGGAAGAATTGGATATTATTGAAGCAGCATCCCAGAACAAGCTGTTCATTTTATAGCAATCCCTGCTGCCTGACCAGAAAAAAACTTTGGACAAATTTTGTTTATCATCTTTGTTTCTGGCCCTTCCTTGTTGGTGCAAGTACAGAAATATTTTAACTGAGCAACTTTTAAAAAACCTCAGTTCAGTTTAGAAAGAAACCATGCTACTTATAACTGAAGAAGGAATGGGGATGGAGCAAACCTTGAGTAACAAGCAAGCATAACAGAAGTATTTTTTATATGTCTTACCTACTCAAAAGTGCAACAAAATTACTCATAGCTCTTAGCATAACCTTTTATGTGCTAAATTAGTGCTTCAGGAAAAATATCAGAAGGTTTGTATCGGCAGGCATTTGCTACAGTCCTTTTCTATTTGTAACAGAATGGCAGTGGATAAAACCTGTGGAAGAATGGAGTTAGTATGGGGCCATTTTTAAGGATGCTGAAAACCTGTGAAGGGTGCTTAAAAGAGCCACAAAAGTGCTCTGAGTGCTGGGGAAAATGTCCCGTGATGCTAAAGAGCTCAATCTATTTATTTAAAGAAAAAGAAAATTGAGGATTGACTTGATTGCCTCGATTGTGGCATATAAATAACTTTACAGAGGCGGTATGCAGGGGAAGTAGAGTTTTTAATATAGCAGAGAAAATACATAGCTGAAACCTAAACCAAGACAAACTAATCCTGGCAATCAGGAACAGCAGAGACTCGTCATTGCCACAAACTATCAAGGGAAGTGATGGATCCTCCACCACTGGATGTCTTTACACCAGGTTTGGATGCCTTTCTAAAAGACTTGCTTTAGCCTAAGAGGATCTGTGAACTAACCAGGCAAAAAGCTTGGGTTTCTTTTAATGGTGTGTCTTCTGAATTGTAAAGCCTTACAGAAAGCCTTTCATTCTGAGAGCGAAGAGCTCACTCCTCAATGAGCAGACTGGGGTTTTTCTTTACTATTATTAGCCTTTTATTTAGGCTTCAAGAAAAATTATCTTCATTTTGAAATATGGAGAAACCAATTTTCTGAAAATCACTAGTCTGAACTTAGAGAAGACAAATGTTTGCCTAAACTTTGTACAGCAAACTAATAGGGAGAAGAAAAGTAGAAGGAAAAAAATATACTGAAAGCTCTATTCTTCTGGAGTTTTGATTTTATAAAATCTTGGTAACTAGTAGGGAGATCATACTATGCATTTAGTTTTCTTATGGTGAATTGTTAATAAAAATCCATATTCTTAAGAAAAAACCTCTTAAGATTTAAGCAGCAGCTTCAAAGATCAACTAGCTCTAACATAATGAAGGAAAGACTGACAACTTCTCCTAGACCATACTCTCACAACCACTCTTAAATTGCATCTCTAGGTTATTATTCAAGCAACTGGGGGTGACACCAATGTCATTCCAGGCCTGATTCTCCTTTCAGTCATCCGTGGGGGGACAAGCTGTCCCTGCTCCCCCGACCCCAGAGCAACACCTCCTGGCTGGATCTCAGGTTGATGAGAGGGGACCAAAGGTGTGGGTCCCCTGACCTCTCATGGCTCATACCCCACCAAGCACCTGTCCCTCTTGGAGGGGATGACTCACTGGAAGCATCAGCAAGGCCTCTATTCAACACTCCCGTTCCCAGATGTAGCCCTGACTATATCTAGACTACTACAGAAACATCCCAAGAAAATCATTCCAATAGAGTTGAGCCTCTCTGAGGTTGCTTTAACAGACCAATGACATGTACCAGGAGTCCCAGTTGTTACCCTGCAAGTCCTTTCCAACATCTGGGTCAAAACAACTCCAGGTGAGGAGAGGAGGAACCCCAAGAACAGGAGCAGCACCGGCTGTGTCCCAGCAGAAGGGGATATCAGCAGGTTTGGAAGCTGGTGGGATGCTGCCCTCATGCAACTGGAATTAGAAAGAGAAAGTTCAGGCGGCACCAGGAAAGCCAAGCTCCGCCAGATGTTGGCAGGGTGAGGGGAAAGGTGCTGCTACTCCCTGAGACAGACTCTGCCCTCCCACCCCTCTCCTCCGTGGGTCTAGGCTCAGCGGGCAGGCAGGAGAGAGTGCCCAAAGGAGAGAGAAAAGGGCTGTTGCATTTTCTGGATAAAGAGGAAAGAAATCTGACACCTTTAACGAAATCCATGTAAAAGTTTAGAGGGAAGGCTGGCAGGGAGCGGATCGAAAAGGAGTGTCTCCTCCAGAGAAAGCATAACGATAGGGATAACCCAGAGGGTGGAAGGAAGAAGTAAAGAGGTACAGGGATGTAGGGCAAGAAGGCTGCAAAAGAAACGTGGAACAGGGAAAGAGGGGCGTCCCGAGAGAGAGACAGCAGGGGAAAGGTAGGCGGACAAAGAGGACCCGGGCCGGCGGTCGAGGGGAAGGAGCAGGGCCTTACCTGCAGGTAGGGCTGGCCCCTCTCCACGCCCCCCACCACGATGTCTGCTGAGGCCATGCCGCCGCTGGCCGAGAGCCCGAAGCCCACGTAGCCGCGGGTGCGCACCTCCAGGCGGAGGGCGAGGGCGCTGCCGCGGCGGCCCCAGCGCAGGCGGTAGGCGCCCGCGCCGTCCAGCACCGCGCTGTGCGGGTAGCTCCGCAGCGCCNGCCGCCCGTCGGGGCCGGGCCGGACCCCGCCGCGCCGGGAGCACCTGCCGTGCGCTCGCCGCGGGGGCTTCTAGCCGAGATGCTCGGAGGTCGCGTTGGCGAGCCAAAATCCTCCTCCTGATCGGGGAAGCGGGGGGAAGGCGGCGGACGGGGGAACGCCGGCAGCTCTAACTCCTGTGGAAAAATTCCACGGGAGGAAAGTCGGAGGCAAACGAGCGCTTCTCCACTCTCGGCCGCCTCCTCGCTTAGTGCGAGCGCACGGTGCGGCGGACGGATGGAGCTAAGCAGGAGATCCCCCGTCGGGAGAGTTCTTTCTCCACTATAAGTGGAAAACGAGGACCTCCCGAGTGATTTGCACTGAGACAGCTACAAAAGCACATCTCAAAACCCCAGTCGTGTCCCTTGACACCCCCGCACCGCCACTCGGCCAGCCCGGCCATGCGGTCCCCGACACTCCTGCAGCAGAAGCTGCCTTCCCTTCCCCTGCGCGCAGCAGCACCGCCATTGCGGAGGCGAGAACAACGATCAGAAAGATGCTTTTGGAGGTATGCTCCCCAGCCCTCTGCAGATCTGAATGGGAACAAAAAATAGCATGGCACCCAAAACGGGAAAGTTAGGGTACACAAGAAGTCGTATCAGCCCTTGAAAGCTCTGAGCTGTATGAAATCGGTTTTAAAAGGAAATTACTTTGTTTGAAATGTGTTTTCTTCACATTTAAATGAAAGAGAAAGAGCCTGGTACTCAACCAAAATGACATGCTAATTCAGTAAAAACCAATCAAACTAGTACATAAAGGAAATTTATAATGCTCCTTTTTTCGGCTTTTGCATGACAATATTTCACAAGTATCACTGGGGGTTTACCCAGTAACCACCCACTGGTTGCATCCCACTGGGATGCAAGGGATATATCAAACTACAAAAAAACTTCTAGAAAGAAAATGCTTAAGAAAGGATAAGCACCAAAAATTACCTTTACCTAAGGCATCATAAGAAATGAGAGAAAAAAAATAATTAGATATTGGTGAAATGAAAGCAATGTTTAGAGGGAATAGATTAGCGTGACCTTTCTTCCAATTACAGCAGTAACTTCAAAGATATAGACTCAGATGACTGACAAAACAGAAAATTGTGAGATGCTGAGTGTTTAGATTCTCTTCTACAAAATTGCTAACACCTGCAATTAATCCATATCCATATTGTCCTGCAATTAATCCATATCCACATAACAAGTAGATATGGATTAATTTAAGGAGAAATTGCAAGTGCATGATAGGCCCTGTCAAGGCTAAAGGTGTGACCTTGGCACCTAGCGGGGGGCACTGAGCCTTTGTAAAATTGTGAGCTAAAGGAGGGATCCTTAAGACAGTTCCAAAAGTGCATGCTTTTCTTTTCTGAGAGCAAGGATGATGAAGGAATGAAGAATGTTTCATAAATTTAGGGTTTTTTCTTAATTTTCTTGTAAGATTGTGCATTATGTTCTTACATAACGGAAACCCCTAGATAAAGTTTCAATCATGTGGAGATGATAAGCTCACTCTTCAAAAGAATGATTGAATTACACATCTAGAACAAAATTGCTGCCTTTAAAGCACAACAGTGGTCAGGGAAGTCCAACTAGTTCTTCCCTATAGCAGGCATCATAAAAGCATTTGTACAAAAGAGTGCAAAATGCTCACTTTGAAGTACTCCAGCACGTCTCAGTTTGGTACGGATGGTACTGATGACATTTTTGGGAGCCTGTACATAACACAGGATGTTGTAGTACAGGGAAGGATGATGGACTATCCTACACAGCATGCTGTGCTGCACAGCACAGCAGACAGAAGTACAGTTTCCCAACTAGCCTGGATGCAGGTGCCATGAGGAAAGCAAACCTGGAGATAGGTGTGGACTGTAGAGGCTGCCAGAGGTACAGCTGCACACCTCCCCATACAACAGCCTGCCCCTTGCATGTCCAGCTCCCTGCTCCTCTCACAGCAAACAGGCACAGAAGGAAAACCCCAGTGCACACAAACTTGTGGTTGACTGTGATCTTTCCAGTCATTCGGCCAAAAGCCAAAGCAGCAGGATCATCTAGTGCCTTGGGCAAACTGCAGCATCTCAGGCAAGACAAGCCAGAGTTTTGTTATAGTGGGTCTGGTAGAAGTGGTAACACTCACGGGAAGCAGCTGTACTATTTCTGGTGAGCTGCAGCAGCCTTGGAGGGTGGACAGTTCCACCTAGCCCAGCACGGGAGTCCTGTGCTGGCAGAGCCAGTGGCCAGAGCATCCCTATTCCATGGCTCTGGAACTAACCCCAGATTGCTCCTGAGCTTTGCTTTGCCTATACGGAGAAAAATGACATTTTGGAGGCTGAGAGCTGGAATGGAAACAATACTTGAATTCTTGAAACCTCCTGTGGGACTAAATGATCTTGTCTCTGCAGAGCTCAAGGGTCAGTCTGCTGCTTCTCTGCAGCTCTGAAGCCTGAACATCCCCAATCCCTGTGACTTTCTACCAAAACTTGGGTGTGATGTCATCCTGTCTTCCAGCAATATACCACACTCAGCAGCACTGCGCACCCCATCATGGTGGCAACATTTAGACTAGCAGAGGTGCAGGAGTAGCAGTCCCATTGCTTTCCAATTTCCAGCAAATATTTTTCCATTAAAATAAATCATCTGAATAGTTTCACAGAGCTGTACACTTGATCTACAAATACTGTGACAAAACAAACCTTTTTCAACTTGCTGCTATTTATAATCCCAAGAACAATACTCACGTAATAAAACTCTTCTAGTAGAACTAGAAGAGGCACTTTGTGGGCAGGGCTGTACAATTCCCAAAACTCACATTAGGAGACTGTGGCAACTTCACCAGAAATTTTTTTGCACTATTAGGGGACCAAACATATGAAGAAAACACAGTCCAAATCAGTCTAAATCAGCCTAAATCTGACCTTGGCCTATAAGTAATATTGCTGGCAGGAGCACAGGGAAACATCAGGTTACCACTTTCTCTGAACTGAACTCAATTTCACTACTTCTCTTCTGGAGGAAGGCAGTCACCTAACCAAGCCCAGAGAGATTCAGCAAGTGTTTTTCTATTTTAAAAGCTCTTACTACCACTACTGAATATCAGCTTGTCCGCTGCTCCCTCACACCATTGCATTACATGGTCCATACACTGAGGTACTGATTAAAAAGTCATAGAATCATAGAATGGCCTGTATTAAAGACCGGCCAGTTCCAACTCCCCTGCCGTGGGCAGGGACACCTTCCACTAGACCAGATTGCTCAAAGCCCCATCCAACTTGGCCTTGAACACTTCCAGGGATGGGCCACTCACCACTTCTCTGAACAACTTGTTCCAGTGCCTCACCACCCTCACAGGAAGAATTTTTCCTAATATTGAATCTAAACCGACTCTCTTTCAGAGAAGCATTTCCCCTTTGTCCTGTCACTATGTACCCTTGTAAAAGGTCTCTCTTCATCTTCCTTGTAGGCTCCCTTGAGATACTGGGCTCTCCCATCAAACTGCTCAAGCACTTCTGTTTTCTTCTCAGCTTTCAGACATTGAAGCCAAAATTAGGTTATCCCAAACATGTCTCTTCTCCAGGCTGAACAATCCCAATTCTCTCAGCTTTTTCTTACAGAAGAGGTTCTCTCTCCCTTGAATCAACTTGTTGGCTTGCTCTGGACTTGCTCCAACAGATTGATGTCCTTCCTGTGCTGAGGACCCCAGAGCTGGATGCAGCACTGCAGGTGGGGTCTCTCTACCAGAGCAGATAGAGGGAGAGAATCCTCTCCCTCACCCCGCTGGCCACGCTGCTTTGGATGCAGCCCAGGACACAACTGGAATTCTGGGCTGCAAGTGCACATTGCTGGGTCGTGTCCAGCTTCTCATCCACCAGCACGCCCAAGTTCTTCTTGGTGGGGTCACTCTTGATCTGTTCATCCTCTGATCTGTATTTATACTAAGGGTTGCCTTGAGCCAGATACAACATCCTGCACTTGAAATTGTTAAACCACATGAGATTCCCTTCAGCTGACTTCTTAAACTTGACCAGATCCCTCTGGATGTCATCCTGTTTTTCAAGTGTGTGCTTCTCTATTGTTCTACTTCTCTATTCCTTAATGAGTCAATTAATTATGAAGATTTAGCCTGATCATGGGTAGTGACCTAACACCTGATTTATCCCTGCTGTTGTATTCTGGCATTGAGGTGTTCCTGCTAGAGAGCAGCCCAGCATGTGTGCCCTGTCCATTTTCAGGCAGCAGGATTTATCAGAGGCATAAAAAGGTTTGGTTTCAGCCTATTTCTAAAGTACCCTGTGCTCTGGGGCATGCTTGCAGTTAGTTCCCTGCTGGCTCTTCTCTTATGCAGTTTAGCTTCCATGCAGGAAATTCACGAATGTTGAGCTTTGATTAATGTAAGTGAATAATATAATATATATTAATCAATTATTTCATATAATTAATGAACTAATAATTAATGAAAGGTCTTTTATAAACTTTTTGTAAAGTAGATAGCCACTTGCTACATCAACTTGCTAATAGAGGGCAACAAGAATTCTGCTCTCACCTGTGAAATGTAAACAAAACATCTATTATTTAGCCTTTTAATGTAATGATTTCTATCATTGGAATGACCTGCATGAACCCAGATTTTGACACCAATGCAATGCAAAAGAGAAGCAGCTTGCAGATTCAGCTGGAAGCTCTTTACAGCGGGGTAATGTCTATGCAGAGTAAAACCAGCTTCACTGACAATCCAGTTTGTTTCAATCTGAATAGGGAACTGAGAGCAGGAAAGGTTTTGGGTTGAACTGGATGTTGTCTTGGAATGCTGAGCCAGCAGGATGGGCTCCTAGGGAACATTACTGCCAGCATAGGTAGAAGGAGTTGGAAAACTTTCCTGTCTTGATCCAAATCCATTGCTTCAAGAAGAGCAAGGTGGACACATTCCACCCGTGCCTCTGTCAGCATCAAACATTTCCTCAGGCACACATGATAACCTGGCTGCTCTTAAAGTTGTGTTTAATATATTTACCTTAAAGAAAAAAGACCTTTAAATTTTGTGTTGTCTTAACCTCATTAACTAAGGTGAGAGGACAAAGCACTGTGTTTATTTTATTAACGTTGGTTAAAGGTGCACTGGGGAGAATAGCAATAAAGCCATGTAAATGTACCAGAAGTTGTGTCTTGATCTTTAAAACGTTATTCCCCTCTTGTTCTTCCCCTGCTCCATTTCCCAAATACTTGAAAATTATTTTTACATTTTAAAGTGGAAAACACCTACAATTTAATTGATCACTGTAAGCAGAGTAACTGTATGAAGGCTTTTAGAAATTTTTAATTCTCATTCTGTGCATTTTATGTCCTTGTTTTGAATTTTTCTTCTATTTTGCGGGTAGTAGTAGAGAAGAAGACGCAGTTGGTTTTGCTTTCAGATAAGCATACTAAGGAGATGCAAATTCTTCTTACGAAGTAATATACGTTAATCACCAGAGCTGGAAGCAAAGTTTGGGACCGGTGAGTACAGAGGTGAACATTTTTCCACCTTTCTTTCTTGATGCAGCCTGATTTTGGCTCAAGTTAGGATAGCTTTGGAGCTCTGCTGTGCTACCTACAATCTACATTTTAGAAGTTCTGTTGATCTCAAACTAGTAGAAATAAAGACTAGTATGCTGTCAGCTATTCTTATGATGAGTTTGGACTCATGTCTGTTGATGTTTTAAATTACTTGCCTGAGGAGACAAAAATAAAATCATTGTTAAAGAAAGAGTGTTTATCCAAGCCTGTGCTCAGGGCAAAAGCAGGATGATTTACCTTTCTTTTCCTCATCAGCAGTCTGGTTTCTACAGACGTTGCCAAATTTCCAAATACCTTGACTCAAGTTCATAAAAACTTCTTACTTCTCTTGGGAGAGAAAACTGGAGGGCAAGAGTTTTATTAGACCAGTTAGAAAAGCCAGCAGGATTTACAGCAAAGAGTTCCTCGTTTCCCTTGGTTGTGATTGTTGTCTTTTCCCCTCTTTTATGAGCACCTCTGCTAAAGGAGGCACTTAGCTGCAGTCAGTGGTGCAGTGTAATCCTGGGCACTGATTCACACGAAGTCCCACAAGGGGATGCCTCTGCAATGGCATTTCTACACAGTCATGCCTCCTCAGGTGTGGGGAAGAATTAATTCCCTTTCATTTGAATTTAACCTAATTGCAGGTTTTTTACTTTTCACTGAGTGTATCTGCTCTGCTGCTGATATTCTGTGAAGAGGAATAGTTTTTCGCATACATACTTTTAAGGATAAGTACCATTTTTAAATGGTTGCTTATGCTTCATAGATATCCTTGCTAATTAATTACAATTCTAGCTGTCTGTCAATCTATCTGTCACACAGGACACAGAGCGTTTAAACAGACAGCTTAAATGCTTTTTGGCATTAGATATTAGATATAGATATATAGATATATAATACTCACACATCAGGAGAAAATTCTTCATTGTGAGAGTGCTGAAGCACTGGAGCAGGTTGCCCAGAGAGGTTGTGGATGTCCCATCCCTGGAAGTGTTCAAGGCCAGGTTGGATGGGGCTTAGAGCAAGCTGGTCTAGTGGCAGGTGTCCCTGCCAACAGGGAGGTTAGAACTAGATGATCTTTAAGGTCCCTTCCAACCCAAACCATTCTATGAATCTATGATCTTTGCCGTTTGATCCTCAGCTCCTATCTACATCTGGGGGCACCCTCAATAAGATAAAATCAGGAAGCCAAGTGCATCTCTCACTTCCCAGAACTCATTAAAAGTCTTTGTCTGAGTAATGCACTTCCCAGGTGACAATTAACTTTGCGAGACTGCCTAAGCCAAACCCTGACTCATGGGCAGGATCACCTTTTTGCTGTATCAGACCTGAGGGATGTCTGTCTAGCCTTCCAATTACGATGTCTATCAGTGCAATTTTTTTTCTCTTCTCCTTTCTCCTTTTCCCTTTGGATAGAATCAATTCTGATCCATCATCATTCTTCCTGCTGGAAAGCTGTGTTAGGTGGCTGATATTGGAAGCAGCAGTTTAGGCCCATAACTGCTGTTCTGCACCTTAAGTATTTATTTGACAGTGTGGAAGCCAACCAACACGGCTGCGTTTGGAGGGGAGGAAGGCACGTCCCAATCCCTACCCCTACCTCTCACTGCCTTATTGTCTGTCTTGATCTCATTCAAAAAGTAGAAGGTGGATATAGGTTTTCAGCCTGTGTGATTTTTGTAAGAAACTGAAGAGCACTCCTCCCGTGCAGACTCCACAAAGCTCAGTAGGCATCCAGTTTTCTAAATCTAAATAAACAATCTCTATTTTTTTTCCCTAACTGGACAGATGGATTCAGAAAGCATAACTGACCTCTGGGTTTAGTTTCCCCCTCTTATTTATAATGTTAAAATTAGCAGAACAAACACAAAACAGAAGGAGAGCAGGAGGAGGAACTTGGTGCCTTTGGGGAATGTGTTGCTCTGCAGAAGGAGAGAGAACCCCCATGCCCTACCCTCTGTGCAAACAGCCTCCATAGCCAGTCAAGGCTATGAATACACACAAGAAACAAAAATGTAGCAGTAAGAGGGTGCAAAATCTCTTCATCTTCTGGACAACAACAGTAACATCTGTCTTCTCCACAAGTTAAGATTAGCTCAAAGTTACTCCATCTAACAAAAAGGTCTCCAGAATTTTTCAACACAGCAAAATATTGAACCCAAACCTGTTTTCACTGAACTCGGTGGTAAATTCCTAACACAAACAGGAGAAGTAACCCTTTTTTTGAGAAGGAAAACAGGTTTTGGTGGAAAAACCCCACTCATCTCTAAAACTTCCAAGCATTCTGCTGATCTTTTTTACTTCAAACTGATGCAATACATTTTGCTCCTATATATATAACATTCCCATCCCTGCCCCCAGGCACTTACACACACACAAGACAGCTTGTATTGAAGCAAAGAAAATTCTGTTGAAATGTGGAGTTTGTAAATAAAGTGTGTGTTTATAAAGCGTACACAGGTTGAGGGATGAGATTCATGCCTGCTGATTTGATGGTAAGTTTACTGTAAGGTTTCCAAGAGATGATGTTCAACATGGTCATCACAACAATGTCTGGACATTTCTCTTGAATTTGTTGAATTGTTTGTCATAATCATAGATGTTTTTGTCAAGTTTACAACCTAGAATGACAAGTACTTTTACTATGAAAGTGAAAGGAATATGACAAAAAGCAGTGAAATGAAAATCCCTGAAATTAACAAATGACATCACCTATCGACATTGTCATCAGTTGATCAATAGCTTCCTGGGATACAGCAGCCTTGAAGAAAGAATAAAAAAAATGCAAGACTATAAGATCAAGCGTAAAAAAAATGAAGTCACAGGTATATGATAGAAAACATAGCCTGGAAGTTGTGATAGTGAAAGAGACTAAAGCATCTTGGTAAATAATCTACTGAGCAGGAACTTCCAGTATGAAACAACAAGACAGAGTAGAACTGGCTCTGCCACCAGGGATGAAGACAAGCATTGCTGTGCTGTGTCCCCTCTGTCAGGATCCACACACTGAAAAGCCAGATTGCTGCTCAGTTTGTTTAGTAGTTACTCTAATAGAATTATTTATACATTTGTATTCTTATCCTTTTATGAAACAGCTATGTTGAGGATACAGTGTTACCAATACACATTATTTTACAAATCACTGACACTTTTTTCAAAGACACTATGCAACAGTTGAAATCACAGACATTTTTTCAAAGACACTATTGCAAGTGTTGCAGAAAAACAGTTGGTATCACGGACAGATTCCTAAACTTTTTGAGAAAGTTGAAGTCCAGACTACAGCAGATTTTTGTTCTGAACATCAAGAGGAAAGTAGCTGTCTGGTGTTCCTGTATGAGCACTACAGTACAGATTTGCAGCTGTCTAACATTCCTAGGCACAAAATTTTTCAAATTAGGGCTCACTTCACCAAAGCTGGAGTATTCCAAACATAACTAAACAAAACATTTCTTGGAGCACACAATACCAATCCAGAGCATGAATACATATTATTTCAATTTTTCATGATGACAGGTTTGTTAATATACCCATGAGACTGTAGCCTGAAACTCAGTCTTATATAAGCAACCTTTTGACATGTGACTGTACTAGCTGAGCTCAATAATCATGGACTATTTGTGGGGACTTCTGGGAGGAGCTGCATTTAACCCTTTCTGCTGGTGATACCACTTTGGGTCCTTGCTTGCTTTATAAGCTGTCATATGTCTCCAGGCATGCTGAGCTGCGTGGGTGTGAGGGGAGAACAAACATCATGCAGGACCATCTGCCTCTTTGCTGGCTTTTGTTTTAACTGAAGCTTTAATTCCTTTTGTATTAGCCACAAATCATGATATTAACAAAATACATAGATAATCCCATTTTGAAAAAAAATTGATGGGCTGTGGAAAAAAGAAACTCCTTCTTCATGTAACAAAATTTGCTTTGAACTTCCAGGAGCTGCAGCTCTTTCATATGAAAAGGTGACAGAAAAACCCAAAACATCTTAAATATTACTTTTAATTTAGGTAAACACTTACTTTGAATATGAGGATCAAGACTGATTACTTGATTCCTAAATTTACTCCAGCTCAGGTTCTCTGATTATCTTGTGATTGGGGTGGAGGAAAGCAGCAGAGAGGTTGCACAAAAAGAAAGGGAGCCCCCGTGTTCCACTCTTACTCCTCCACTGAAATACCAGAGCAGGGACTGTCCTTTCCCACTGCCAAAGAGAAAAGATTTCCGTAAGAAAGAAACATAAAGATAGGACAAAAGCTCTGACCCTCATTCTTGCAGGATTGTGGGGTCAGATCTGGCCTAGAAGCTGTAAATTAACAGGGGTGTTCCTTTTGCGAAGCCAGCGGCTCTGGTGTCTTCAAAGCAGAATTTGGCAGCAGAAAACATACAAACCATTAACAGCAAAAGTGTAAGAGCGTGGCTTTAGTGCAGCCCAGATATGTGGACACGTGCACAAGCCATCCTTCTTAAATGTTCCTCCCAAGAGAAGTCAGAGGCCTCCCCAAACTGCATTTTTGCAAAAGATAGGGGGATTTTGCCTCGAGTGCTCTGTGCTGGTGCCAAGATTTCAAGCTGACTTGGGCATTGCTATGTGATGATGGAGCCTGTGAAGCACCTTGTGAACAGAAAATTCTCCCCCAGTCCATGATTTCTCTATGATACACCATTTTGAAGACAAGTAATGTTTTCACATGCTACCCTATCTGGAAAAGAAGCTTTTTTTGTTTTGTTTTTTTCCCCTTTTTTCACTTTTCCTTCAATCAGCAGGAGAAAAATATCACCATAGTGAGATTAGCCTTTTCTTCTGGCAGCATAACACTCTGGAGGTCACATATCTGGACTCATAATGGTTCTGCTTTAGAAACAGAGTTCCTCAAGGAAACAGTGAATTCAGCATCTTTCCCAGACCCTCTGGATCTGGAGAAGGTGGCCACAGTACATATTCATCTGTGGTCACAACCTCAGAAGGCTCATTTGATACCAGTGCTGTTGTTGACCTCTTCTTTCCAACCTAGATACACAATGTGTCATTTTCAGTAAGTAGTGGCATTTCACAGACTTTAAATCATAATGACTTTTTTTTTTGCTTGGCTTCATTCATTCATTCATTCTCACAAGCCTGACATTGCAATAGCCAAACTCTCAGTTTTCAATTAAATAGAAGGTCTACATGTGGTGAGTTTTAGTTTGTTGGTGTTGTACTGCAATTTCACAGTGCTAAGTATAGATCAGAGTCTGACTCCTCAGCATTTTTCAGGAGCATCTGTGTTATTTTAGCACCATACTCTTGTTATCCCTGGTAGGATGTGAGGTTGCAGTCCAAACCCAGACTTCCCTGCAAATTGCTAGTTTATTGCTCACAGCCTCTCGACAGAGTTTTCTCTGTGAAGTACATCGCTGCCAGCTCAAGGGACAGCCACAGCCACCTGTTTATTCTTCCAGAAAACTTGCATCCGGACTAATAATCTAAAAAAATATTCTTGAGGGTTTTCCAGGTAACATCTGCAGGTCTCGGGCAGATCTTGCACTGTGTGTCACCAAACTGAGCTCTTACAACTGGTGGGAAAAAAAAGCCGCCAAGGGGGTGATTGGTGTGGAGGTTGTCCGGGTTGTTCTGATCCTCTTTGAGGGAGAAGACAGCCTAACTAGGAATGCCACAACACCTTAGGCTTCAGACTCTACTGCTAGGCTGTTGCCCGAGTTTCAAACTGACACTTGGGGGTTTGTTGATTTGCCTTGTTGGTTTGTTGGGTTTTTTTAAATAAGTGGTTTCCCCATCACTGCTCAGAAGCAGCACAGTTCAGAGGTGCATCTGTCACCTACTTGTTCTCATCCAAGATGACTCCCACGCAGCAGCCCAGACTAGCCCCAGTCCTGTGCCATCCTGTTCAGTCTTCTTCATCCCCTTGCCCACAGCACCTTTCACGGAATAAACACTCAAGTTACCTTGGCACCCACTAAAAGCAAACCAGCACTATTAGCACCACAATGACTAATAGTCATTAGGCACTACTCAGCACAGCGGGAAGTATTCTGTAATGAGTATCCATGGAAAATTTTGCAACTCTGCATAAGTAGAAAAAACAAAGCAAGCAAATCCTAAAAGGAGCTTGTGTTAGAGCTGGGTTAAATGATTTTTTAAACAATTTGCATTCTCCTTTCTCATTTTGATTTACCCCATATGTTTTTTTTCCCTTTATCAGTCAGAATTTTTTTATCAGACAAAGGGTTTCCTGGTAAAGCATTTGATAACGTGGTACTTTTTGCCTTCCTTAAATGTTTTTGGTCTGGTTTTGTTAAGGACCTTATCAAAAGATCCTCTGTGTACCTACACGGCAAAGCCTAATGAGGAAAGACACAGCATTTAGCTGAGGAACCTCCTCCCTTCTCCCTCTAGAAACAATTCCTGAAGGCCAGCCCAAAAAAAAAAAAAATTGTCAGATGAAAATATTCAAGGTGTCCTTAGCATCAAAGAGCAGCGTCAGATTAGCATAAGATTTTACTACATCTTCCATACCAGCCATAGTATTTTGTACACACCTTTCAAATTATATCAGTCTTGAAGAGTCATGTCCTTGCATTCCTTTGGGGATTGGAATTACTGCATACAAGCAGAGAACACAGCTTGGGGCAGAGTGCTTGTTAGAAACATCCCAACAGAATGGAACAGGAGTATTGCAGATATGATTTTGGTGCAAAGGAATTGTGTTGAAAAGCACAAATGAACAAACTTGAATAGGAAACCCCTCATATTTCAACAGCACCTTCCTGACGGAATGGCGGAGATGAGGAGGCATAAAAGTAATGAAGAACAAAAAGTAATTAAAATAGAACACCCTCTGACTTTGCAACCTCAAGGATATTATCAAGGCAAAAATATTTGTCTTCTTGAAATTTTGAAGACGATTTAATAAAATATCTGACTTGCTAAGTGTTTAAATTTTTGAGACTGACATGCATTTGTCTCATAACAACTCATGCATAGCCAAACTGAATTAGGGCTGTATATCTCAATTTCTTCATATTACTATGTTGCCATTATTTTGGTCTTCTCAATCCTTTTACAACCCTTCCCTAACACGTCCTGCTTCTGCTCCAGCCCTCCTTGCATTTTTACTCCAAATGCAGCCCTCCCAGAAAACAAGAAAATAACTGGCAAGTCAATAAAAGTTTGGGAAATTGACCACTTCCCTAGAGTCATAGCCAAAATGACTCCACCAAACTACTGAATTCTCAGGAATCAAACAAAACATGACATGTAGAACAGCTCCTGGCTTTTCCCTCCCAAAGCTGTAAAGCAACAACAGCAGAGATGGTTTTTCTGGCTGTAGAGAAGGCCAGCTTCAGAAGGCTATTCATAGAAGAGTAATTTCCAAAATTTGAGACATCTGTACAGGGTGACAGTCAGCCACCATTTATTGCCCAGAATAATGTTGCACAGTGTACTCTCTTCAACCCTCCACAGTCACCTCCGGTTTCTCAGACCTACAGTTTTTACATTTGTTTCTGCCCTTCTCTTTAGCACAAGTTATAGAAAGATCCTTTTCTGTCTCCCCACCTCATCTTCTCCTCTCAAATATTTTTCTTACTTTCATTTAGTCTTGTGGTCTTTATGTAATATTTCTGGGTTTCCAGAACTCTTCTAGTCTATGTGCATGGTTTACAAAATATTCCTTTAGCCTTTTTTTTTTTTTTTTGTAGAGCTGTGTTTGCAGATGGATGAATCATAAACCTCATAATTTTTTTTTTTGAGAAATAATTTCTACCTAAAATGCTGAGGAGTTGCAGTTTAGCTAGAGTGTTTAGGGATAGTTTATGTCTGAGGAGAAAGAGAAACTTGAGGTCAAACTTCTATGGTCCTGGCAACGTTCAGAAGTAAATTTGGGACTTGGGGTCGGGCAGAGGAGAAGATGAGGGTTGACTTGCAAAGAAATGCTTGGCTCACCAGGTATTTGCCTGTTTCAGGTGCAGTTCCATCAGAAAATTAGAACTGCAGGGATTAAATAACAAAAAATACTCACTCTGGTGTCTGCCAGAATAAACAATCTGAATTTTCCTCTTTACTGGGAAGAGTACACTAAGATAAAGGCTATAACTGGAAGAAAAATTCATGAAAGTTTTTGAATTGATGATGTCAAATTGTTTCATCACTGAATGCCTTTGACAGTGAGTGAATAAAATGTTTGTTCTCAGCCTAGAACTACTGACTTGTACAGCAATCATGGAGCCAGCCTAAGTGACCTTATTTGTAGAAGGAAAGTCATCACAGTGGGGTAGGCAGAGCCTTAAAGCAGAGCTGGTTCTGCCTGTAAAGGCTGCCAGGCAAAGGCTGGAGCAGAGGAAAAGTTGCCAGTAAAAAAGGCGAGACCAGGAACACTCATGCAGTGTTGCTTTTAAAAAAATGGTTTCCCATTTGGGTGAATTTGGTGACACAGTGTTAAGATCTGATTATTACACTAATTACAGAGATGCCTCTGCCTGAATTAAAGTGCAGGTGAGGCCATGTGCCAAAGTCAATAGTATGGATTTCATTTAACAGTAAATGGCAGGTAGAGAGAGACAGAAAGAAAGAGAAAAGAGAGGAGAGGGTGAGAAACAGCTTATGTAGGAAAATAGTCACCAACGCCATGGATCCAGTGGCATCCTGTTGCTGCTCTTCACCCTGGGCCCAGTGTTGGGTGTCCCAGGAAACACAGAGTTCAGTGAATTATTATATGTTCAGGTGTATTTGGGAATGCCCAAGCAGCTCACCTGCAGGGAGTAGACCTCTGGTGGAAGGCCTCAGGAATGAGTCTGGGGGTCTTTGATGATTCATGACCCCTACCAAGACATGACAGTTGCCTCCTTTACAACTGAGCCAAAACTCTCCAAACACCCCAAAACTCTCCCCCTCCCCCTCAGCTGGGGGCAGAGTGTGTACACCTGGCCTTAGCAAATGAGTCTGTGGGCTATGGCCTCCCCCTGCCACAACCAGGCAGAGCTGATTTTCAGGACAGCTGAATTGACTTTCCTTGTGGATACATTCTTCTCCCCCAGCCCTGCTTACTTCTCCTTGGACTTGAGATAATTGAAAATTAGTGATGCCCTGTCCTTTTGTATAGCTGCTCAGGTGCCAGATTGTCTTTTCCCAGGGATGTCACTGTGGGGTTACAGTAGATGAAGGATAGTGGCTCACGACTGCAGACAGCTCCCCTTCCTTTGGAGCTTCATGGCTTGCAGTCCCTGCTTGGGAATTTGCAGACTAGCTTGTAAAGTAACAGAAACAATACAAATCAGGGACAAATGGTCTACTTTGCTCCTCTGTTTAAAGTCCTCTTATTATTTTAAAAAATGATTTGCTGAAGACATCAAAACTATGGTCAATATAAGATAAGAAAACCTCAACTTGTTTTGGTCCCCTTACAAAAACAGTTCAAATCTACTTTTTAATAAGCATTTCTAATCTCCCAAACTCCTTCAGCCTGATTCTCCCTGACAACACAGTGGCTAGTCTCCAAGATGATACTTATTCTTTATCTGGTTGAAGAAAAGCTGTTGGAGAACAGCATATTAAACAATGAGGCATCTCCCTATCTCAGTAAGATTGTGGCAGAGAAGTTTTAGAAGACTACAAGATACAAAGGTCTAGTTCTTCTCTTGTGCTGGGCTCTGTGGACCCAATTTTGGGGTTTCAGTTTCCTCTGCATCGAGAACATCTGGGTGTATGAGAGGGTTGTAGGGGTGAGTGGGAAAAGGGAGCAAACATGGTGCAGGTGGCGGGGAGTGTATTTATCCCCCTCTCCACACGTTGCTGGCTGGTGCTGTCCTTTAGAGGAGAAAAGATCCTCTCCTTGCCCCTGCTTACCTCCTTTAGATAAAGGTCCATCCAGCCTGCAGGACTTGGGAGCAGCTGAAACTCTTGCTGAGGAATTCCCTGCATGTCTTGGAGTCCTTCCTCCTAAACTGCAAACTTGGCAGCTACAGCAGATTTTATGAATAAAGGTGGGAAGATAGATCATCATTTAAAGTGCCTGGATTACGCAGTGTGCCTACTCCTTCCCACCCTTATTACCTCTTCAGACTTCAATCTGTACTGCCAAAGACCAAACATTTTCTGCATAAATATTAAATAAAGGAAAAACACAATTACAACTCAGTCCAGAATGAATCTTGACGGGGGAAGCAGGGATGAACAGTGCTGCCAGTGACTTCCAATTATTTTGTGTGTATTTTTACTTTTCCTCTCTTACTTTTTTTTAAAATATGCAAGACATATTTTAAGATGTGACAGTAATAAAAAGGAAAAGCTTCAAACTGAATTATTTTCTTGTGCTAATAAGCATTTTAATCTAGGTTATTTTTGTCTTAAATCAGAAAAATATATTTTATCAGCAGTAACAAAGAAATGTTGTATTCATATACAGAGATATGACTATTAAAGAGCAGACACCTATACTGAATAATTCTTCTTTAGAATATTATTGCAAATACAGAATCATGGAATAGTTTGGATTGGAAGGACTTTAAAAGTTACCTAGTCCAGCCCTCCTGAAACATGCAATCACATCTTCAACTGAATCAGGTTACTGAGAGCCCAGTTCAGCCTGGTCTTGAATGTTTCCAGGGCTGGGTCATCCACCACCTTTCTGGGCAATCTATGCCAGCATTTCATGACCCTTATTGTAAATAATTTCTTCGTTATCCAATCTAAACCTACACAGTTTCAGTTTAAAACCATTCCCCTTTGTCCTGTCACTACATACCCTTGTAAAAAGTCCCTCTCCAGTTCTCTTGGAGGACTTCTTCAAGTAGAGGAAGGGCACAATGAAGTCTCCCTGGAATCTTCTCTTCTCCAGGCTGAGCAAACTCAACTCTCTCAGACCTCAGAAAAGAGGTGCTCCAGCCCTGGGATCATTTTGTGGCCCTCCTCTGTCCCCGCACCATACCCACAAGTGTGATGCATTCCCTTACCCTGAGTACCTCTTTGAAATTTGAAATAGAGATACTTGGGATAGGAGCAAACCAAATCACTGCAGCTGTGTTCAAGACCAGACATTCAATGCAGCCAATGGGAAAAGTCGAGAATGAGTTGTATTAAGTAGCAAGTTACAGCATTGTTTGTTGTTCTCTGCCTTTGAAAAATGAACACTTTGCTACATTTTCTGGTTATTCCTGCATTTGTGGAGTTCTTTAGTATTAGGCAAACACATGACTTCCTTTATCACAGCGTATCACGTATCAGGAAACACGAAACTAAGTAAATGCTTTGTTATCTTCATTCCTAAGTTACAGAAACCTCTGTAGCATCAGGGGCACCATCAGAGACCCCTACAAGGACAAAGATGCCTGGAAGCTGATTGCTTTCAGATATTTATTCTTGCAACCCTTATATTGCAATAACATCTAGAATGGCTCTGCAGGTGGGCACCTCATCAGAGGATAATTAGTCCTTACTCCTCAACAGCTTTGGGTGAGAGCTCTGGACTCAATTGCAAACTGAAAGGGAAAGCTGCATGGTACCCACTTAAGCACCACTTTGCATCGCAGGTACCATAAGGAACAGAAAGTCATCAGCTGTTGATATCCAGCAGCAAGGAGATCTCTGCACTTTCCTTTCTCTCTGATGCTCTTGAAATCATCAAATAGGTTCAATCAGAACTAAACAAAAGCAAAGCAAGTAGTCTCTTTCAAATGTGATACCCCACAACACAGTCCTCGAAACTTCCCAAAACAGTGATCAACTACAAGGGTATTGGTTCAACTTCACTAACAGATTACATCATTCTCTCCCTCCCCCCACCTTTAGACCCCTTACTCCACACTTTTTTCATGGTTTCAAACTACTGATATCCAAAATCTAGCCCACACCTCTGACATCAAATGTATTTGCTGAGGATACACACACAGTGTGCGGGTGGGTGACTTAGGAAGGCTCCTAGGAATGAAGTTAGCTTGGGGATATTGTACACCCTGCTGAGTATCAGAACAATTTCCAAGGGGGGAGGTGTAGGGGAAAAAAGAGAAAAACCTTTTAAAAGCTATGTGCCCCTGTGATTTTCAGCTCCTTGAAAAAGTAAGAAAGAACAGAAAAGCACCCCTGGTGTGTGGTTAAGATAACTACAAAGGAACTATTCTTAGCAGGTTCCTTCAGTAAAATGAAGGGTGCTTTGATTGCATTTTTTGGCCTTGCTAATCTGACAGATATTGATGGATAATTTAGAACAGCCAAAATCTTTGTTCTAAAAGCATTGATTCATACATGTTACATGCAGATGTTTTATTGGGTTCCTAATAGATATCAAAGCTTCCTTCAAATACCTGGAAGTTGCATTTCAAACATTTGAGAGTGTCTGCATCTAGGGGAGGAAAATGATAGAGAGAAGCTCCATTAGGAGCAGCTTAGAAAGAAGTATTTATGCCCCCCAACACGGACACACTAAATACAACCCCTCCCAACACTTTGTTTCTGCCCAATCAATTAACAGCAACAACATCCCTAATGAGCAATTAGGGCCTTGCAGGCTGGTCTCTCCAACAGGTACAGGAGCTTATGTGTAAACACTCCAGCGCTGACCTCCCCACCAGCCCCCAGCTCACAGGGCAGCAGCAGCCGCAGCCACCGTGCCTGCCAGAACCATCCCTGTCACTTCTGAGAGCTGGCTCTTCGCCTCGTCCAGAGGTAAAGGGCTCCCGTGTCCCACCTCCACTAGAATTCAAGGAAGAATTCTTCCACCTGAGCATGTGGGGGAGGCACCCCCACACGACAAGCAGGGTTTTGTTTGAATAAATCACAAAGGAAAGCAAGCAAGGCACCCACAGGTACTCTCAGCAGCACTCTTGTCCCTCAGAGTGCCCCAGCCACTAAGACCAGAGAGCAGCTGAACAGGCACATGACTTTGAAAATAAAAGAGATAATTCCATGTGGGAAATAAAGACATGCACACAAATCAGACACAGAAGAGCAGAGGCCGCAGGTTGCAGCAGGGGTTTGGGAAATGCAATGCTGTGTTACTCACAGAATTTCTGAGTCATTTGGTGTTATTTCCCCAGTCTGATTCTCACTAGCTCCTGATACTTGAAGCTTTTATGTACTGGTTATCCCACCTTCCAGCCATTTTCTTAAAGAAAAAACCTGAAGTCAGTAAAGAGGGTATTCATCCCTTTATAAGGTAAATAATCAGAAAATATATGATCTCTTCCCAAGAACAAAATTCTTCAAGGTGGTTAGCATTTTAGTTGAGAACCCTCCTAGTAGAAAACCAGACAAATGCAATGTAACAAGTATGAAGCATAGACAGAATTTCTGATGTCAGGAGTCAGAGCTGAAAATCTGCTGCTAAAGAGCTCTTTTCCTTCCTCACCATGTCAACAGAATCAGTCACTGAGGTAGGTATGAGGTATTGCAACAGACAAAAGATTCTCCTGGGCAAATAGGATCAGGTAATTCCTCTGTGCCTGTTTGCAGTAGTGCAAAGAATTTGTTAAATGTTTAACTCAGGACATTTCCAAAGTCAGTTTTAGACAGTTCACTGGTAAGAAAGCTACCCAGCCAAAATTCTGACTGCCATTCTAGTTTAAACTAGTGGAGTCTGAAAACAAAAAACCCAAGGCATTAGCATCACTAGCTGGGAATGCAAGATCCAGGAGCATTTTCATTAACTATGTGAATTACAGTACAGGAAGAGAGGTTCCCCTGGGCCGCCTCACCAGCTGAGCTAAGATTCTCTGGAGTTGTTCAAAGAAGTTTCAATCATTCACATAAAGGCAAAGATGACAGCTGTGCTTTTAAAGATGGATTATGAAAAAAAGCAACTGCTAGAAAACTGTACTCTTTAAAAGACCTTTATTTTGGTTGGATGGTTACAATTCATTTATGCTTACAGTTAGATTGTTCCCAAATAATATTTCATAGCTCACCATGTACACAGTGCATTCTCTATCAGTCTGGTGTAGAAGAACTTTATAAAATACAGATTAAGTGACTTTTTCATCTGTACACTTTTCAGATTAGTTCATCAAGATTAAGTAAAAAGGCAAATAATTAATTGGCAAAAAAGTTTTTTTTACATTTTTAATATATTAGTACAAAATGGCACAAAAGGAAAAAAGGTCGTTTTAAAGGCTGTAAGCATCAAACTTCTTAAACACTTTCAGTCAGTTCAACTGATTTTAACTTAATTTCAAATACCAGAGTTGAACTTGGAATTGAATCTGTAATCTTCTTTTCTTAAGCTGTGTGGAGGACATCACATACAACTTTTGACCTGTTCATGGAAACTAAATCACAGCAGTTTCAGAACAGTGACATTCAAGTGCAGCTAGAAAGTTGGGAATTTCTATTCTTCCCAGTAAGTCGATGAAGTCACAGACTAGAGCGTATTTTCATCTAGCCAAACCCACTCATGCACACTTCAGATGCAAAGATACCAGATGTGTGCAATAAAAAACCAGTATTTCTTAATGCAAGGACTGGAACAAAAAATCCACATAATTACACCATTCACCCTACATACCTTTGCAGGAGGCTTCCAGTCATAACCATACTCGATGCCAGATACAGAGAAAAATGGATCATCTAAAAGATTTCAAGCAAACTGAAGGCTTAATTCACAAGCTTCAGGTATAAAAGAGAGATCACACCAACTTCAGCAACTTACGTTTTAATTTTGAACCACCCATATCAAATGGGTAGACGAATGTGATGGAAGGGAAAGAGAGGAGAAATACCTTCCTAACTTTAATTCTGAGATGTGAATTCGTTGCCTCAAGCAACAATTCAGGGGTTTGTTTTGGCAGCAACATTTAGCAATATCCCAAAAGATAATTACCCACCCTGTCAACACAAATTATCATTACTTTGATTAGCCCCCTAAACCTTAAAATGGTTTATGTTTAAGTTAACAGAACAGTTTATGACCTTGATTGTTTGTTTCTGATATGACAGAACTCACATCCAAGAGGGCAGGCAGTTATACTGATGGCAGTACTGAGAACATTATTTCTCAGGTTAAAACAAAAAGTCTCATTAAAAAAGCAAGTGTGAAGTACAGAACCACTATTTTACTCAGCTTCACAATGAGCAAACCATGACTAGGAATTTCCTTTCCTAATTTAAATACAAATTACAAAGCTTTCTCCAGAGACTTATTTTGAAGATAACCATATGATGAGTCCAACAAGCAATGCTCCAACAGCAAGTACAATAACGAGTATGCACATCTTCTTTCGGGATCTTTGCTGCCAACAGAGAAAAAAACCAAGTTGATTGAAAACTGTGCAACATCAGAAAATTATTCAGATGCTTTTATGGTCCTACTGCTTGTGCAATCTAACTAAATTGTGTCCTTACATATAAAGATGTTCAAGTCATACAAAGATGTTCAAGTAAAAAAAAAAAAAAAGCAAAGTTATCTACATTACTTTATGGCTATATTATTCAACAGAATTATTTCAGTGGCATTTTCTGGTACACATAATAAATTAATTAAAGAAAATGCAGTAATGTAATGAATGGATGTAATTAGAACTCTGAAGAAAGTAACATGAGAGGACTGGTGACAGCATAGAGAGGAAAATGGACAATCAGTTGCACAACAGAGGAGGTAGAAATGGTCTGCTAGAAAAGACTATCAATGTATATGCAGAAGGGAACAATGGATTACAATTTTAGACTGCTGTGTATCCATTCACAGTTATTTTAAGGTTTTTTTTCTAAGTTTCTTATGTGCAACTTGCTCTTAAAGAAAAAAACAAAACAAAAAAAAAAACACCCCAAAAAACCCCAAACCAAAGAGACATGACTAGAGACCCATTTACACAGATGTCACTACAATAAAGCCCAAATTATGAGCGTATTGAGAATGTTCACATTTCCCATACAGGTCTGTAACTTGAGATACCAAAGCACTCAAGACCAGAAGCACTCTGTCATCCTTTATCTGAAAGATATGGAATCTGAAGGTTTTCTTCACAGGATGAAAGAAAATTACCAATGGGTTTCTCAGGCTCTTGCTGATAGTCAAGGAATAACGACACTCAGATCTTGGGATTCTAGGCCAAAGCCCCAGAAGTAAAGCCAGGCTGTGCTGTACTTGGCAAAAGTTCTTCTGCCTGGGTGGTTTTGATGTTTTGGGCTTTTTAAATTTTCCTCTCTGAAGAACAACATCTGTGTCAGTTCTTCTTTGAAGCTGTCAGTTCTCTGCCCAGTACCACCCAGACCATCCAATTTCTTAACAATTCTCTTCTTCTAGTTTTATTGTCTCAATTCCACTCCTCCTACCATCAGGCTAAGATTTCTTCATTTCATTATTTTATTTGCTAGAACTCAATCTGTTTGTTGGAGTATCTTCCTCCTGTGGCCATTCTCTCCTTACACTCACAATCTCTTCCTTCTGCATCCTGCTGCCCCTCTCTTAGCAGAAATGCATTGAAGTCAAACATTTCCCCTGTAATACCACTTAAGCAAGGCATGACAAACTTATTTCCATGTACAAACGATCATCATTTCTACAAGTGCTGAACTTATTTCCATGTACAAACGATCATCATTTCTACAAGTGCTGAAGCAGTCTTGCTTTGCCCAAACTGCTCCGCTATGTGAATGTGCTCCACATGACAGATGAGTGATGCAGAGCTTTATCACATGTTAACCACAAACAGGAGCTGTGAGGGTACCAACAGCCTCATTGCCCCCAGCACAACTCGGCCTCTAAAACTTCCTTGAGGGAGTCAGGCCAGACATAATAGTTGCTGAAATTTTTCAGCATCTTGGAACAAGTATGAGTTTTCAAGCAAAGGAAAGTTCAAACCCAAAGCAAACTACCCAGTCCTTTCAACCAAACACGGGGCATCCCTGCTATGTTTGGTCTCTCCTGAGACCAAACTGACCCACTGAACAGAAGCCTGTCAAGTTTCCTTAACCTTCCTTTGAGATCAGAAGACCCTTTCCTCAAAATAAAGCATGAAGTTTTTAATTTTAAATTTCAACCAGAAAACTAATATCTTACACTGAAAATTTTGGCTGCTACTATTTTTTTTCCTGAACTTTGTAAGTATCAAAATAGGAGCCCATCAACCATACTTAATGTGCCAATTAATCCCACTGAGAATACAGTTTAAGGATGCACCCTCTCCCACTTCTGAAATCAGCAGGCAGTCTTTCAGACATTCTGTCACTCATTTACTGTCCTAGCTACTACTAACACACATAAGAGGATTTTAAAAATAAAAGTCTAAGGACTAACTCTAACTTAAAGGGGAAGATTAATTACTAATAAGATTATTTCTAATAAGTTCCAAAAATGTTATAAAGAAGTGGCATTGAAAGGTATATAAAAGGTTGTTCAAAAAAGTTTGACAGTTTGAAATATGTTTTCAGCATCAGAGTAGCAAATAACACAAGCTGGATATGTATAGCTTTGGGAAGATTTTAGACAGAAAAAATTGGTGCAAAATGACCACATCTTCAGAAGATTTTCCTGCTTATCTTCCCTACTCCTCCAGTGCTCTCTAGAGGCTTGCTCTCCCATATACAGGAATCTTTAACTTCTTGAATTATAAAAGGAGGAGTCAGTTTGTGTAAGATTTTTTTGTTGGTTCGGGGATTTTTGCTTGTTTGTTTTAAGTAAAGGTGTAACTCCAGGTGGTCTCATAGAATCTCAGAAGGCTCTGAAACTGTGTGGCTGGAAACAGCCTCGCAGAAAATCCAAAGCTTTCAGAAGTCACTGAATTTATAATGACCTAGAAAATACCTTTATAGTCTAATATAAACCTTTAAGTCTTCAAGCTTTGAGGAACTTGCTAGGCAAAATCCAAACTGCATAAGAAAGTGTAAGTCAGGAGTACTGCAGAAGAACAGTTTCACACAACTGGCATTACCTGGTAGTTTGCTGCTCTTGACAGCTGCTGGTTTGCTTGCTGCACATGTACATCTGCATTTTCCACATTGGCTTCTATGCTGTCTTTGTTTTGAAAGAAAAGATTTCAAATTTTGATTAGTCATAGCCCAGACAAAGGTTTGGAATGCTGAAATATACTTGAGAGCATATATAACAGCTGCCCCCAAATGCTGGTGTCCTCATCAGTATTCATCACTGTACCTTGTATCATGAAATCTTGACCCGTCCTACACTTAGGCCTGAGTTCATGTCAGAACTGCCCAGGCAATGATTGGCTGAATTCATGTCAGGTAATTCTCCCCTGTTCTGCATGCAGGGCTAAAACTTAGATACCGACCAGGGTAGAAATTCTCAGTACTTCTACCTTTATTTTTTGACTTTTTAAAAATACCTTTTACTTGTCCTCCAACTTGCTACTGACTACTCTTTGCTCAGATTAAAAGAGGTCCTAAGGTTTATGAAATAGAGGCAATGGACCAAACAACACCCCAAGAGGCATGAACCTAGTTTGGTGTTCTATTATATTGACACAGATTTTATTTTTTTCAGTAGAAAAACATGAGCCAATTACGGGTCAAGGTGATAAAAAAATCCCTGAAAATATATCCTGGACATAGACAACACCATGTCTTAGCAGCTGACTCAGAAAATGGATTCTCCAATCACATTTTGTTAAAACAATAAACTTGTTTGCATGAAAGGCAAAGCATGAATCTTTGCTGAAACTGCACACTTGGATCCATTAGCAAATACAGTAAAATTTCCCACAAACTCCAATTTTCTGTACAAACAGTTCAAAAAATTACTTTAAAGACATTTTATATGCATGAAAAATTACATATTTTAAACAAGATTTTAAGCACACTTTCTAACTGTATTCCCAGTCATCTCAGTCAGTCTACCCATTATTAGGTTGCACCTGATTTGCTTTAGCATTGATAGTGTTATTAGAGGAATTTTTCCAGCAAAAGAAATTTCTACATTGCAGCTCTCCAGAGAAACTGATTAAAAAATTTTCAGGTAATATTTGAATTGGACTTACCTATCACATCACCTTGCTCATGAATCATCATTCCTAGATCTTTGAAAATTTCATTGATATCCATAATATCAGCCTGCAAAGAAACAATCAAATCATTAATGGACATCACACATTTTAGCATCTATGTGCATTTAGATACAAATACTCTCCCTTCTCCTCCAGGGTGTGGACCTACGACTCTTTATAGTACAGAATAAAACAACCCTTAATGTGCTTATTTTGAAGGTTTTTCTGGTACTTTGAGACCAAGTTTATCATAGTCAAGCTATCTATCAAACCAAACTGTGGATGCTCATGTGCAGAGAGCATACTTCAGAACACATCACAAACAGGACCTCTCATTGCAGAGGGCTTTGTCTACACACACACTTGTATTATTACCTTAGCTGCAGAGGAAAGCTCATGCCAACATTTCTTAAAAGCTAGCCATTTAAACAAAATTAATAAAAGCATGTACAGGAAATATTTCTCATTAGTTTTAGTACACCTATTTTAAACACAAAAATTTTCCTAAGCACCACAGGTTAGAGAAATTACCTCTATAATATGGCCAAGGTTCTGCCCCTATATTATCCTACTACCACTTGGTTAGGTTGAAGTGGTAGATGCCATGTTAGCAACTATGGATATGATCTCTTAACTAATGACTTATCTAAGTAAGGTATATGCTTACTTCAATTCACTGCCAGTTAAAGTATGGGCAAGGGAGAGATTACTGAAAAAAATTATACCTAGAATGGATTTTGTCACATGCATCAGGAAGACTTTCCGACAAACTCCAGTTGCAGCAGCTTTCTTATTGGTGGTAGAGATGTGGATTAAAGATTGGCTGGAAAAATTGATTTTGTCTTCACAGAAGTCTCTTATGTCAGTATTTCATAGCACATGGCATTTTTTCATGTAGTTTGCATCTTGTTTTTAAATGTTTTTAACAAGCCCTTTCTTACAAAAGTTTTGATGAAACAGAATATCTCTGTATTTCCAGAAATTTAAAAAAAAAATCACTTAAAAATGAACATGTTGAACAATACATTGGGAAGACACGTGAGGAGAGGTATAATTTTGCTACATTTATATTCACTGTTTAAAATAGTTCTATAATATGACCATATTGGAAAAAATTATATGTACTTTTTCTTGCAATCACATGAACATTCTGTTATTCCATAGTTGAAGTTAAAGACAGTATACCAAAACATGGCCTTCGTACAGTAGATTTCAAATGTAGCTTTCACATCTAAAGACAGTATTTGCAGTTTTGAAGGGAAACACCGTACCCACAGAGAAACTCAAACTCCTCAAGATTCATGTCTGCAAATAATGCTCATGCCCCTTGAAAATGATATTTTTTTGGAACATTAAAAGCATGTTCTGCTGTAAAAGCACTTGTACTTACTTCAAGCTGCCTAATGGAAGATTCCCTCTCCTCAATAAGACGGAGGTCATCTTCTGTAATTTCTTCATCTTGCACTTGTGCTTGCGGTTGACTATCAGACAAAAAAAAAAGTCAGAAGAAAAACTCATGCAGAATTGAACAACACAATGAGAAATTATTCAGAAGGGTAAAACTACAGTTAAGTACATAGCATACAAGTACATATAGTTAAGTACATTATCAGTTAATAAAATGTGTGTTTTTACCCTTGCCTGTCCCTAGCTAACAGAGAAGGTATAACCATCACAGCTTTGGTGTAGCAGAGCTGCCGGAGAAGTGACGCACAGAGCACGTGGCTGACTGGAAATTTTAAGTATGAACACAAGGTCAAAGTTCCTTCTGAATTATAAACTGCGGAGTTTACATCTATCTGAGTAACACAAAAGAATCTGAGACTGAGAAACAGTTCTTGGAGAGTATGGAAGCAATGCAAGTTCCCAGTAAACACTGGGCCCTTATCATAACAGTTTTACTTCATTCAAGTTGGGCTCTTCTTCCCTAAGTTTGAGCCTCAGAAAACCCAAATGCAGCTTAGGGCAGCTTAAGAAGATGGTTGCAGCTGAAGTACCAGGAAAAAAGGGGGGGTATTATATGAACTGCTTCTTTTTCTTCCCATCTATTGCCATCAAAGTATCTTCTCTACGCTAAAAACCAAAAAATTATGGGCATCTTGCTTCCCTGCAAACTGTTTATTATTTTGAGCTAGGTTAAAGCATATTAAGTAATTCAACCTACCTGTCCCAAGAGACAAGTGTTCCTTCTTTGTAGTTATCTTCTGGAGCCCCACCCTACATGATCAGTGATTAAAAACATAAATAAAACATTATAGCCCTGAAAAGAGCACTGTCAGTGTTTCTATAAGGAGTCAATACTAGAACGTTTATACTAAGTCAAACTGAAACATGATTTAACATGTCCTCATCCTGATTTTGCTTTATGCATGCAGAAGGCTGAAATACAAGCAGAAGCATTCAGCTCAGTAACTGCCTGCTACAACTTACGAGTACAGCAATGTGTATTTGGCACAGAGTGAAAAGGCAAAATTGATATACTGACGAGGAAAAGCTCAACATTTGAAGCTACTCAGCACTTCTCCACCTTAATACTCCACTGAAATCTGGTAAGTCATTCTTCCCCACAGGAAAAAATCTGTTGATATCTAAAGGCAGAGCAAAAGCATTTCAAAGTCTACTAGAAGTTGTTTTTGCAAGATTACAGCACGAACGGGCAGTTCATGACTTAGTGTGACAAAGGCAAGGAAAAAGTATCAGTTCTCCAGGGAGGTTATTACAGCTTAATGCAGCCTTTACTATAAAATCATATAGCACATGCTCTGCAGCATTTAGAGTCAGCTATGAGCTAAGTAGCACTGTGGAGGCAAATCTTGACACTGAACACCACTAACACCAATGTAAAGAATATACTGGCACATTTTCTGATACTTACAGACACCCTTGAGCTGGCTCTTACTCTGGCTACAAAGTCTTTTTCCTTTTCAGCAGCTTGCCTTTGGAGTCTTTGGAAATTTGTCAGTGCTGTGGTGAACTCCCCCACAAGACGGTCTTTCTGTATTTTTCTTTGACGCTATAGGAGAAAAAGTTTTACCAAGTCAAATGAGCTCATGCTTTTCAAGGCTTTACTATTTCCAGTCTGCTAAATACCAAGGCATATATACTTTTCTAAATTGGTGTAAGGGAAGGCTGTCAACAAAACCATTTGCAATTCCATGGACAAACCCTCTTTTCTTCTGGGATTACATAACCGCACAAATTAAGGCATTTAAAGAGGAAATCAATGTATCTATTTTCATTTAACAGCTGGAAATTAAAAATGAGCAGGGATAAGAAAGATTCTAGCTTTCTTATTATCTGATGATTGTAAAATCTGCTGTTTTGGTGTGAAATATTTTGACACCAGGAATGTTCAAATATGCAGAGGTGACTGAATGGAGAGGAAGGGTGCAGAAAAGAAAGAACAGGGCACTTCATACGTATTTTATATAAAATTGGAAATACATATTGAACTGAATCCAGAAGTGGGCTTGCATACCCCCTCAAGTGCTTTAGAACAGGTCCAGAAATACTTGTTCTAACCTTTCAGGTTTTTTGGTTTTTTTAAGAGGTAGTGAAAGGAAGAGGAATATTGGGCACTCAGGAGAGCCTCCACCATGTTTTCCTAAATATATACATACATCCACCCTTACAAATTTCTGAAAGGTTGTCATTTGCCATTCATGAATCTGTTTATGCATTTTGTTAAGACATAGCTTTGATAGAAGGAGTAAAATTAGACAGTAAACCATTTCACTGTGAACTTTTCAGCTCCAAGATAAGCAAACAGAAGAAAGACAACAAATGAAAGATACTTTGGCTGAACTAGAGGTTATATACCAAGACCAAGTTTCAACATTGCTGTTAGAAGTTTACATCTTGACAAGATGAGCTCACATGGATCATGGCCTGCCATTTGGACCCAGTGTGTCAAGACCAGTCATTTTCCCAAAAGCTTCTTAGTAACCAGCCATAGACCAGGCGAGTTGTTTAAGTGACAATAACCCCAATCCACGTTTTCTAGGATTCTGTTGTTCTTCCCTTACTTAAGTGACAGATTTTTCTAGGATAAAAAACCACAGGAGGGCAGACAGGAGCGTGCTAATCACAACAGCCACTTCACATGTTTCTGCCTGAAAGATTTTACACAGACCTCGAAAAGAAGCAGTTTAAAGACTGCACAGGTTGTTTTAGTAATGGGTCCTGTCTACTCCTCTTGAAAAAGGATAAGCCTGAGGACAAGACATAGCACATATGCTGATCTGAGTGATGCAGAACAGACATACTGTGCATAATCAAATTATTCAGACTGTGAGTGAATAGCATTTCGGCACACAATTCCTTGACCCTGGAAGCAGTCAGAGTGCTGGCAGAGTCAGATACAGCATCCCTGCAATGGATTACAAGTGTCCAGCTACCCGAAGCAGCAGAAAGGCACAGCACACTGCCTTGATTTCCTCTACTCCAGTCACGGTACTTCATTCCTGATACATAAAAACAACTTTGAGACAAGTCTAGACGGCAACAAAATATTCTTATGTTTTGAGTACCCCTGCATTGTGCAAATATGTTGACTAAACAGTGCTTTGAAAACACGAATTAAGAACTGAAGTGACTCAAATACTTTACATGAGCCAACATGATAGTCAAACAAACCATGCTCTTTGGTTTCATACCTGTTCACTTGTTGCAGGCAAAGATCCAAACTCTTTAATGTATTTGTCAGTTTCTTTGGCAAGTTGGTTGGTGTATTGCTGCTTCTGTTGCCTAAAATCAAATGCAAACTTTCGTTAGAGACCATCGGGTTACTTCGCTGAATTTCACTGATTCTTAGAAAAACACCAGTACTAGAAGCTTCTCTGAAGCACACAAAGCCATCTTTATTCTGTTCTTTGCTGTAAAGGCATGAAATCATGGATTTCAGACAGGACAGGTGTGGAAGAATTTGTGTTCCTCAGTGTGACACCTCAGTGTGATTAGTAATTACTCCTTTTTTTCCCCTTAGGTTTCTTCTATTTTACTCATCTGCAGCAATACATTTGTAATCATTATGAATAAATGAATGTACCTCTGATATTATCACACAGTCCTTTACAAATATTCACCTTTTTTCTGAAGAAACTCAAATTTTTTATGTGCTTTGACATTCTCCCTGCTCAGTGTATATAAAAAGGTTTTATCTGGAAAGCTATTATCAAGCCATCAGCGTCAATATTTAAAATAATCATATAACTCTTGGAAAGGCCAAATATTCAGCCAAGTGAAAAATAGATAAAAAGACAGCTTACTATATATACAGAAATTATCCCAATAAAGGGTCTGAAACATGTCCTTCACAACAGTTTCTGTGCTGTTTAGTTGTCAATTTATGCCTAGATCCTGTTGGGTTATTACATAAACTGTGTATGTTGGTCTTCACCTTTTTCCCCTTCCCAGCAGAATACCCACTCTGGATTGTACCTGCTGATGTTAAGGGCCCTACACTCAGACTACTATGAAGAAATTTGGTTCACACAAAATGAAAATCATGACTTTGGTCCAATACACACCTCCTGCTGCTATTAAGTGGCCGCAGCACGGCATGAAAGACACTGAAAATGCCAGGGTGAGCACAACATCGTTTATATGCATTTGTGATGCTGAGATTAATGTGGTAAAGGAGTTGAATAAAAAAAATCGTACTGGTTCATTAGACCATGCAGAGAAGTGGAGAGCAGCTGCTTTCTCTGCTAGAGGCATATTAGTGAAAGTCCACCTTTAGGTGACTGAACTCCAACAGATCATCTGCCTTGGAGTCTGATTTCACTTTTGTTATGTTACTGTTTCTGGTACATATTTATTCTATAATGTCATCCCTTACTGTAGCTTTCATCACTAAAAACTACATTCCCCTGCCTCTCCCAGTAACACCTCACAAAAAACCCACCCCAATATATTCACTACATTGTGACACTTAAACAGACAGATTGGATATGTTGACTGGAGTGGAGGGGTATGGGTGTATGTTTTTGAGCAGTGATGTTTTCTGGTTGTGCCACTTTCCCTTTGCTGACAAACAGCACAGATTTCACAGATGTAGTGATACTGCAGGCAGTGTGCACGAGCAAACCAGCAGATTTGAGTTTACAGACTATCCTACTTTCAGAAAGCACATCTCAACTTTTTAAGTTTCAAATATTTCTCTATATTCACCTTTCTCAGGAAATCAATCACTCTGCCTAACAAAAATCCACCTCACCACCTACCAGGAGATTGTTTACAATGCAATGAAATTAAGTGTTTTCATGTGAAGTACTCACAGCTGTTGCCTCAACTCAGGCGTGTCCTGTGGTGTTCCAAGCTGATGTAGTATTCTTTGTATTTCAGCAGCTGTTTGTGAAGAGGAAGAAAAATTTGAATGAGGCACAGACAATTGCTACTCAGTTTTATGCATTTTTGCTTGACAGTTCTAAAGCTGTATAAATAAATTGACAGAAACTGATACGCAGGACTTTTTCAACCTATTACAAAGATTGCATTTGTAAGTCCCAGAACAACTACTGCATGATTTTTGCCATGTCAAAGATAAAACCTAAGGTTTCTTATGAAGGATGGGAACGTATTCAAATCTTTAGGTAGAAACAGGCAATTTAAAAATTAGTCAATAGTAAGTCTAAATCAGGGGTTTTATTGTATTTTTTAAATAAACAGCACAATTCTTATTCTGGTTTATTTTATGCATATCATTTTGGAAAACTATATGGAAGACTGCTATAACATTATCTTACACAAATAGTTCAGAATCTGTGCATCAATGAAGAGACAGCAATAAAGCATTCAGACAGCAACAAAGGGTTTACAGTACATTAAAAAGGAAATAAAAATCATGCATCCAGGTTTAAATTGCAATTTTGAGAATCTTATGTTTTTAAGTGTGGAATACAAACTGCCAGTGATTTTTGAGTGTATTTCATAAAACACATTAGTTTTGAACTGCAAGAAGTGACATACTGTCCAAGCCTTATTTTCAGCTTAATATACTTTACTGTCACATGAGAAACAAGGAGAAAAATGAACAGAAACTATAAGGATAGGTAGTTTTTCACACTGCAAAACTTATAGCTTCAAGATGCTTTATCTCAGCTTAACACCCTTGTGTTCTAAAACATAACAATACATATTCAGAATAACTTATTTTGCTTGACATCTTCTAGGAGTAGATTTGTCTTCCTTTTATTTCTGTGGCTCTTCCCAGGCAGAGTGGTGCACCACACAGACAGATGTGGTAAGATATTATGTAGGATCCTCGCTTCATTAGCTCACTATCTATTTTCTTTTTCCACTAAACACAGTTAAAAATTCAGTGACAACTTCACATAATGAAGAAAAATGAAAAAAAAAAGAGTATATTTTCCATATATTATAGAAGAGATCTGTAAGAGATAGAACTTCAGGTAAAAGAAAATAAGTTGCTACGTTAACCAGTTCGATAAAATTGGAATTCCTTAAAGCATTTTTAGCAATAACAGTAATTCTGATCATTGTTTCATAATAAGTCTCCAGTGAATGTTGTAGATGATATTGGATTATCCAGACTACTTTACAAAACATCCCAATGCTATAACCAATTCTTTCTGTGCACACCCAAGTAATAAAAATATCAAAACAGGGGAAAGTTAGACTTACATGAAGTAAAAAATCAAATACTTAAGGCAGGTGTTTTTGAGAAAACGGAATAGCATAGACAACTAATAGAATTCTGTGGCGAATAGCACTGTAAGATGGGTTTCATGCAGCTTGTATTTTAACTGAGATGAAAACCAGCAAAACATAAGTGAAGAGTTTTGATTTTCGCCTTCAGCCACCACCAGCCACTGAAGACCAGCCCTTCCCTGCCTCCTGCCTGTCGTGCCGAGGCAGTGTCCGGCTGCCCGCACTTCTCCTGGGCAGCTGCAGCTGCTCACATGCATCGATTAACGCGAGCTCGGGGTAATTAAGCTTCCTTTTTATGGTCAGTGTAATGCATTGTTTTAACACAAACAAACAAAAAGAAAACTAGCTGGTGTTATCTTCAAGAACATAGAGTTTTAATATCTATAAAACCGAACACTGATTATCCTGTGTTTGTTCCAAGGCGCTCTTCCTTCTGACTCCAAAGCCGAGGAGCTCAGTTACTCCCGACGCACTTTTAAAAGGGAGAGGAAAAAAGAGAACCCAGACAGACAGAAAAAGTCCCGGAGTGTCCTACCGCCACCTAGAGGTGCATTATCTAACTGCAAGTACAGAAAATCCAGGTTTGTGTTTTAAACAAAAGTTCCCTGAAACGAGGCCTATACTTAAAATATAGGCATTCCAAGTTAATTGCATATTTATTCTACTTCTAAAGCTGAACACAAGTAGTTAATTGAGAGAAAATTAAAATCCAGCACCACAAAATTGTTCAGGTGTAGAATTCCAGAGGCAGAGTTCATGGCAGTTCAAATCTTGTGAGTCACAAATATAGCATAAAATTAAAACACATTTTACCAAAAAGTCTGTAAGTATGCATCAAAATAGCAACGTTATAATGGGCTTTCAAATCACAAGAGGAAAAAAATAAAGTAAAGTAAAAAAACCCCAAGGACTGAACTGACACCATTTTTTCGGTGCTTCTTGTAATTTAGTGTTTTCCACCTTAACCTTCCACAATAATGGATGTTATTGAAAAAATTCAATTATTCGTTCATATGAAGCAGACTGCATAGAAAAATGAAACACTGCTTATTCAAGTAAGTAAGCAGAAAAAAAAAACAGAGCAGAAAAAGTAAATTTTGGCCAATACTCTTCAAGTCTCCTGAAGATGCTTCATAAAAAAACCAAAACCAAGTTGATAGGAGCAGTATAACAGAGGAAGTAGAGAAGCTGACCTTCCTGAAATCTTGATTTACAGTATACACTTGCAGGTTGATGAGTTAAAGAAATCCACCCTTTGTACTCCTTCATATTAATATAAACATGGTGGAGTGTATACAGACTAAAAATTACATTCTTTATAGTCTCATAACTCTTCTGGTTTGGCTTGTTTTTTTACTGATTCCTCACTGTAGCTAATTCTCATACAAACATTTGATATAATATTATATTTATAAACACAAAGCCACCCAACCTATAGACCTTCAGTCTACAGTCACAGGTTCATGAACAAAACAAAATTTTTAAACAGGCTAAAAACATTACCACCGGGATCACAGAGGGAAAGGGTCTTCTTCCCTCACATGTACACACAGATCTCACAGAATCTGATTAAAAGCAAGAACAAGCTTTGTAACTTCTTCGATCATAAGACAATATCCCTTCCTTTTCTCTAAGGAAAAGCAGGGTAGCCTTAATCTCCTTCCAAAGGTTAGACTGCAGAAATACTTCTGCTTGCTCCTTCCACCACTCCATTTGTGAAACAAGCAGAGAGAAGAACCAAGTAGGCAATGAAGAGCAAAATCGCTGGAAACCTGGGATCACTCTTTGGAAAACAGAGGTCCCTAAATTCCCAGCTTCACTGCTGATGGTTCTATTTATAATAGTACTGCCTTCCTCATTTAGCCAGCCTTTCAGCCCTGTGTAGGGAGTTCAGGCTGGTAGATCACATTTCTGGTCCTCTCAATCCATCAGTAACACTCAAATCTCCCAGAGAGCCAAAGGCTTAGGCCCTGCTCACAAAGCCCTAGCTCTGCACTGCAAACATACCAGTAACAGTCAGGGACCAAAGATCACAGCACAATTTTGACAGGTTCCTAGGTTACCTCACTCTTATGGTTTTCCCCTTCCCCAGTCTCCCAATTCTTCAAACATCCCAAGGAGTTCCAGAAGACAGGAGCAATCTAAGGTCCCTGCTGTCCTGGACATTACCAGTCCTGCAACAGAGACTGACTGCATCTTGTGCATGATTTTAATCCATTTTAGTGCAAAGTCAGACACTGGCTCACGTGAGCACTTAGGCTCCTTGGGCATATATAGGTGGCTGCTGGACTTTGCTCAGGAGCTGCACAAGGGCACACACCACGTGTGCGTGCAGGCGTTCTTCACCAAAGTCACCAGGGTATGGCAACAGCCTGCGTCAGAGCTGCAAACTCCTGCAGCCACTTCACACTGCACATCAGGGTAGATGTTTGCATAAAATAAAAATCAACAGCTTTGTCAGGGCTCACACTACACCTGCAGGAACAGCACCTTGCCAGCTGTGGGCTGGCAATAAAACAAAGCAAGTCCACTTTGGAAACTGAGCAGAGCAGGAAGTACATGACACCATGCAAGCAAAATGCATTTTTTTCCAAGCAACCGCTGTCTTGCATCCAAAGTAATCTCTTTTTTTTTCACCTGAAAATTACTCTTGTCTTAGAAAGAAGCAATATCATAACATTGAGAAGACTTTTCATTTGTCTTTGCAGCATTCCTGATCTAGATCTCACAATACACAACTATTAGCTGATAAAAGCTACTCAGCTACTCTAAGGCTGGTCACATGCTCAGAAACAGGTCAGACATGGTTAATGATGAGCTAGAGAAACAATTAAGACCTAACCTGAATTCCTACAGAGAAAATTATTCAAGAGTCATCTCATGTTTATTTTTTACTAAGCCAAACAGTGGTTCCCTTTCTAGTCAGTGGAAGCTCTTCCTCTAATTAAGGAGAACAAAAAAAAAAAAAAAAGGCACAGAAAAAGGAAAGTAGTAGTCTCTGATATAAAAGACCTCATTTTCTTTACAAGAACTACAGAAGTAGAGATAGTTGCAGTGGAAATATTTACATTTTTAACAGGTAGGAGTACTTGAGGAACACGTGACTGACTGAACTGTAACACATACAATTTTTATATAAATAAAACCATGTTTCACATACTGGATCACATAACTACTCTTGCTGTACAGCTGGCTAGCAAAGAAGAAAGTTTTATCTCTTTGCTCCTCATCCTATCTTGTTTTTCAGCCAGCTTTGCAAAGCTGTTTGATTACTACAAGTAAATCCATGTTGACATAATTGCTGGTTCTGGTCCTTGAAATCAGAACATTTAAAAGAGGGCATAGGAAGTTTTAAACTTAAAATAAAGACACATATAAATTAATACAACAAAGACCAAAATGTAAACAACTTCTTGCCTCTAAGATTGTAGTGCGAATAATCTTAATCCCAAACTGTGAATTAGTAGTCAGTGTACAAGCTGTAATACCACAGTATTGCTGCAGTAAAAAAGGTGAAAAAAACCCCACCCAAATCCTTCAGTAAAATCCTAATGTTTGAAAGGCAATGCACCAACTAAGAGAATGGAAATGAAAAACAGACTGCAGGTCACCCACCTCCTCTGGCAGGGCTAAGAAGTGTCCAAACACTGTTACTGATGTTCATTCACAGCATTAGCCAAAAGAAACTGAGGATGGCTCTACTTTGCAATGCTTACCAATAACTCCAGCTACAGGAGAGAAGCTTTCTCAAGTTAGCCACAATCAGCTGTCTTCCTACCTCAAACTCCACTCTACTTCACATTCGAAAAACCAAACTTTAAAACCTCAAGTGGAGATGACCAAGCTTGTTGCAGCTTTACAGATGGAGAATGACATGTATCAACAACATAATCCAGAGAGTTCTAAAAAATGTACCTCAACATAGAAGCATGAAACTGGGGGCAAATATGTTTAAGGGGTGGTGCTTATTACCCCACTGCAGTAACCTCCCTTCTTACTTGGATCACACAAGATTACTTCATAGACATCCACTAGCTATTTCCTTCAGTTTCCTTCAGCCAGACCCACCATGTTACCCAGTTTCATAAAGCTATGGTCTAATGCTTCCACAGAAAATGTGGCACTCACTGGGTGGGCATGGAAGAAACACCAACAGCAACATGAGCAACAAACTCCGAGGCACTGCACTGCAGAGGACAAGAACCAGACAAGCAGGCAGAGCAAGCACAAGGAAACCTGCCTTACAAAACAGCAAGGCTTGGGATCTCACAGGAAGAAGGAGCAGAACAGCTCCTCCTGAATGTTAATTGTCATGTCCCACCTATGTCACCATCCTATACTTAAAATGGGACAGACAGAGTTTTAGTAACTGTCTGAGGTTCACAGGGCTAAAACAAGGTATTTAAAGACATTGCTTTTCAGTAATTTTTTTTATTCCTGGGCCCAAGGAGAATAAACAGAATCAGCAAAGTATTCCTTTGTGTACACCAAATGCAACATTTGATCCATGTGAGTCTTATGCTCCAGCTATGGCTTCATAAGGCAAATAAGCAGTGACTGCAGCACCAGCACAGTCACCTTGCAGAAATGCTTTGTCAAATACCTCATACGCGCTGAGACCGGCTAGGTAACTATGAAGGAATCTTCTACTTCTTTCCAGCTGAACAAGTGAGTCAACAAACAGCACATCCAGTTACAGATTAATCTGTGTGGAATCTAATAAACTTCAGAGTCACTTCAGAGCAGGTTATCGCAACAAAAGAATTATTTGTTAAAATTACACCAGTTCAAACTGCTTTTGCCTGGGGAAAACAGACTTCCTCACTTTATTTAAATCCAATTCAATGTGTTTTCCTTCTGCACTTCCGCTGAGGGTACTTGACTGAAGATGAAGAGATGCTGCAGAAAACATTCCTGGATCAAGGAAAATGAAGAGAGACTTTTTACAAGGGCACCTAGTGACAGTACAAGGTGGAATGGCTTCAAACTGAAAGAGAATAGATTTAGGAAAAAAATTCTCTGCTGTGAGGGTGATTGAGATATCGGAACAGGTTGCCCAGAGAAGCTGTGGGTGCCCCATCTCTGTAAATCTTCACAACTGGGTTGGATGGGGCTTTGAGTAACATGAAAGAACAGCTGGCATCCCTGCATGTGGCTGGGGGTTGAAACCAGATGTTCTCTAAGGTCTCTTCCAACCCAAGCCTTTCTATGATTCAATGATTTTGATTTAGTTGCAATAATTTCATCAGATGAAAGTCTTCTGTGTAAGAGCCTCTTTAAAGCTATTAGTCTAGTTCACAGTCACTAAAATTTTACGTAAATCACAATGCCATAGCGCTGTCTTGCTTGCTCTACTTTAACCAAGAATGACAGTTTATTAGAGGAATCAAATCCAGGACACCAATCAAAAGATACCAGCTTACACTAAAAAACATCTCTGAGAGCTCACCTAATTGGAATAAAATATCTAAAAACTTCACTAATTTGGTGTTACATAATTTGCTTTATTCTGTCTGAACTCAACATATAACACTGATTATTCTAAAAGAGGAGGATGCATCAGCACAGAAAAACAGTAACTGAGGTATGTCTGAGAAGGAGAAAATAAAATGAGGATGAGCCTGAAGATTGCCCTTTGAGCTCTGAGGACTAAAGACTCAGTAAGCATGGAAGACTGGGAAAATATCTAGTCTTGTAACTATTTCTTTATATATTGTTACAGCTTCTGGCATTTCTAAATAGAATCATGCCCCGGAGTGACCAGGAAAACCAGCAACAATGTCTCAAGTTCAGGATCTGCCCTCAGTTTTTTCAGTGCTGTTGTAATTATTTCATTCTAGTGTACTCCCATCTATAATGGTCTTTCAAGGACACAGTGAAGTGGGATTGAAGTATTGCCTGTTCTGCTAATGTGGGTGTAGAACACACTAAATACACATTGTTTAAGTGCACAATAACTGATCATGTGATCAATTATTACAGCTCAGCCAAGGGGAAGTCATTAAATCAATCATTTTATATTCTTATCCTAAAGTGTCCCTGGTAGCTTCCTGAAACCCAGAAGTTTGAACACTTCCCTAAAAAATACCAGTAGCTTATTAAATTATGAAAATGAAGCATATTTCTGCAGTAAACAGTAGTTGCACAAACATCATAACCCAACGAACTCACATGAAGGAAGTCTGGCTTTTTAAGAGGCCAGGTCATTACTGCAGCTGCCTCAGGGGCTGACATAGGAGGCACAACCCACCACAGACTGGCCAACACAAGCAAGTAGCTGCTACTGCCAGGGTAACTCACAATCGATCACTGACCTGGGTTTATTCTGAGCTTTGACAGGAGCCCAGCCCCCAGCACAGCAGTTTTATAGAAGATTTGGTAGAGGACTCTCTGTATAACCAAGCTGCTATGCAATCTCCTGTCCACAAGGAGGAAAATCCAACAGAACTGAACTGGAATGAGCACTTGAAGTACCTTAGAGAGGGTCTGAAATATAGCTCCCTAGAGAGAGGCAGAAGCATGAGGATCCTGGTCACATCCCTTCTCCTCTGGTGCAAATGCAGGCTGTTTTGCAGAAGTTAATCTTGTCAAGGTGAGTCCATTTATACTTACTACATCAACAAAAGCAACAGCTGCAGTAAAACTGTGGTTGTCTTCACTGGACATATTGCTATTTGTAATATTTGTAATGCAATACAGTGTCAGGCAAGGAAAAAATTGGCCTTTTCTGCACATATTGACACAATGAGTGTGCTGGATTGTACATGGAAAATTCATTTTCCAGTCTATTCTGCTGCTAGCATGAATAAATCCCTGTCCCTCTTGTGCAAAGTCATCCAAATAAGACACTGTTTCATATGTAAGTTTTCATAGAACCAAAATACTTTTAAAGAACAAGACAAAACCCATAAAAATATTAACAAACTCTCCAGATTCATAAACAAATCTGTGAGGCATGCTACCTTAAATGTATATGCTATTTTACATAGAACAAAGCCTTTAAGAGCTGCATGTAAATGATTCAGGCTTGAAGTATAGAGAAAATGTTTATTTCTAAAAGAACTGTGGGCTTCATAACTTCACCTCTTTGCAGAAAGACAGACATTTAGAAAGACCCAAATTAACCTTCTCCTCAATTCCTCAGCCTTGGAAAAAGTCCACAAAATGAAATGTGGAAGGACATGAGGGTGCTTAAAATCCCTAACTAACCAGCCTTTTCCAGGTTTTATAGAAACTTCATTCTAAACCCCAAAGCCTTCTGGACAACAGCAACAATAACAATGTAAAAATTGTTTCATCTGGTATGTTCCCACAAAGTTTAATCTGGTTAACTGCAGCTAGTTGGAAATTTCTGACAATATCACAGTTAGAAGCCTCTACAAGCTCTACTGGAAGCCTGTTCTCTTTAGAACCCCACCTGTACAAAACCACACTTTATATATAGACAAAACAGAATTTTGTTTTCATACAGGCTCTGATTTCAACACCTCAGCGATTTCATTTACTTTTCATGTGCCATCTGTGTTCTTCTTTAGCCAAGAGTAACCACGCGAACCTGCTGGTGTTACAAACATAGTGACAGATACAGCTTTTCGTGAATGTTTCATCCTTTTTAGCTGAACATTTTAACTACCTACTGGGCTTAAACCACAACATAAAGGCCTCTATCAAAAGTCTCAATATTTTTCAGGGTTTATGATTTTCTACAGTTAGATAAAGTTACAGGCAAAGTCATATGATCTAATTCAACTCCCATTTTAACAACATTCAGTGAGAATAGTAGCTTATACAAAACCTGAGATGCAAAAGAAATTGAGCAAAATCGTTGTCACAGGACAGGTATCACATGACAGAGGGATCTCTGCTAGCTTAAGCTGACCTTCCAGGAATGTGCTCTATGTGAATTGATGCTTGTGCTGCCTTAACAAACAGCAAAGGAAGTCAGCAGAAAGCAGAAGTCCCTATGAGAAAGTATCTCTCAAAGTCAGCCAGATTCCCTCCAGCCATATGTGGATTGCAGCTACTGAATTTTATTTTATTTTTATTATCTTGCAGCATGCAGACAATGTGTTTGTCGAGCTGGGCTGATCTTTGTGTGTGTGTGCGTGAACAAGTCAAACACTATCTCTGACCCACCTTGCCAATACTGAGCAAGGGTAGATTATGCCATTCTTACTGGCTTTGTAACCACCTCTGCACAAAATACTGATAAAACCTGGAGGAGTTGGGAAGTGAAGGAAGGGCTGGGTAGGGAAGGAATATGAATGCATTACTTCAGTTAGTGTAGGTTCTCTAACTGCATGATTACTGTTTGCAAACCAAAAAAGAAACTGTTTTATTACAAAATGTTTTAAAATCCTGAGACTGGATGTTGTTTACCAATATCAGGCTCTGTTCTGTGTTCCCAAGCAAAAGGCAGCATTCTAAACTGTTTCTAAATGGACAGCTCCCAAAGCCCAGCTCAAGATGCCAGTGGAGACTTGATAGTTACATACCTAGCCTGCACCATTCTCACTTTTCTTCAGAGACTCCTCCAAGTAACATATTTGGTAGCTACAAATAAAATATTAACTAAAAAACAAAACAAAGGCATACTAGCCTGCTTCCTCAGTGACCCATACGTGGCAGAGGGATTTAAGAAGTATGTGGGGGGGAGGAAAAAGAATAGCTGGCTACTTCTTGCACAGTTCCTGTCAGAGACATAAATCAAATCTTTCTAGCAGAGCAGAAGAGGCACCTACTTCTCTAACCACATCTTTCATACATTTATAACTGTGGAGCTGTTCCTGTAGAGCAATGCAACTCTCATTCTGCTCTCTCTTGGGAACATCTTTTTAAATAAAATGCTTTCCCTCTTTTAGCCATACACAAAGAATCAATTCTTTAAAACACAGAAAACTGTCAGATTTCAAAGAACTGCTCCCCCTCATCTTTAGTTGAGAGAAGACTGAAAATTGCATATTTTAAAGTCTAAAAATTAGGCCTTTTGTTTGTTTCATTTAATCTACTTTCATCTTTCCACTTGTTGGAAAAGTAGATTTATACAATTGTATACCCTTCTGAAAGAGATGGCGGTCAAAAAAAAAAAAAAGGAAAAAAAAGGAAAAAAAAAAAAAAAAAAAAAAAACAAAAAANCAACAATCACATATGGATTTAATGTGCTCATCCTCCTAGGCATATCCCAGTAGGGTAAACGAACTTGCCTGCTAGAAATATAGATTTTTAAGCAGGCAGGATTTCTTTTGTCCCAGAAAAATATATTTTGCTAGCTCATTTTGCATCTGTGTATCACACTCATTCCTTGTCTATCCAGCTGCTGTAAATGAGTGATCAAGAGGAAAAATTTCAAGGAAATATTGAAGGAAGGCATTTAGATTTGTCTCAAGTTAAGAGCAGCTGCCATTAAGCTGATGCATAAGTGAGAGTGCAACCTATTAAATCCAGTTCTAGAACAACTGCTCCTTCAGTAAACACTGATTAAACCACCTTGATAATAGGTTCCATCTGCAAAGGCCAGACAGGTTGGAGCTTTACACTCTACATATATTCTTCCACATAATCTCTTCTCCATATTCTTGTTCTTCATATTCAGAAAGTTAGGAACAAATCTCAACCACCTTTAAATGCACTGGACTTTTAAAATATTAAATGTAGGTCACCTAGATTTTATAATCTGATATAAAATAGGCCTGGAATGAGAATTACAGTTACTTTGGACTAGAATCTAGACAGCCTATCAAACCTTAATTATCAGTTGTGTTCTAGTAAGACAGAAATTTAGCTGCCCAAGTCTAGCTCATTACACACTTCTTTGGCTTTATTATTTAAATCCAAAATTCCCTTAGCTGTTTGCAGATCTGCTTCTCATCACTGTTAACAGAGACCCAAAACCAAACCAGCGAGACATGGCTCACAGGCATCACTGACCTCACCAAGGTTCAGCACACAACACTGCAGCTCATTCAAGCACATGTGATTCAGACTCCCCAGACTTCAGAGCACTGCTCAGTCACATGGATACTCTAAAAACTCTACGAGTGGGTTTGAGAGCCTAACTCTCCCTCTCCTGCCTGAGGCCCACCGCTCTCTTCAGATGTCAAAAGCAGCCTTAAGTTTTGCAACTCCGGTCTCTCAGTGAAACAGTTGTAACAAAAGTAATAGAGAAATATCCCACAGACTAGTTCCCTAAATCTCAGCTTGGAGATGTTGCTGATAAAACGTGAGTTTCAGGCTGAGGAAAGCAGACTCTGTTCTCTAGATATTGTTAAGTAATTCTATAATTAATTATTTCTGCAGAAATGTTGAAAATGTGAAACAAAGCACAGATCCTTCTCTAAAGAACAGCTGAAAGAAGCTTCTATACACAGAATGCTCTGGGATTCAGGATCTCAAACACAGGCAGGTATAAGAGAACTCACAGTACAGACAGCAGCATATGCTGCTTCCCATTAACTAGCTCAATTTCAGGGTCTTAAAAAGCACTCACCAACACCCTCTCCTCCAAAGAAGCTCAAACAGCCCACTACAGATAGCATTTATTGCAGTAGTTGAACAAAGTTTTGTACAAGGCAGAAGCAATTTACAGCTAACACATCTTCAACAGAACAGTCAACTGCATGATTGGATCAACAGATAATAAAATCTGTCATTTAAAGTTAAAAGTCTAACCAAACTGTTACCAAACACAAATGTAGGTGTTGCCCTGGAATTGTGTTTGGTCCTTCCATTAAGACAGAATAACCCAAACCAGAAAGAATACTGTCTTCCAACTGATATAATTACTGAAGTAGTGTTAAACCAGCATGGAGATGAGCTTTCCTAGTCAAACAGTAACAGTGGGCTACATGCACTAGGAAAGAAGGGAGAGTATTAATACAAGAGCAGCCATACATTATGAAGTGTGAGGTACTTAATATACGTATTTTATCTTGAAACAGATCAGATTTATTACTTGGAAGGTGAGTATTTAATAGTTCAACCTTGAGGAAATGTTACAGCAAAGATTGTTGTTCTCACCCATGCTACTTCCTATAAACTCTGGTGTATTATGAAACCTTGGCAGCATGGTGTTATCTAATATAGGAAGTTCTTCTGTATTTCTCCAGCAAGTTAAAGGGCCATCTTACAGCTGGAAGGGCCAGTTTCCTTTCAACTATCTGTATCTCATCTCCATCTCTGCAGTAGTGTTCCCACTCTGCTTGAATGTTAGCAGAAGCATGAATTAGTTTTGAGGGACCTCCTGAAATAGTCTGGTGATCTGAAATGAAATTCTCTTCCTCTGTTAATCTCACTCTGAAAACCAGAGTATCTTCACACCTCCAGGTTAACCAAGAATTCAAATGTGTTAACACGTCTCACAAATGCTTAGCATTCCTGCTCAGAAGTGCAAAACCAAGGCAACTGCTTAGATGGAAACCCATGCATTTAGGGTCAAGATTTCTCTGTCTCTCCCCCTTTCTGCCTAACCAAGATCATAAACTGCAGTCTAAGAGACACGTTCAGCATCTGACTAGCACTATAGGTGCCTAAGCTTGCAGGTTTCTGCCCATTTGACCTGGAAGTTCCTGCAGCTCACACATTCCAATAGAAAGCTGGACAGGTATTACACATGGGGAAAAAAAAGGCTAGGAAAGGATACATAAGCCCTTAGAGACCTCAATTCAGGAAGCACATTCAGGATGTCCATAGGATCCAGATCCTCATAAAATTTAACAGAGAATGGACTGCAAGAGTAACTGAGTGGTTACAGTTCAGTCAGATCTACAGAAGAGCAAGGGATTGAATCCAGCTGTGTACCAACCAGTACTAGAAAAGTGCTTGGCTGGAGCTTTTCGGGGCAAAGCTCTTGATTTTGAAGCCATGCAGCAGTGGGGCTAGGAGACATTTGGACTTGGGTCTTGGAATGGCAGTAGCACCATTGCTCAGACTTTAGCCATGTAAATTTCAAAACACAAAAGACAGCAGGACTGCAGAAAATGCTTCTGGCATATCTTCTATCTATGCATGGACAGCTTGCTGTTCATGTGCCTTGGGGAGGAGACACACAGAAGAAGGAAGAGATGAGATGGAAGAGGAAAGATGAGATTAAGGAATCACCAAGTCCAGCACAAGATAGTTTATTACGTTCAGCAACTTTCAGAATACTCCAGCTTCATGTACTGACTTCACTTTATGTTTTTACCTGAAAAAAAGCCCCTTATTTTTTACATCCTGGAGCCTCAGTGTCTGTCACAGGTTGGCAGTTGCCTCTGGAAGACCAAGTTAGAAGCCATCAGACTGAATGAATTCACTGAGCAGATTTTAGGAAATAAAGCATAAGGACCTTTACAGACTCAGTTTGTTAATATTAGGTTGCGGAAATACAACCCTGATGTACAGAAACTTTTCAATAAGGCAAAATTGCAACTTTTGTTCCTGTCTATTGAGACCTTAAGAAATACCTTTTGTATTTTCTTTCTGGAAGAAAATACAAAATGTAACTGAAAAAACAGGGAAAACCCCAATCTGTGCCACTAACCTATGCTACAAATACCAACTTCTAGAACTTATCTTGTAAACAAAGATCAAAATTTTAATAAAAACTGGCATATTTTAGTGATCAGAATTCATTTGAAGTTTTAACATTAAAACACTCATTTCTGCATGCACTCTGAATCCCGCACAACATAAAACACATGTACCAAACTAGCCACATGTTGTTCATGATTACTTCCCTTCTGATGAACCATATACTTTGCATAATTTGTGAATCAAGTTGTATTTGCTTCATAGACACACACACACATATTAAAAATAAAATGGAAAATGGAGGAAAAGGGAAAAAGAACTGAAAATCCCAGCAGCCTCACTAACCTCTAGCTTGAATACCCCAGTTAGGTGGCTAAAAAAACAGGTGGCATGAAACTAAGCACTGGTATATTAAAACTTGCAGAATCCTTTTTACATATCTAAGATGTACTCCCAAGGGGAAGCTACAAGGCCACAGCTTCTGTCCCTGCTAAATAATTCAAGCTTTGGCAAATACTTGATGCAATCCTTGCTCAGCAAACACCTCAACCTACCATCTTGAGGTGTCCTTTAAGTGGCCAGGACAAAACTAGTGAATACAGAGTGACATTATCTGTACTTGCTGTGGCAGATCACTGCTAACCATCCACACGAAGGAAGGACTGGACATGTTGTGTGGGGTGCCACAAACCTGCCAGGTGAGTAGGTGGAGTTGGAGTGAATTCCCATGAACGAATCTGAGAAACTCACCTCGAATGGGGGCACCACCATTACTAAAACTTTACACAAAACATGCACAAATGCAACTTACAGCATTGTGTGATCTTCTGGATGTTAGAAGTTATGCGTTGGGCTAGTTGATTAGGATCTCCAAAACCTGGTCCATACGACATGGCTGAGTAGATCTGCTGTCAAGGTCATCCACAACACGAAAAAGTCAGATAGTCTCTATCTAAAAAAAACAATAGTTAGGTTTTGGTCATTGGTTTATAAAGGTTTTCATCATCCTAAATAAGAATACGTGGGAAAAGATTAAAGAAAACTCCTACTCTAATGTTCATCCTCTCAAAAAGAACTGTACCTCAGAGATAGAGTTTATTCTTTGTCAAACTTCTTATGTGCTTTCCCCACTGTAATCAAATAAAGAGTGTAATTTTCATTTGTTGCCATTCCAGAAAAAAAAGCTGTATGTTCAATCTGAAAATGTCAAACCCTCTGAAGAATTATGTCCCAAACCAATTATATTGTTATTTACATACCATATATGACCCATCCCACCAATATAGTCCAGCATATGTAACCACTGGAAAAAAATCCCAGCAGATATCACACAAGACATCAGAAAGAAGGCAGCACCCAGTTTCCTCTAAACACTAATCACTTGTATCAGCTTCAGTTTTAGTTTAACCCAGTGTCACCTAAGTTCTATAAATTACCACTTTATCCTCTTTCAGCTGCTCTTTTTGTGAATATGAATTCATTTTTCAACAACTTGGGTATTCAAACATATTTTTAGTGTTTGAATGGTGTTTTTCTATCCATACAGATCAAATTTCAGCACAAGCTCATATGCTCATATTCTAAATTGAAATTAACAAGACATAGATCACAATACCTGTGCAAATCAAAACCGGCAGTTTATCTGTTCTGCAGTGAGAATGCAGAATAATCAAGCACGCACATATCCGACACAATCCCACAATTTCCTCCAGGCTGTTCTCTCCTGTACATCACCTTCACAGGTTGAATATTTTAACTCCCCCACATTTCCACTGTTCAACCCAAACCATGTGCCTTCCAAGCAATGTCCTCTTCTCCTGGCTTGTCAGCTTCTGGTTAAGAGACATTGCTAAAACTCAGTTTCAGGTATAGAGAAGAAGAAAGCACATTTAATGTGTGAAAAGAAGGAAATGTAAAGGCCAACTGCTTTGTCAAATATGACAGCAGCTGTTACACTTTGCAAACTCAAATCCTTACAAACTTTTTTCAAAACACAAACAATTAACGGTCCTTTTCACCAAATATGATTTCCTATCACCTTTGGAAATGCCTGTATTAATACAGGCAGCAATACCCTGGTTGTTTTAAAACATGACTGTTTTCATATCTCTGTAATATGAAATGATCTCTAGTGGAGCCAAGACACTATACTGGTCCTGACATTGTACATCCCTTCAAAGTTTCTTCAAGGATGTAACTACGGAGGTCAGACCCGCCACTGCTGCCCTGCAGGTGACATCACCTGTTCCATGTGAACAAGCTGCCGCTACCGTGAAGACAAACCATGCATGATTTTGAAATGGCTGCTTCACTATGATCCCAAACCCTGCTTGGAGTCTTCAGACCCTGAGGTATCCTCAAGTAATGAACAACCTGACTGCAGAAGAGCTCACAAGGAATGTATTTGCACTCTTCTACTTGCTGCCCTATTGCCCAAAAGTCATGATAGCTGTCTGCAGTGTCGTTTCCTTTGTCTGTACCACATGCAGATTCCAGTTATTTTGGCTAAAGTCTGAAGTCAGTCAGCCAGCCAGTCTAAATCCCTCTTATCTGGGCCAAGGCTGGCATTAAAACCCTTGATCTTTTTGGAAACTCCAGACAACATTGCACTGAATTTGTATTGTAAGACCAAACCCACGCAAACTTTACAGCAAATAAATGGCTCTATATCTTGGTGCATTGACTAAGTAAGGAAATCTACCAATTCAGTGAAAAATACAATCATAGATATAGTATCCAAAGAAACCACCTAAAAACTAAGTTTGAAAAAGATTTCTCAGAACTGCTGACAGTTTTTTTTTTTAAGTTATGACTATTTCTAGACACCTTAGTGGCATGCCAGCTAAACGCTACTGATTAAAAAACTTTTTAGTTAAAAATTACAGTTAATGCCAGAAGTTAGACATATGTTTAAAGTTAAAATGTCAGTGCTAAGGAGAAGAGATGGCAAAAGACCAAGTTACCTTGTGTAGAACTAACTGAAATAGTATTTCATGACTGCTTTTTCTTCCTTTGTTATTTGTATTCACTGAACAGCTGCCTGAAACACTGTTCTCAGGAACATCCTTACAATCCAGAGATACACACTGAATATTCCATCCAAGTCTTGACAGAAACAGTTACTGCTTTTTTTTTTTTGCCTTGCGAATTTCTACAGCTAACTCTAAGTATCTTTAAACAAATTACACTCCACTACACTGACAAACATACAGATTGTTCAATACGTAAGACTTAAGAATTTTTCAACTTTCTACTACAGCCAAACACAAGAGATAATGAGATGTTCAGATGACAGACTGCAAAGTCCACAGGATATAGTTGAGTTTTTCATCTGCACGTGTAGATCTCTCTAACTGTTGACACAATCCTTTGTATCAACTCATATACTTAAGAATTGAGACTTATCGTAAATTTGTAGGACAGTCATGTAAATTCATAGTTGGTTTACTCCGTGAACATTCTTCTGCTAACAGTCTCACTCCTGAGTATTTTAATAATACAGGTTGGTGACAGAGTAAGCGACTGGTCTGGGGAACAGACAGAAAGAGAGGTAAGAGGACAGCCATCAGCTGTCATCACCTCTCAATCTTCACCACAATTTCTCCTTCTAGTTCTCACAGCAACACGGACATCTGAACCAGATGAACACCCTACTTCTACTCACACCCCCTTCACTTGTTCGTGCTGATTACTCAAACTCCTCTGAAAACACAGATAAGATGAGCCCTTGGAAAGTAAACTGCTAATGAGCTAGACAAGGTCAGGATTTCAACCACCAGGAAACAAAACAGGCATGCACCAAGCACTTCCTTCCATCCAGGGTGATAGGACCATTCATCTAGACACTGAATTTCCATAGAAATTACCCCTTTTCACTTTCACAGCGTTTAACCACTCTGCCGTGACATATTTTGGTATTACTGGCTGCACAACTTACAAAACAGGGAAGTTAAAAGCCTGCTGCAGTTGGGGGAAGTACACTTTGCCTTCAAACTGGGACAGAGCTGCACCTGTGGTAGTCTTCAGTTCCTCTAAAAGTTTCAGTCAAGTGTGAGTTTCTGATTGTACCTCTTATCTTCTGCTCAACGTCTCTGCCTCTGAATGGGAGTATACCTAGTGGCAATTCAGCTTGTCAAGCTATTGAAGAAACTTCAAGGAACTGAGTCTACAGGCACAAATGAAATGAAAAATCAGAACATTTCATTAACACAAACTGAAGCAGGACCTCACTGTATATTGAGGTTTAAAGAATTGAAAGGACTGCTACATAATTTTCATAATTTCTGCATTAACTGATTCCTACATCATATGGTCACTCCACACCAAAACAAAAAATGAATCTTAGTACGAAAAATATTTTCTAGAAAGATGTTTGTCAGGCATAAGAAAAAATCCACTTTTCCATTGGCTATGAATGTAGAGACAGGAAAGTGGGGACTCCTACATCTAAACAGTTCCCCAATGTCATTCCTGAAAGCTGCATCAGGATATGACAAGCAATGTGACAAGCACTGCACGTCAGATCTCACAGCAGTCACCCGAATATCTTGCAGGCTGCAGTTAGCTACAGTTAATAAGCACTTAATCTATCCTGTATTTTCTCATTTAGATATTCAAAGAATCCTCCTTCTCCCAGAAATCTAGCCCATATACATTAGGCTAAGAACCCTTAAGCAATAGTTTTACTGTTTGAGCAATGTTATAGCATTAGGACCTAGAAATGTTTACATGGACCCTTAACTTTCAGAAAGCAAAAAGTACATGCTGCATTCCATAGAACACTTGAAAATTTAAATCTGATCTGAATTTAAATCTGATTTTATGCCTTTAAGTATCCAGAGACAAGTCATGGGGCTTTCCTTACGGATTTTTTCTCCTAAATAAAAGTAACAGTAACAAAGCTTCTCCTAAACAATATGTGGCTTCCTTTATGAACAACTGCCCCTCCCAAAAAAAAGAAGTGCAAAATCCTTCAAGCAGGGTGAAAACACAGGCAAAAGTGATGAACTGCTGAGAGACTTGAGGAAAAATTTCAGCAAGTCATAGTGTTAGCTACAGAAAAGATAAGGACCTCCTGCTACAACATTTGAGGGATTCTCATAACTGACTCATAGCAACTGAGTTAGCAAGATACAGGTGAGCATTAAATCTGTCATTATTTTTGCTGGGGGATGAGGGAGGTTTAAGTTTTTTCTTGTACTTATGTCTTTTTTTACTTTATACTTAAGCTAAAATATTTAGAGACTGATATTACATTTACCACTTTGTGCTTTTACAGCTCCTAATGTGCTGAAATCCTGGTCCACAGGCAGGGTGTAGGCCCCCATAATACAAAACTGACTGTGGAGCATAACAAATATGCAAACTCAGTAGCAGTAAAATTAAATTATTCCTGCTTTCTTAAAAGAAAAGTTTCCAGATTTTATTTTTTTTTATCCTCTAGTTTCAGGTAGAAGTCAAACTTAAATCCATATAGGGTATGAAAAAGCAAGCAAAGTTTATTTAAAACTGCATCAACACTAACATAAGGGCTGTCAAAAGGTAACTTCCTACCCACTCTGCACAATTCCCTCAGCCTTGTCACATTACTGATGCTGAAACCTACCAAAACCAAGCTTGCATCATCTAACAGCTCTACATTTAGGGTTTTTTTTGAAATAATTATTAGATTGTGCCACTGGTCAGTGTTTTAGTCATTTTTCCTAAAAATTATTCTGTTGAACAAAGATGTGATTTAAAGTAGAGACATTTTAACTGCTCAGCATGAAAAACTAAATTACAGAAGCCTGAAATTCTATAGGCCTAATGCATCACCAACGCTTAGCATATATGGATAAAAATTAACATGCTTATAATTGTCTGATTCATCCACACTGATATTTATGATGAACTAGGTGAAGGAAGCACATAGCTTTCACAAGCTTGAGAGAACATATTAGTGCCTGGCAAAATGCCTTAAGTAAGAGAATTATGCTTCCTAGGAGCGAACAAGGCATTTAAAGGACTTACGATGAAGCAAGAGTAGGAAAATGAAGACTAGGGCCTGGAAGTACTGGGGAAGAGAGGGAACAGAAAGTCTGAAAATGGACCCGAGACAACCATTTCAAAGTGCCTAGTTTCTTGTACTGCTGGTAGGCAAACAACGTCTCATGGGAAAAAGATGGATGAGAAACCCAACATACCTGGCATGCTAGATGTTCTCACCCAATTCTCTCTCATGGTAGCTTGTTCACATTGAACCAAGTGCACAGATTAAGCACACCGAGTGAGAAGTTACCTTTGCACAAAATCTGATTTAAATGAATGCCGAGTCTCTTTGAGGCCTATCAGGGTGCCAATGACTACATATAGCTCGTGGTCTCTTTTCTTCTCCTCTCCCAAGAGTTTCACTTCAGCATAAGCCACTGAAGAGTGCTACCTCGTATTCTTCTGTAAGACTACGAAAGGTGTCTTCATGAAGCCAACACAGACACAATTTATAACAATGCCACAATTTAGCACCACTTTCTTCTAATTTTGACATATTTTCACTCTTTTTTTGGTCCCTCTTTCCTTCTTTTCTATTAAGAGCAGTTGCACAATCACCAAGCTCCAAGCAAAAGGGCTGCACTGCCGGCAAAGCACAAGCTTGGATAATGACCCGTCAGGAGGGCTCCGCTCGCCCTGCTGGCACAGGAGCCTTTGAACGGCTTGTGGAGGGGAACACAGCACAGGAGCACATTGCTTCTGGCAAAGTATCCTGGGATTTTATCACTGGGCTTCTTCAATTAAGATGTAGCGCCCTGACCTGCATGCAAAGCGAAGTGAAACCTTCCACTGAATTGCTGAGTTTGAAGAAGCGCCCGTTCCTGATGCAGTGGCGAGTGATTCACCAGGAAAACAGCGATAACGCCGGGCCGGGGGCCGGCGCGCCAGGCCCGGGCTCGCTATTTACATCGGCCACTTTTATAATGTCCCCTCCTCCCGCTGACATGCTCATCTCGGACGTGGAACAGCAAGGGGAGCATTTCCACAAGGCGAGGGGGCCCGTCCTACCCTACAGCTCCACACCACCTGCTGTAAAGCACCCACTGTAGGCCCCGACTCTCCCCCGAGAGCATCGCGAAGCCCAAAGCCCTGGTGCCGGGGGTGTCACAGGGAACGGTGGGGGAAAGGGGCTGGTGCTGACAGGACGGACCGCGCTCCAACACCGCGCTCCCCTCCCGGCCCCGGCACCCCCGCCTCGCCGGCAGCCGCCCTGCTCGCCCCACGGCCGGGCACAGGGGGCGGCCCCAGTGAGGCCCTCCCCGCCGCCCTCTGACAGGCTCCCCGCGCCTGGCAGCCCCTTCCCGGCTGGCCGGACACCGCCCTGGTCACACCTGCCTGCGGCGGGCAGCACCCCCGGCGCCCCAGCGGAGCTCCCACAGCTCTTACCCGGCCCCGGCGAACCCGCTCCCGGGGTGCGGCGGCGGGGCAGGGCGTGGAGGGGCCGGCCCCCCCCGTGACGAGAGAGGCGGGGGGAGGCGCGGCCCCGCCCGGGCGGCTGCGAGAGCGGGGCCGGGCTGTGTCTGACGCGCGGCTGCGCCCGGGCCTGAGGGGGAACGCCGCTGCTGGCGGGCCCGGGGGCGCCCGAGGCAGCCGCAGCTCCGAGAGAATGGAAAAAGTGGGGGTGAAACGTGGGGAGAGTGTCTTTTAGGGAAAAGATAATGTTGCATCAGGAAGCAAGGGGAAGTGTGGGCAGGGATACAATATTACAGAGAAAAAATACCACGGTACTATGTTAATAGCCTGCTTGCCGGCCCTGCCCTCATCTTGGGTCAATTATTCTCTGAGTGGGAACGGATAATTCAAAGAAAGTGAGTGGGAAATTGTAGATCTCTTCAAAGGGGCCTTTAAATGCAGAGATACACAATGTACAGCTGGGAGAGGGGGCAAGAGATGCCAGGAGTACGAGAAATGAAGGATGCCTTCACACGGCTGCCAGTACCGGATTCAGGAGGACAAGGAGGATGCGGTACCCACGGCAGCAGGGCTTATCCTGGCCCAGAGATGTGACAGGTGAGCCTCCAGGCTGCCTGCACGGCATTTGGGTCACTTCTGAGTCCTCCCTACTTCTTCAAAGGGACAACGACAGGGCCAAATGCTCCCCAGAGCCCCGGGGCTGAGCTGCTTCATCTGCAGAATACCCCCGTGCACATGAAATACCACAGAGCAAACCGCCCGCAGCACCCGATTGCTGGGAATGCCACCTCCTCCACACAGCCCAGCCTTGCTTGAGGAAGAGCTTCAGAAATTGGGAAGTGCAAGTTTAATTCTGCTTCATCATAAATCTTGGTCGTTGCTAAGATTTAGAAATAGCTAAAGCAGTGGAAAACTTACTAGGCATCCTAACCCAGTAATAACAGAGAAGTCTAATAAACTGCAAACACAATGAAATGTTAAGTTAAAGGCCTGAAATAGGCATGACTGCCCTTTACTTTACATGGGTGGTTCTTGCTCGGTCTCAAAGCATGCTGAAANCGGCAGCCGCCCTGCTCGCCCCACGGCCGGGCACAGGGGGCGGCCCCAGTGAGGCCCTCCCCGCCGCCCTCTGACAGGCTCCCCGCGCCTGGCAGCCCCTTCCCGGCTGGCCGGACACCGCCCTGGTCACACCTGCCTGCGGCGGGCAGCACCCCCGGCGCCCCAGCGGAGCTCCCACAGCTCTTACCCGGCCCCGGCGAACCCGCTCCCGGGGTGCGGCGGCGGTGCAGGGCGTGGAGGGGCCGGCCCCCCCCGTGACGAGAGAGGCGGGGGGAGGCGCGGCCCCNTCCTGGCCCAGAGATGTGACAGGTGAGCCTCCAGGCTGCCTGCACGGCATTTGGGTCACTTCTGAGTCCTCCCTACTTCTTCAAAGGGACAACGACAGGGCCAAATGCTCCCCAGAGCCCCGGGGCTGAGCTGCTTCATCTGCAGAATACCCCCGTGCACATGAAATACCACAGAGCAAACCGCCCGCAGCACCCGATTGCTGGGAATGCCACCTCCTCGACACAGCCCAGCCTTGCTTGAGGAAGAGCTTCAGAAATTGGGAAGTGCAAGTTTAATTCTGCTTCATCATAAATCTTGGTCGTTGCTAAGATTTAGAAATAGCTAAAGCAGTGGAAAACTTACTAGGCATCCTAACCCAGTAATAACAGAGAAGTCTAATAAACTGCAAACACAATGAAATGTTAAGTTAAAGGCCTGAAATAGGCATGACTGCCCTTTACTTTACATGGGTGGTTCTTGCTCGGTCTCAAAGCATGCTGAAAGGAGAGACAACACAGACTCTGAGGCTCATATGCCTACATAGAGTTCTTATATTAATTGATGGTTGGGAATGCAATTTTCTCACTTTCATGAATTAAAGTTACCAAGGAAAAAAGCCATTCTGATATGCCTTTTTGTTGCAAGAATGCTGTATACATAGTCAATCTGTTTTTAACAGGCTATTTTTATTGGCGATGATTTTAGCATTGCTACATGTGCAGGTGTTTCCCCCATGATCCCACTGGATGGTGCACTAATGAGAGTATAACGCAAATCCCTTCCAAAGTAAGGCCCCATCTTGATTATCTCTGTTTGTCATATAAACTTCATTGACTGACCCAGTTACTCCTGCTTTGTAAAACTTTAGCTGAGATCCTTGTCAGTTTTCCTCCAAAAAAGAGTACATCTCCTACTATATGATTTCCAAAGTGTATTTCCCATTTAAAAAGTGACCCCTCATCAATGATAATACTTTTCCTGCAAATCACCACTTGGGTACTTTTCTTTTTAGGCTTAGAGGTAAGACAACAATCATCACTGATTAATGTTCATTCTCATTCTATGAAAACAAGGTATCCAAATGCCTTCATAGTGAAGTTGTGCGCTTTATGAAGAAAATCCTGGTCCTCACCTGCTGTTAGCTCACTTATCATAAGCATGCACCTTTTATTGTTAAATATCTGAAAGTCTTTTTGATATGATTATTTAAAATAACCAGCTGAAGAATGATATTACAACCTGAAAGGGAAAAATGGATTATAAAATAAGCTTTTCATTGAAATGTCTGTACTATAAAAAAACTTACATAGCCTTTTTAATAGAATCGTAAATTAATTATGAAGGTAGAGTTACTAGACTATTGACCATATTTATTGATCAGAACTGCTAAGAGCATGGTATGCCCTCAGAATATTTTTGTTAACTCCTACAGAAAAGCCATTGACTGGGAGAACATGCCCCGTTTCACCCTTTTATATAAAACAGCAACATTCCTTCAGTTTCCTGTACTAGCTATGGTGCATGAACAGGAGTTTTAAAGAAGTCATCCCTAAGTGTTCTCATCAGAGATGCTGATAGAGTGATGTTATGCATTTGTGTCTCTAAATGCATTTCCTTGGCTCCTCTCTGGAGCTCTCACACCATCATTAACTGGGGATTGAGTTCAGAATCATCATTTACCTGCCTTTCCTGTTTCTTGTGGAGCACGATCAGATTTCAAATGACTGAATTAAATGGGGAAAGTTCTGGCTGAAGAAAAGGGGGAATACTGTGCATTGAGCCCCTGCTATGCACAGTAACAGCCTACCATGGAGGATGCTCTGGATATTTACTGACTGAAGGTCAGAGTATTTGTTGTTTATATTCTTGTCATGTGTATAAAACTGAAATGAAAGAGATGTCACTTCAACCACATCCTGTTTGAGGATCCATGCCCAGTATACCGTATAATGTCTGAAAGAAATGGAAGTTAAGCCACGCTGATGCCATGATGATTTTTTTCTTTTTCATATACCCCGTTTATACACCCTTTTGTATACCCTTTTATACAGCTTTTATGTATCCTTAGTGCTTTTAGCCCACATACTTGTAACTCCCCAAATCTGATAACTAGCTTAGACCCGAAGTTCCGTTAAGCCAAGAGACTAAACATCTTGGAAGCCTCGTAGTTAGGGGGTCAGAAAGTCCCACACACCAAGGTCCTCTCCAGAACACATTCTGTAAACCAAGACAGGCCCATGCAGGGGGAAGATTCCTCAGTATGGGGCTTCTCTTGAGCCTCCCATTGGGGAACCTTTGATAGATATGCTAATTTGCAAGGTCTATAGTTGTATACACGAATCATCATGTGTGTGCATTTTCAGTGTGCATTCTGGGGTGCTGTTGCAGTCAGGAATACAACCTTCCTGAAGACAGTGGGGCCAGTGGAAAGAATAAGGAAGGGTCTTCGCATAGATGTTTCAGAGGTGTTTATTTCCAGCCTCGCATGGCTCCAAGTTCAGAAGCAAAGACATGACTCATGGGAAAAAGCCAACCTTAGTAAAGGATCCTTGGGGCAGGGGGAACATTCGAAATGGCCAATAGGTGAACAGGACTTGGGTACATTAACATCAGCAGAGGGAAACCCCGTGTGCCCCAGGGTATGCTCCTACCCCAGGGTCCCCTCTTCTCAGGGGGAGAGGGGGCCTCNGGGCCAGGGGGAGGGACCCCCACAGGGTGCATTTCGATCCATCCTACCTGGATGTGGTGCACCTGAGGATCCTTAAATAAATACCAAGGTAAAACCCCTTTTTCCCCCTTTAAACATGTTTGGCTTTTAATTCCAAGTCCAGGGAAAGGCAACAACACCAGCATAGTGTGATTTTGAAAAAACACACCTTCCTCCTAGCCCAGTATCCACACTAGGACCCACCTTCCTGACTGTGTTTCTGCCTCCCACCTGCTCCTGCCCTGGTCCCTAATGAGCAGACACACAGGCCCAGCAGCATGGGTGGCACAAGCTCCAGGGCCACCAGTGACACAGAAACAAGGCGCTCATTTCCGTGCAGCTCCCCGGGTCTGCACAACGCATGATGAAATGAAGGGGAGCAGCCCAGCACTGGCCTCATATTCCTGATGAGTATCCTCTTTCCCAGGCACGAGCAGTACATATGGGGTGCGTAATTTACCGTATGGGCCAATTTCATTCCCTGCTACCACATCTCACTTGCGCACCTCTGGCTTTATATAGGAAGAGTAATGTTGCCAGTATTTGGCAAAGAGTCCAGCAGAGTTTCCCAGACAGTTATTACTGATGCATTCCACCATCAGCAAGAATTCCTGTTATTATCGTTGTCATCTCTGCTAATTTAATAAAAATATCCACTCCAGAACCTGAAATAGGATTAGGTTCCTATTATATCCAGTGCTGTACATAATTATGATGGATGAGAGTTTCCAGCTTGAACAAATTTATGGGTTAATTATACTGCAGAATGATCTGTAAAACCTATTTATTAAAAAAATAAAAGAAAAACATTGACCATTTGCATGTTATTTAGGCTGGTACTTGCTCTCCAGCAACAGTAATTAACAAAGTAGCATATGTTTTAAATAAACAGAAAATTCTATTCCCGATATTGATAATGTTTCCTAAAAAAAGGAAAAATTTCACTAGCAACTGAGTTTCAAATCTTTCTTTGCCTTTCAGTTTAATTTTCAAAGACATGTTATATTCATCTGCAGTAGTGAAATGAGCTGACATTATTGCTTCAAAGCCCAATATTTAACTAAATAGTACCTGAAAATACATAATTTCTCTAACTTCAGACAGTTTTGAAATAATAGACATTTATAAAAGGCATAAAATGAAACAGCATTACTTTGTTCAGATATAGAAATACAAACCTACAGAAGAAAAAATAGTAAAAATAAAAGAATCTATGGACTGTAAGCTCAGCAACTAGCTGTGATAGAATCTGATAGGTGTTCATTTGGAAAATGAGGTCATTGTTGAGCAATCAATATTCATTATTTTACAGTTGGTCATCATCCTTGTCCTCCTTTTCATTTTCAATTCATATTAACTTAATGGCTTTCTGGAACCATGCAAAATAAAAGAAGAAACTCACACAAAGAGATCCTGACAGATTTTGGCTAGGTAAAACAAAGAGACATCAAAGGTAAGGGTACACAGGGCAGAGTTATAAAGATGAGGAAAAGATTGTTTAATGATGTTTCCAAAATGTGGTGTCAGAAAATCAGGAAAGTGATCTTGGCTACTCCCAGAATTTTAGCAGCATTTCCTCCTCATTTGCCTGCTCTGCCATTGCTATTGTACACATCAGTTCTCCGGGTTCTGTTTTTCCCTTTCTCCATCATTCCAGCCTGCAGTTTAGCCAAAAAGGAGATCTAGCAACAATCACAGGATGTTATGGGACAGTCCTTACATGGCAGCGTAGATGGTGGTCACCCACCGAGGGGCTAAAGCTCATCCACTTCCACAGAAGGAACCTTTAAAGATATATTATGCGATGGGACTCAAAAAAAAAAAAGTAACTAATTGAATGTATTCATGGCATATACCCTCAGTAATCTGTTGAGGACTGGTAGAAAATATCTCCCGAACCAGCTAGGAACTTGGTGGACATTCCCTTTCTCTATAGCTTTGGCTGTAGTGAGCTGAGGGAAAAGGTGACAATGTAAGATGTTGTTAAGTTGCTCCTAGGACATGACTCAGTTTGAGACTTGCCAATATCTACACAGCTAAATATCAAAACTTCTGTTATGGACCTCACTTAAGTCTGATGCCCCAAAGATAAGCCTCTAGAGCCATTTTAGATGCTCAGATGTGTCCCACTGGGCTCTCAGCTACTGCTTCACTGGTGCAGGATGCTAGCACTGCATAGACATCTCAGGTTCCCAGTGACACCTTAGGTGTCATTTGGCAAATGATTCATATCTTCTGAATAGCCACTCACCACTACAGCCTGAACTTAAACAGCCATTCCAACTGTAGCTATGACCAGGACTTAGACATTTACCTGAATTATAAACACCTACCTATAAATTTAAGCGGTTTAATCTCAAAACTTATCCCACAGTCTAGGTCTTCCAGTGTATACCACAGCTTTCCTATGTCTTTCTCTGATAATTTGGCACCAGAACATTTATAAGAATCCTATTCTGCCCTTCACTCTGTAGCCTGCTCCTGCAAGTTTGGTAACCTTATTATAGAAAATCTATAACTATGTGCAGTAGGGGACAGGTTTTTACCTTCTGCTACAGCACGAATAGACAGAGGAACAGTAGAAGCAGCTTTGTCTTCTGTTCCAAGAAACAATGAATATTAATCTAGCAAACTGGGGGGACATCAGACACTGGGAGAATGAAGTAAGATTGAATTACACTACAACTCCAAGCACAAGGCTTACTATATGTTGCAGTTTAAAACCACCAAAATTTTATGATCACTGTCTATTCAGGAAATCCCCCAAATTATCACATAAGCCCTCTTTCTTGTCTCTTTCCTCCAGATATTTGCTTTAATTTCAAATATTTTAAATACCAGTATTTTTTATCTGACCAGAGTCTTAATCTTACGGACAAAACCAAAAACTATTTGAAATAAACAGATGTCAGAACAGATTACATCATCGCAAAGCTGTGACTAATTTGTACTAGGAAAGGAAACTGTTTTTGTCACTCAAAAAAATAGTGATAAGGTAAAACAGAGGGGAAAGAGTTTTACCTCTTATTGAACATATTAAAACATGTAGCAGCTACAAGAATCACTGTATTGCACTGATGTCCTACAGAATATCTACTGTGCCATTCCTTTGTCTAGTTCTTACACATGTGGGGCCTGATTCAATTGCCTGCTGCATGTAGTGAAAAACTGACCACTTTTCAACAGGCTGTCAGGCATCTGCTGATCTCTTGCTGTTAGCTGCATGCTTCCTATAGCTCTTTTTCTTCTAGTGTTTGTATTCTTTCCCCTCTCTTCTCATCTGATCATGGAAAAAGAGACCAGTTCATGATTAAGAGAAGGCTCAAATAATACAATTTACATCTTTCTACTCTGGAACAAGAAGAGCTTTTTAACACATAATAACTTAGAAAATTAAGAATGCTATCACAAAATTTAAAAATGCCCATCATACTCTTCCTTCTCTTTACCCTTCCTTCTTCAGACAAAATTTCTGGGTACAGCCTCAAACTGAACTTTTCTTGAATGTGCTATGCAGCCCAGAAATCATCAGGAAAACCCCAAAAAATAGGATAAGTGTGCTATCTGGTATGGTTCAATCTGAAGTGAAGTCATGCCTAGCCAATGTCTTTTGTTACTGAAACTGCTGCACATAACCTCTAAGATCTAAATATCTCTAAGTAACCTCCAAATCTCAGTTCCTTAAAATAGAACAAGACAATTTCACAAGACTATTGATTTTCTAAAAGGGCCATCATCTGTGCCCCTTTGCTGTGAAGCTTTTTCCTCACACCTACCAAAAGAGCCAATTTGGGATCTTTAAATAGAACATAATATTTTGAGAAGGCTAGGGGCTTACTAGAATGACCTACACTGAGCTAGAACACTCATATCTCAAATCTTCCGTCACGTGTATTACAGCCCTATAGCCCATAGTGCTGGATTTTTCTCTCCCTAAGTAGTGAGCAGTGACCACCTCTCAAGAAGTTGGTTGAGTGTTCCATCATTAATGCAGAGCAGTGGGAATGTTTGAAGAGTAAATACTCTCTCAGTTCCATTTAAAATCCTGCTAGGTGTAGCACACCTGACCAGGAGGCAGGGGGTCTCCATAAGGGTGTGGTGTGTAATCTCTATTCATATTCTTGCACAAATGGCAAGATTTAACCTTAAGCTTTGTAACTGGAAAATTCTAGTCTAAAGCACTTACAACAAATTCCTCCACCTGCTGCATCCTATTTTTATGTAATTTTTGCTTTTATGTGTTCCTGCTTTTAGTTACATTGGTCTGTATTCTATCCATTCAAGTACTCATGTAGGACACACCTATATGATCAGCTTTAGAAGCAGCACCTCAGTAAATGAACTGTGGCAACTTAAGCCATGTTAAAGGTGAATATGGAGAGAAAAGAAATCACTGCCTTCCCCATCTGAAGCATCTTTGTCCAAATTAGTCAGATGAGGAATTAGAGAAGGATTAACAACAGAATAATTGAGTTCAGAATGTTGATAAAAGAATAAATTCAGATATTTCGTCTCTTATCTTGGAAATTAAGAACTTGTGTATTTACTTCACTCTAGGACTGTCTTAGGAATGTGACAGCCTTTGGTTCAGTAGTTCCCTGCAGATGAAATAATTAATAACAGGTGTTAAAAGTAATCCCAAAACTACAGAAGAATTCTGCAGCTACAACCAATACAGCCCTTCTCCAGAGTACCCAATTCCCTTTGCTGAGCAAAACACAAGCCAGCTGGGAATAATCTAACCAAAACAAGCAAGGTGTTAATAGGACTTGTTAATTCACATTTCAGAAGAAAAATTAGAAACTTAGGATATTTTAAGATGATAGAAAAGGAAGGGAGAGGGGAAGGTAAGGTGGTGTGCTTCACAGCACTGGCAGAACAAAATAAATACAAACCATCAAGTAATCCAGTCTCTGGAAAGCACCAAATACCAAAAACCAACCACCTGGATACAGCCCAGGCAATGCTGCCTTTTTACTCTGAACAGTGTTTTAGTGGTAGACAAAGGGCAGAGGTGGCTGAACTGTCCTGGGCAAGGGACAGAAGAGAGCAAGGCAGGTTGAAGCAGACCTCCCCATCACCCATATTCTGCCAGTTCCAGGCACCTGCACAGCCCTGACCTGCAGCCAGACCGCTGGTCCCTGGCTGTGCAGATATCACTCAATTTCCACCAAAGGAAGCAGAAATGGCCAATATTATTGCCCGAAACGACTTCCTTGCTTGTCCAGGGGTGAGTCTGCGAGATTAGAGGTGATGTTCTGGTCCAGGGCTGCTCCACAGACTTTAAACATAATTTTCAAACTCTGTAGAAGCATATCTTCCTCCCTGAGTGAACCATGTTGCACTGCTGGTCTCATTGCTTGAATGAGATACTGATTTCTGTTAAATTGTCGCAACGAGAAATAAAAATCACTATTGCTATTATCGTGGGCATTAAAAAAAAGTGATCAGCCCACAATATTAGAAAAGTCAGATGCACCAGAATGTCCTGCATCACCAAACAGGGTCATCTTCCTTCTGTACCCACACACTAGAGGAGCTGCATGGCAGCACCCAGCCATCACTTTGGCATCCTTTCTGTGGGAAAGGGGCACAGTGCAGTAACCACCGGGAAGACAGAGCTGAAGCTTTGCCCATGCAACCTTTGACAAGTATGATAGGGTTTTTACTTATATTTCATTTGCTCCCCTTTTGAAAATCTAACCTTTAATTCCTCTGAGGGAATGTACCCACCTTCCTAACGATAACTTATTTGCATAAGCAGTGCAGCGCAGCACATGGAGAGGCAGGTAGTTTTTCAGAAAGTAGACCATCATACTGTAAATCAATCCACATTTAAAATATATTTCAGCTATGGAATGAAAAATTACATTTATAAAAGCAGACTGAGGTAGGTTTACCATGTCTGCAGTCCTGTGATTAGGTAAAGATGATGAAGTGTTTTCAGTTAGAAAAAGTTTTGGCTTCATTCTCATCCCCTAGTTTGTTTGGAAACATTGGTGTGACTAGGGTGCTAATTTTCAGGCAATGATATCTAAATAACTATCTCATGTGACTTAAGCATGAGTGTTTCCACTGACTCATGGATACAATGGTTCTTCAGTGCCTTGACCATGTAACTTGTGACTGTACACACAGCAGAGAATCTGGATAATTTATCCCGTACATATTTCAGTGTGCTGGGTCATTTAGTAGAATCTGGCATGACATTTCTTAGGTTATTGTATTATCTTGCTGTATCTAAGTCCACTCATAGGCTACCTGTTATTGTATGTGACAGTAAAAGCAAACACTGAAAGGATAAAAGAACCTATATAAATATTTGCAAAGTTTTCTGAAAATAATTCCAGGAGTTGCTAATTAATTTCTAATGAATAAAACAGGAAGGGAGTAGAGTACGCAGAAAATAGCAGTCTGAGTATTGGAACTGCAATGACTACTTTCAAAGGTTTTGTTAATCAAATGATAAAGCATAAATTATAGACCGGCAGGCAGAACTGAAATAATCCATCCAGAAGGTGGCATTGCACAAGTCCTTAGGTGCTGAGGAGTTAGTAAAAATATCAGCTATTGGAGAAAGGCAGTCAAGAACAACAACAAAACCAACCAATAAACCAACAACAATAGCAAAAAAGCCAAACCAAATCTGAATAAACCAGTTAGTGTTTAACCCTGAGAAAACCAAGCTAAGGTGAACAAGAATAAATTTGACAGGCTAGCTAAGAAAATTCTTTCACAGGGATGGCAGTTTTGGTGACCTAATGCAGTGGGTGAAAGATGGTAGAATTACAGTCAAGAGAGAGAAATCCAACAGGAAGGTGGGGTGCTACACACAACTGCATCACAAGATGGGCAGAGTTTGCAGGAGGGAGCCCCAGGGTACCAGCCAGATTTCATGGAGCTGGCTGTGCTGTAGGCCACGGCATGACACTGAGGAAATGCCAGTTTTGACAATGGAGGAGACCAGAAACTTGGTGGGAGAGTGGATTTGTGGAGACAATGGATAGAAGCACTCACAGACATATTTCCTACTATTTTGGACAGGATGATTCCCCACCTGTATGTGCACATAGCACAGGGGCTAAACCCAAGCTTTGCATTTCTGGGCCCTGAATTCTTAAAAATGTCAGACCAATACTACACCAGGTGTGAGGTCCAGAGGCTGGATGAAGTCATGATTTGGCAACTTGAGTTATTCAACTAAGTATTGCAACACAGTCAGTCCTCAGGAAGAAAACCAGATAAAGCAATTGCTTACACATTGAAGAAAAAGATATGTTGTGGAAAGTTTTCCTGGGAAAAAGATGTCCTATAGTACACAATCCCTTCTTTGAGTCAAATCTTGCCTCCCCTGATTTATTTAAAACATATCTTTATGTCTTCAGAAGAGCCTTTCAACCATCATGATAACAGTGTTGCATCAGGTCTAGAGACAGATACGACAGTCACATGTGGTGTGACAGTTCTATCAATCAACATCTGATCTGAAGGACAGGGGGACAAAATCTGGCTCTTGGCTCTTGGTTGGGTACCTGCAGTGTCAGTAACCTTCAGTCGTGCACAGGCACTGAAACTAAAGTGTCTGAGGGTAGGATCCCAAGTGCAGGATGGGGACAGTTCTGATGGGGGCTGGTGGCTGAGGCCAGCTGCCTCCCTCCCAATTGGTGTCACCTGCAACCTGCTGCAGTGACAGCCTCTGCTTGCTGGCACAGAGCAAGAGAAAGCTGTGCTCAGAGTAAAAAAACCTGTTTGCCTGTTTTTATCTCCCCTCGTGCTTCAAAAGGCTCCCCTTTCTCTTCTTCTCCATCCTGCACCCAAAAGCAGTAACAGATTGCTTCTTTGTTTGTGTTTAACTATCCTTTCTCTTATTAAATAAAACCCAGAGCAGCTAGAAGTCCTCTTTTTTCTCCATCCTTCATTTTGGTAAAAATAAGTAATTAAAAATAAAAGTGAAAACATTCCTCCTTTCTTACAGGGAAAACTGCAATGTTCCTGGTTTATATACAGCTAAAAAGATTCATGGCTGTCTTTTGAGAAACTGCACATCCTTTTTTATGTCAGTGTTCCCTGTAACGCTTCATCAATGCTCTGTTGCTGCTGCAGACATGAAGGCTGACATGCAACTGATCCAGAAGGAAGACAATTTGATTAGGTTATCTAAACAGAGGAATAAATAAATTACTGTAATATATTGCTGTTATAACTGTGTATGCCTTTTTGTCAGGAATTTCTTGGAACAGTTACTTTCATTGCTTAATTTTCACTAAAGCTGATTAAAATGTTGCAGGCTTTTTGTGTTAAAAAACATTGTTTTGTAACTGAAAATTGGATGCTATTAAGCACTTACTTACCAGAACTTATCTGACTTTTGGCATATTTTAGTTTTGAGTAGAAAAATTAATGCCTGTAAACCAAGATTTTTAATTTAAATCTTGAAGAATTAACTTTGGAGCTTTATGCTAAATATTTTAAGTGCTCTGCGATATTAAGGTGTAAAATAAAAATCAACACAGAGCTTGCAAAAGTAAACCAATCTACTCAAAGTTTTCAGACAGTGTTTTTGCAACCCAAGGATATAACTTCGTTTTTTTTTTTTACCCCTGTCTTATTATAAGGTGTTGCTGATCCTTTTCGTTAAAGCTGCTTTTGCCTGTGGATTCCACAAGAGGGTAGGAAATCCTTCCTCAATGTTTAGGTTGTGAGAAAAAAGATTAAAAGAAAAAAGTAGAATTTAACTATTCTGACCACAAGCAGGCACTGCAGATATACCTGCAAGTTCCTGAGCTGCAAATCATTTGACAATAAAAATATAGCACTTTTTTGAATAAAAATCATTGGCTTTGAAGAGAACTCTGAATGTTACTCTTTGAGGTATTGCAAGAGGGAGGCTGAGTGCGGATTTCCTGGTTGGAATGCTCTTAACCACATCCAGCTGTTCTGTATGTTCAAACTGGGATGTACCAGAAAGGAAAAGGTTCATGGAAGTGCTCTCAGACTGTAGCCCTTGTCTGGATGTGGAAGCTTGAACTTCCTCCTGAAGCCAGAATTGCCCTTCCCCTGAGGGAAACATCAGCTCTTGCTGGAATCAAAACATCCGAACATTTCTGGCTGATTCCCTGAGGAATAAGAACACCATCTAGACTTGATATAGACCAGAATTCATGCTAAAAGAGTCCACTGTGTAGTGTAGAAAAACAGATTACTGTATGAGTATGTTTTTCAGGAAAAAAAAACCCACCCCCTCCCCCCCCAACAAAAAACCCCAACACAAAACAAAAAACCAACACAAACACTTAGGTTCTCCTGTGTACCAGGAGGTGTGGTCCACAGAAAAAAAATCCCTTTTGTGCTGGTGTGCTAGGTTTTGTGCCAAGCAGTGGAGTATTTTTTAGCAGCAAGTTTAGCACCAGCATCAGGCTTAAGAGCAGGGAGAACAGCATGGCATGCCACAAAGTCACTCGGGAGCCAAATTACACCATCTGACAGATCTGCAACAGCCCTTGGCCAGAAGAACTACTAAGGATCTACTGACAGGTTGCAAGTTGTTTAGCAAAACTAGCTAAGTAGGTACTCATTTAACATCCAAGGGCACGCACTGAACACACAGAAGGACATGACACACTGAAACCTCACAGACAGGTCAATATTGTTCCCTGAAGATGTGCTGTCTGAGACAAAAGTTGTCATTGTAGGAGATGTAATGTACTGGGTTGACTCTAAATGATTTATGCTGTATGTTAATGAAGTAATTCAATCATTACTTAAAAGTCTCCAATTGCACTGTGTGTCACCAGCTAGATATTTAATACTTAGAAGAGCTTTCAGAAATACCTAAATGTGTATTTAGAGACTTAGACACCTAACATTAATGTAGCACATTCTTGTGCAACTAACAGAATGGGTTTAAACTCTGCAAAATAGTTGTATAAGGGAAAATACTGCTGGCAGCAAATGTGAAGACACTTAAAAAGGACCTGTAGTTGTCTTCGAGACTACTGCTATATATAATTTTTTGTGATCCATCATTTGGACTTATGGTCTCACTGCTGGGAGGATATCAGGGACCATATATAATTTGTTAACTTTCAATAAAAACACATCATGAAGCAGCTTTAACACAAAGACAAATCTAATGGCATGTAAATTTCTCTAAAGAAGCCAGGTTGAGCTGCTTGCAGACAGTACCTGGCACAGTTGGCTGCAACACTATCTCTGGTGCAGAGAGCTCACCTGCCACAGCTGACACACTGCAGGCCCTAAATATCACCCCCAAACACTGTGTATTTCACTTGGCTCAGCTCCAAAAGGGAAACCAGAGAGTTCCTGGTGAAATCTCAGATGGTACCCTGGCCACTGTGGTGTTGTGTGAAAGGTGGCTTATGCAAAGGTTGCCCTCTGCTTCCCCAGAGAGCTGGCCTCCAGGAAGGCACTGCAGGAGCAAAAACAGATTAAAATGAGTTTAGGCAAACCTGAGGCAACAGCACAGGCTATAAAAGTCAGGGCTAGGCTGTGTTGGATGTCCAGCTCTCCAGGGCTGAGTCACTGGCTGCGAACAACCCACTCTTCAGTTTTCTTGCTCTCCCCGAGAGCTGGTCCAGCTGCCCTTGTGTTTAATCCAGGGTTCTCCCTGGGCATGCACGGAGTAATGGTATGCTACAACATATTATCCACCTTCTAGGTGCCTAATGACCTTATTACATCCTGCCCTGGTCTGTTCCCTGGTCTGGCTGTTCAGCTAGTGACAATTGGGCACAAAGAAGGTACTTGTGCCAGCCAAAGACATTGGGGGTTTATGTTTCTATTGGGAAGGGCGAGAGCCATACATAACGCTCCAGACAAGTCTGTGACCTTCCAGATCCTTCCTGTCTTAAGTGTTTCAGGGTTGGCATGAAACGAATTCTCCAGATCCAAAATAGCATGTGTTCATGTTATTACAGACTCATTAAAAAATCTTCAGCAAACAAAACAAGAGGCCATCACCGCCATGGCACGCTAGTGCAGATGTGATAAGCCAACCAGCTCATAAACAACAAACAGATAAATGTGGATTAAATATTTTGCCTTTTAAGATATATTAAAATGTTTTCTGAAACCATGGATAGAAAAATCCATATATTAATGGATTGCAGAAAAAATTTAGATACCCAAGACAGTTTAGAGAATCAAATAGAGGTGAAGGAATAGAAAAATTTAAAAATTAATCAATTAAGTTTGCAAAAAACCAAGGAAACTGACATAGTAAGAAACCCAGCATAACAATAATCAAAGTCTTAACAGCTTTCCTGTCTTTATTCTTAGAAAGCTCATGTTTCTTATTATTTTTTGAGAACCTGTGTGCCAGGCTCAACTCTGATGTGTGCCTTTGGGAGACCATAAAAATTTTAACATAAATCCCTATTATAATGCAATCAGGAGCAAATAAACCAACTGTAAACAAAAAAGCCCCCCACAGTTTGTTGAACACAGTCAGGCACAAGCCCAAGCACTTAATCAGCATTTCATAGCCCTCAATTCTAGAAGCACAAGCTTCTGAGAAAACCACACCAGAAGCAAAAGCAGTGGGCACTGACCAGCACACGGTTACAATTTGGTCTATGGCTGTGGCAGTCATGGTGCTGGGGTAATGCAGAGGGTGGCAGATTGTGTAAAGCCGATCCATGGTGATGGAACAAAGATGGAAAATGGAAGCTAAACTGAGCATCAGGTCAAAACTGTAATGAACCTTGCAGAATATAATCCCAAAAACCCAGCAGTTCTCTACAGACCTTACAATGCTGTAGGGCAGAATGGCAAAGCCCAGCAGGAAATCTGTGACAGCCATGGATAAGATGAGGAAATTTGTTGGTGAATGAAGCTGCTTGAAATATAAGATGGAAATGATTATGGCCAGATTCCCAAAGATGGTGACAATGAAGACTGTATGAATAGATACAATACCCCTTGTACTCCCGCTGACCTAAAGTTCTCAGGAATGGGTCTGTTTCCAAACTCAGAGCAATCAGTCAAATCCTTTGAGATATTTGGAGAAATCATAATCCTTTATTCGAACTTCCTTTTAGAAGTGCAGTTCCATCAGCAGATTTAATTTTCACAAGTCTGCAAAACAGTCGAAATCCTAACATGGGAATTCAAGATAAAGTAAGTCAAGAGTATGAACTTTATTACTAAATGAAATGCAGTAATTCAGAGGTAAATTTTCTCTTGGCTTAAATAGGGACCAACTACAATCAATTATTCTTCTGAAATGGTACCTGAAATTTAGTAACTGGAAGCTATTATAAAATTAATTGCAAATAACACTTAAAACAAAGCAGTTGAAAGTGTTAAGTTGAAAACTTAATTACCTCTTAAATTAACTAAGTTATATGATAAAATGCATTTTGATTTGTATCTGGAGCATTTTGTAAAATATGGGTTTCGTATGTTGTATACATCATAATAATAGTAAATTTAAAATGATAGAAGAAAAAATATGCATAGAAAAAGAACCCCCTCAAGTCATGTCAGTCTGTAAATACTACACAGGATTTATGTGTCTCTTAGAATACTGATTTTTTTTTCCACAGGAGAAATGTTATGCAAGCTGGTACACCTCAGCCTTCTTGAGATTTCAGTTAATGAGCTACTCACCCAGATGTTCAAGGGTCAAAAATCAGCTTCCAAACACCCACTTACCAAATTATTTATGCTGCTAAACTCACCTGCTGTGCATCACAAAGTATTAAGAAGGAATGCATGATGGAAATCAGCTGCAAATTGGTGTGATAAGCAATATTCTTTTTTGTCCGTATATATACACTTGTTTTCTATCATTATAATCCCACTGACTAAAAGGGTGTGGAGACAGGTTGAAGTTTATCTCCTGTAATAGACTGTCGTCCAGCTGCAGTATTTATAAATGAATACACTAGTGAATAGTTTCAAGGGGCAAAAAATTCCTTTCATTTTTCTGGGCACAACTAGACCCATTTCTTCCACTTCTTTTCCTGATAACTTGTTTTGGACAAAGAGCAAATTTAGAAACAGAAGCAGAAAGAAATACTCTTCTTCACAGCAGTTTAACTACTTAAAAGGAACATGGGAAGCAGCTCAGACCACTGATCTTTTTTTTTCAATAGGTATCACCCTGGTAGGAAGAAAATACAGAAATTGTGCATCAAAAGATTAAAAACAGATATGGGCAGCCAGTTTTATAGGCTAATTCTCCTTGCATCTCTTAATAATACTGTAAATAAATTCCTTAAGTAGACATTTTCCTGTTTTTCTACTGTTCTGCAAAACTGCAATGTGGGTAACAGCCAGATCCCCTCCGTAACCTGGCTCACATTAATGAAAGATGGAGATTTCTTTTTCCTTTATGACTTCACATTTAATTCCCAGTAGATTTTGAGCTAAACATGTGTGTGCAATTTAGGGGTTTACACCAACAGGAGATAAAGAAAGCCAAGTGTCTGTATTCCTAACACCATTATTTTTGTTTGCTCTATTAATTCCTTTACCCTCATGTACAGGGGAGCTCTTTTGGTGACTTAAGGTAGACATAAATCATGTTGTGCCTCATTATTTCCATGTTGGGCTTAAATACTGATTTGAAGAGAACTATTTGATTACTTTTTACTAACTGCTTTTATTCCTCTGGGCTGCCTCCAGTAAAGCAACAGTAGAAAAAGACAAGCTCAAGTCTTCTCAAAACTTTCTTTTCTCCTATTGGTAACTGAGGAAGTCCAAGGGGTATGGGATGCACTCTATTTTCAGTGATCCCTCTCTAACTGACAGATAGCTTTTAGTCTGTACACTATGAGCACCCAGTGATTAAGGAAATGGACTTTTCCTATACCTCTGGGAAATAAGAAGTTGAGACATCTAGGACCAGGCTGTGGAGGTCCCATTGTCTAAGTTACTTGCAGATCCAGCCTCTTAAGAAATTAACTTGTTTTACAAAGGCTGTTGCATAATCATTTCATAGCAACATTTTCAGTTACCCATGCAGCTATCTGGATTTAAAGTGGCAACATGAAGGTGAAAAGATCTTATAGAAAACCAACAAATTAGGAAATTAAATGTACCTGATTATGCATGGCCATGTAACATTATGCAAGACTTATTAAATATTATGGGGACTGAATTTCATAGAATCACAGAATTCTTGAAGTTGAAAGGCTATGTTCTGCCCCATCATCCAGATCATTAATGAAGATGTTGAACAGGATTGGGCCTAGCATTAACCCTTAGGATACATCACCAGTTGTTGGCCTTCAATCAGACTTCATGTCAATGATCAGCACCCTCTGGGCTTGGCCACTTCACTGTCTTCTCATCCAGCCCATACTTCATTACCTTCTTTGTGAAAATCTAATGAGAGAAAGTGTTGAGACCCCTCCTGAAGACTACATAGATAATAACAACTGCTCTTCCTTTGTCTACCAGTCATTTCATCATAGAAGTTAATAAACTTTAGTCTCTTCCTAATGAAAAGAGATTAGTCAAAAAGTGCTTACAGGTCGACACAGTCTTTTTCTGAATTAAGTCTTTAAGTGCAGTGTGTGGAAGTAGCATTGTAGATAATGAAGATGACCAGAAAATCTGCAGAAGTAGAAGAACTTTGTAGAACACTATGTCTTATGTTTGGCTGCATCCAGTATTTTCTCCCCTGCTGAATGGATATTAATGCATTGTAGAGGACAGAGAGTGCACACTGTGCACTGCCTAGATGAGTTAATGATTTAAGAAAAGCCATACACTTGGTAATATTTGCACATTTTGACAGCTCAGTTTTTATGTTTGAACACTGCACTAATGTATTTTTTTTTAATCTAGGAGTTTAAAATACCCTATTTTGGAGCGACGCTTTTCTTTGTGAGGTTTCCAGAAGGGTCTGGCTTGGACAGTTCATGCTCCTCCTCTTTTCCCATCCTCCTGCCTCTGGTATCTGAGACACCATGAGATTTGGACACAGGTGGCACCGTGGATGAGGTGCTACACCAGAGGCACTAAGGCAGGATACAGGCAGCAGTTCAGGACTCTGAAACTTGCTGTCAGTTTTGTACAAAGTGTGGGAAGGTGACATTGCAAATGGTCCTCACTGGTGACAGAAGGAACAGACATAAGTTTACTGGTGAAACAGAGGTTTTCATCAGGCTGGGGTAATTGCTTTACACAAGTTTTCGGGTAAGTTAAAACATCTGAAATCACCCACAGAGAAATAATTTGTTTTGCAACAGGTAGCCATCTGGGAAGTGTTTAGCAAGGTCACTAATTAAATGTGTTGATAAGGAATTTGACAATACCTTTTGCACTTAATTTGTGTTATGATACTTTGAGCTTGCAGTAAGGTATACTCTGCTCCACCAGACCTAACTCATAATCTAATTGGACAACAGCATGAGGCATTTTTCATATGCTTTCTACTTTATCCATGTCTTGGGTTCAAATAGAGTCCCTGTGGCCTCATTAACACATCTCATTTGCACATCACCCTTACACTGAGAAATAGCTTTGTGCTGTCTGTGATTAGAGCTAATGAGAGAAAGTAACCTGGGACTTCATTACGGTCACTGTGCTAGAGAAGGCTCTCTGTAAACAGAAGGCAAGGAGGCTCTTTGGGAAAGTGCCACCTTTAGGTGTCAGAAACATGCTGGCAATATTGTCAATTTAATAGGTTTTATTAGTGATGGCTGAGAACAGGAACAAGGAGTAGCCCAAGAATCCACAACAAGGCAGACCAAAAGCAGCGCGCGAGTGACGCTGGGTGCTCCACTGACAAACACGTCACCAAAGGAGGAGGTCACGATGCCAGGCACCGGAGCAGTTTATATAGCCCTTCAGCTCACTTCGGATTGGTCTGTCACTTTGCAATCAGCGCAGTCCTTGGCTCGTTTAGGGGTGCACTCCTGACCAGTCATCCATCCTGGAGGCAATCTTATTGGTCATTCTTATAGTCCAATCTGTGTTCTTCCTGGTATGGTGAGCGATGATGTAATACCCATCTCAGAACTTTCCAGACACCTTAACCCATCATCCAATGGTGACACATATCTATATATATATCCATATTATCCCTAACACCAGACATTAATTAACAATCAATTATACCCGAACCCTCTAAACTAAATAATCCATTAACTTCACTACACAGTCCATTAACTTTATTTATTAATTAACAGAGACCAAATCCCTCATATCCATTAAGTAATAGGACACCAGAGGAAAAAGTTATTTCTGAAACTTTCTGAGTTGGGCCATGCACAAAGCTGGCTTGTATTTTAGTTTATTAAGAACAAGGAGGATGGCCTTCTGGGTATAGGTGAAGGTCACCAGCAACCTGTGTGTGGAAACTCTTTCTTAATTCTGCAGAGAATATATATTGGTTGCACCTTGGCTAGACTGGTTTGTCCAGAGAATTGTTGATCTGTACACTGAAATTTTTTTTACTATTTCTATTTACACCAAATAGATTATGGTGATCTTGTGCAGCCACAATGTTTGGATGCCCTATCTACTGGTTTTGGCTTGGATAAGGTTAATTTTCTCTATAGTAGTTTGTGTGGTGTTATATTTTGGATTTGTGAAGAAAACAATGTTGATAACACACACAACCCCCATTTAAGCTAAGACTGAGCAGTGTGTACACAGTATTAAGGCCTGCTCTTTTAGTAGCCTGGGGGTGCACAAGAATTTGGGAGGGTGTAGAGGTCTGTTTTCCCACTCCCTTTTTGCTAAATTCCCTACCCCCCAGGTTGTCCTCCCTCCCCCCACCCCTATTCCTAACCACTCCCTCGGGTTCTCCCCATCTGTTCTGCACCCTAATCCCATCCATACACCACCCCTGTGCCTTGGGACTATTAGTCCATGTGCTCTCTCCACCCCCCTCATCCCCATACAAAATCCAGCCTCAGATCACATGATGGCCTCTCTCTGCATGGGGAAAACAGCTGTGTCGGTCCTCTGTGACAAGGGGGGATCCAGCCTGCCACCACATAGCCCTCTCTCTGCCTCTGAGAGCCATGTGAATAAACATCCTGAAGCCTCAGTTCATGGAGCCCTCTCGCCTCCTTTGTTGCTGCCGTGCTGTGGAGCTGAAAGCTAACCGGAACCATGCGGGGCAGTCTGAAAAGGGCTGTGGGAAGTAAAACAGCTTCCCTCCCCAAGGAAGCCCACTGCGCTCTCTGGGATGGCTGCAGCTGCCATTTCCACCGGCAGAAATTACAGACTGCAACAGCAGGGGACATCTGACGCCAGCTGACCAGAGAGATACTCCACACCATATGATGTTGTGCTCAGCAATAAAACCCTTGGGGGAAGAAGGAGGAACTGGGGTGTTGGGAGTTACAGTGTTTGTTTTCCCGAGTAACCATTACACATGGTGGAGCCCCGCTTCCCTCAAAATGGCTGAAGATCTGCTTTGCAGATGGGAAGTAGTGATGAATTCTTTAATTTGCTTTACTTGCATGCATGGCTTTTGCTCTACCTATTAGAATGTCTTTATTCACATTTTTTCTCGCTTCAGGAGTGCGGCTCTGGTTTCCATGGCTATAGACGAACTAGCTGTGCAGTAGGGTCTAGGCACTGTCTGCAGGGACGTGCGCTATTTGAACTACAGTCTGTCCTGCAAGCAAGTTGAGATCCTACTCATTTGCAAACTCCTCCTGCAACCAGAAAACAATGCCTGAGAGATGCCAGAACAAGTTACGAAAAGAAAATTACCAACTGTAAATTCTGGTTGAGCTGGAATTGTCTGAAAACATCGTAATGTTTCCAGATTTTCGGGGAGATAGACAGGATATAAGGAAGGAGGGAAAGGAAACAACTTAATTGACTTTCTGAAGGGACTATGTTGATACGTGCTGACCTTACTAAATATTCTTTAAAATGCCTTAGATGGCCACCATTTGTCAGAGAATCTATCTTTCCTTCAATCTAAAATACAACCAGATGAAAGGAAGTATCACCTGGCAATACTTCTGAAATTGTTACTTCAAGTGAGATCAAATTGTCTAAGTGATCACACATTTTATTTCAGAAAGTAACACTGAGTAAGAGAATATTAACTACATCAGGGCCAGATTCACTGGAGATGAAGGAAGAAAAGAATTACCCATTATGTATCAGAAAGATTTTTTTAAGATTCTATCTTGCTTTATTTTTGTAAGATTAAGTATTAAAGTAGCTATATTGTCATTAGTGAGGATTCACAGCAGAAGTGCTGATGTGTGTATTTCATTGTTCCTTTTCATGTCATTTTTAGGAGTGCAAACTTTACAAGATGGCAATGAAAGAGTAAAATAGACAATTTCAGATCCTGATATTTTGCCCTGCTGAAATGTACCATCATTCAACTGCTAAGCTTTTCGGCATAGCATGCTTCACTGCTCTACAAGTGCAGGAAACAAGGACAAGATACACATATGATGCACTTTTACAAGCAACACAAATTGAGGACATACTGCTGAGTACAGCTCTTACTTCAGTACAGAGTCATCAATTTCTTTCCATGGTCTCTTCTGAGATAGCAATCATTTCCTGCCCACTCCCAGTACTGTTCCTTCCTAATACAGCTGAGTTCAACCACAGGATTTCTTCACAATTCTCTATATGCTTTCCTCGAAAGCTGTCACAGCATTGCCATGAGACAAAATAACAATATGCCCAACCTTAAAAAAAGTTCTCTGAGATGCAAAGTAGCAAATAATGTTTTACATCTAAACATTCATTCGATAGACATAATTTTCTGGCATTCTCAGGTGCAATGCAGCTTTTTCGCAATTTCTTTTCACTTCATATTTTTTCTTGTCTTTGATCTTGTTAAACATGCTTTTGATCTCATCAAGCAGCAAAGCCTTTAAGTGACAAACTCGTAAGTGACAAGTACTAGTTGAAATGGAAACAGAAAGAGCAGCACAACTTGCCTCTGTCTCACCTTCCCTCCATGGAGTGTGCTCATATGGCTGGTTATTGGCCTGTTTTGAGCTCTGCACACATATGGAAGGGAAGGACAAAACTTAGAGAGCTTTGGGTTATTAGTCAAAGATGCCAAGAAATTTAAAGGAAAAGGTTTTTCTGCTCTTTCTAGAGGAGAACAGAAATGAACACAAATATTGTAATATAAACACACCTTCTTCAAGAAATTAATCTGTTGTGTCAGAATAGTTATTTAATTATGAAGATCAGGGATATAAACTGCTCTAAGTTTTTTAAATGGAAGTCTTGCTCTTCTGTGCATTGCAAATAAATAGATACAATCAAAACACCGTATGCAAAACCCAGTCTGGAATGAAAGGATACATAAAGCACAATGGTTGCTTGTCTGCTTGAACTACATTTGGTAAATAGGCAAAGAAATAGGTGTTTCCTTCCTTCACAGCTCTTACCTCTGGGAGTTCAGCCTCCAGGAGAAAGTTCAAAGCAAAGAACCCAACCATTTACAGCATGTTAGTCTGAAAACAATTGAGTCCTGGAAGAGTCCTGTTGAAAAACTTTTCCAAACAGAATAATCTTCAATGCCCTGCGAAACCACGTGTAAAAAAATGCATAAACAACTGGGTTTAGTGTAGAATTTAAATAGCCAAACCAAACCAAAGCATCAATGAGAACAGGAGGTATCACATAATTCATAAATGGATTGGTAGCTGTAAAGAAGAAGAATGGAGTCCAGCAGATGAGAAACACTCCCATTATTATGCCTAATGTCTTAGCAGCTTTCCTTTCTCTGCAGAATGAAATGTGCTGCTTCATTTCAAATTGCATCTTTTTTTTGCTAATTGCATCGATGGATCTTGCCTGCTTCTTGGCTATAGAGTATATTTTCCTATAGATGTACAGCATAACAAATCCAGGGATGTAAAAAGACACTACAGAGGCCACAATACCTGAAGTTTCACTAAAAATGAGAAAACATCCTCCTGCACAATGGACGTGATTATAAATCTTTTCTGCCCCTCTCAAGTTTAGGTCTAAAAAGATCATTCCAAAAGCAAAAGCAGCAGGGATCATCCAGCTTATGAGCACCATGAATACGACGACAAAAGTATTTATCTTGGATTTGTATCTTAAAGGGTCACACACAGCATAGTAACGATCGATGGATATGAAGGAAAGATGGAAGATAGAAGCTGTGCTCAGCATAATGTCGGTGCTTGTGTGGATCTTGCAGAAGAACTCCCCAAAGTACCAGCAGTGCTCAACAGAGCGCACCATACTGCAAGGCATGATGAAGAATCCCAGCAGGAAGTCTACAGTAGCCATTGAAAGTATCAAGAAATTCGTAGGTGTGTGGAGCTGCTTGAAATGTGATATTGAGATGATAACTGTCAAATTTCCAACCACTGTGGCCAGAATAATGCAAACCATGAAGATGTACATGGAAGTACGGACACTGTTTGACCAGCTGCTCCTTATGCAAGAGCCATTTACGGATTCACAGCACAATTGCATCCTTACTGGGGTCTCAAATCCACATAGGTATGCAGCACAGGTACTGTTTTTCGTAATTCTGAGGTACATTTACAACTGGTTTTCCATTTTCTAGATGGGAAGAGCTGCAGAGAGGAAAATAAAATGGCACTGTAAACACCTTCATGCAGTTGGATGTGTAGGAAATTCACATTTCATTATTTATGAAGGATGAAACAATTTTGTAATTATCTTTAGCAGAATGACACTTTTATTATCTGACTTCCCTAGAAATGGGAATCTCCTTTGATGAAATAAACTGCATAATGGGGTGTCCTCACACCAGGACAGCAGTGACTCTTAGAGGCCTGCACGGGGCAATGCCTTGTCCAGCGGGCAGATGAGAAGCCCTTTTCAATATTTCCTGTTTCTGATTTCAGTTCTGGTCTTCTTCATCAGTATTGGCTGGAACCCTGTATCTCTCACTTTGCTCTTGAAAATCAGTAATTTTAAGTTCTGAAGTTCCCTCAACTTATTTTTTTTTGATACATAAGTCTAAAACCTACAAGTCTAAAACAGAAGGCTAAAGCTGAGGAGTCCATGCTTGACCTCTCCTCCAGCCCTGTCCTGATAGTGATGACTGAACAGTTCCAGTTTTACTGGAAAATCCTTGCAGGTTCTAGCTATATATAGAGATGTAAGGAAAAGATATAAGAGAAGAAAAGAAAATTCTGCCCTTTTGCTGACAAAATAAAATGGAAGAATCTGACTAAGCTGAAACATTATCTGCTGTATAAGCAAATATTTTTTTTCTGCAGAGCTCTAGTTCTTTCAGTGCTAGTAGTTTAGCACTGCTATGAGTATTGATTATAATAATCAGTTTTTAGCTAAGGCACAAACATGGAGAGAAACATTCTCAGAACATAGGTTTAGTTTGCACCTGAGGACACAAATATCACTGTGCTCTTGTGTAGGAAGTAGCATGTCCCTTTTGCAAGTTGCTGTTTTTATGAAAAAATTTAAAATTAAAGCAAGCAATGGCAAGAAGCATTTATTTTTGAAAAATCTGCTTTTCTTTTAAATAACAGAAAGATAGTGTTATTGTGAAAAATAAAGATCATTGTCATAGGCTATTCAGTAGCACTATCATTATGGTATAAAATGGTTGTCAGAAAACTATTGACATGGCAATTCAGCCAGTACTGATTTAAGCCATTTGCTTTGGGATTTAGTTGCTTCTGGTTATTCTGGATAGAACACAATAAAAAGAAATAATGTTTTCCCATATTAAACCAAGTGTTACTACAAACACACCACGGCACTGGAAGCTAAATGAACATAGACAATAAACTGCAGCTTGCAAAACCCTGACTGCTACACCTGATACCTTTGCTTTACTTGCATGATTTCGCAAGTAGGGCCAGGCAGCGGCACCTGAGTGCCAGGGACAAGGTGTACCCAAAGGCACTCTCAGCAGTGGAGTCAATTTATATGCTGTTTGGGGTGCTTTTTGCTTCCCCTTTTTTTTCCTGCCTGCTAATATTTAACACCATCTCTGCTCTTTTTCACCTCATTTTAATCATCGCTTCATATATCTTCTACTTCCATTTTTGTCAGTCTCTTCATGTTTCTTTTCCTGCTTGTCATTCCTTCTTTCAGCACATTTACACCCAAGGCAGAGAAAGCACAGCCAGGTGAGTATTTAACTCAAATTTTACATTTTCACAGTAGAAAGAATAAACACCAATTTAACTGTGCATACTGGGCATCATTATAAAGTTTTTTAGCCCATTCAGGTTATAAACGTGTCACATAGATTTTGAACTTCATTTGCTCTGTATAAAAGTATAAATAAATTAAACAATTGTGGTAAAACAGTCTATGAAGCCAATCAAAAGGAATTAACATGCTATCTCTAGTGTTCCTTAAGATTTAAAAGATTAATAACTTCTCTGTTGTTTTCGGATAAACTGTTTAGCCTAAAAATTATGATCTCCCCTGAAAACAGGTTTTCTTAAAAAAAAAAAAAAAATCAGGATTTTTTTTTTTTTTTTTTGGTAATAAAAGAAAGTAGAAACTCCAACCAAAGGATGGAGCAAACTGATATCAAGGGTGTGGCATTGCGTTACATGGAAACTAAATATATCAAAGCACATGTGGCAACCTGTCCAAGTGAGCTGAACTCTGAAGAAGTTTTCAAGAAGAAAGCAGAACGCTTCCCTTCCATAAATAATTACAAAGGTTAAAATGTAATAAAATGGAAATATGAAGAAGCATACTCTTAAAAACCTGTTCTCCTACCTTGTCCCTTCATGCTGGGTAGACGCCTGCTCTTGACCCTCAGTGGTTTTCAGCTGGTTGAGTGGCACTTCTTCCTTTTAAAGACCATCTCAAAAAGCAGCTGAGCCTCTTCACCATGATTACAGTTCTGGGTAACATGAATTTTGAGAGAACATTTTTAATCCACAGCTGGAGCAGCCTCCAGAAACCCCCATGTACTGCTGGGGGATGCTGGTGAGCTGAATAGCACTCTTGGCTGTTTGATTAGCACCTGTTGATGTGAATATTAGCTCACACTGTTTATTTTGTCACCCACATAGAGAACAAACCATGGCTGTAGCACTCATACTTGTTTAATGGGTCTTATTTATAGGTAAATTGAATCCATTTGAAGTATGTTTACTTGTTTGATTAAATGTTATGGTCATATTGTGAGCGGCCCAGGATTATCTAAGCGAAGAACAAAAGACACCATGTAGTCTACCTCCTGTAAGCCTTCAAAATGTAGCAAAATACCTAGGTATAGGTTGGTTACAGCAGCATGTACTATTTCCTTGGAAAGGTATATTGTGAACAGAGTGACACAATGTGTATTTACTAGCCTAGTTATGATTACTGAACAAACAGGTTTAATCTAACAGCCTCACCAATTAACAGCTATTTGCAAGATAGAGCTACTGGAAAAGTGTTTTAAGTAAACATCTATTATTGGCTGTACCAGAGTCACAGATGAGGAGGATCAATTTTTTTGCTCCACAAAAGACCGTGCAGCCTTTTAAAAAAGTGACTGCTGAACGTAAAAGACTGTTATTGTGGTGACCATCAGCTAAAGTCCAGTTAAGCTGGGTGCCTCAGGGGCATTTGCAACAAAGTGGGTTAAAATACCACTTCTTGCAAACTGTTCTGATGACCTGGGTTAGCTACTTTATTATGTTATGTGCACGGAAATCAAAATGAATACAAACAACTCAGTTCTTTTATTTTTCTTGAGGCTGCACTCATAGACAGACTGGGGTATTGCACTACAAGGTTCTCCTTGCTATAGCAAGAGAGTTTGACAACTAAAAAACATGTAGAAACAGTGATCAGGCTGAGTGAGAAACCACTGGAGAGTGTCAAGAGGACATGTTTAGGAGAGTCAGGTCTGATTCTTCAGAGTTGGGGAAAAGAGAACAAGACATATTAGGTACCCAAATACCGGTCTGTAAAAGAGGCCTTCACCCTTCTGGAACACTATGTGCTTCCTCGGAGCCAGGCACTTGTCTTTGAGGAGTGAAGGTTTAGGCTTTGGTAATTACTGTTTTTACACATATACATTTTACAGGAAGATAAAATTTAGGGGAACAAGCCCATGTTACCTTACTCTGTACAACTCATTGTTATAAAGAAGTCTGGCAGCCAGCTCATTATGGGCACTCAGTCCAAGTTCATCCATGCAAGCACACACTGCTCTCCCACCACGCTCCATGCTCTCTCCCTCGAGGAACACAGGGCCAAAACTCAGGGGGATGATCTGGAATGGCAGCTCTTCTTCAAGCCTTTGTTCCAGAGGCAGCTCCCTGGCAGCAACCTGCAACCCTCTGCGGGAACCGCTGGGGCGGGGGAGCCTTCCCCTGCCTGGAGCAGGTCTGCCCTGCTGCAGAGCGGGAGACAGCAGCCAGCTATGGAGTGTGGGTTTTGCTCTCCCTCCTCTTGTGCCCAGGCTGTGCATCCGGTCAGGGAGCGTCTCCCTCCAGCTGCTACCTTGCAGTAAAATTGTACTGCAAGGCCCACACACACCGGAAAGGAGCGAACCACAGATCTAGGGGAAGCTGTGAGCGCGGGGAGGGTGGTATTTAATGGTGTGTTGGCTGAAATGAAAGTAAAGCACGAGGTTTTGAGATATCAAGATAATTAAGTAATTAAGCAGGCCAAATTGTCAACTAATTTAGAGCAAGGAGGAACACTTTGGTAACAAGCTTTCACTCTCTGGTGCAGATACTTCAAACAGGCATTTTCTGGTGCCTTAATGCTGACATGGATCACAAAAATATTCTCAGACTTGCTACTTAAAATATCAAAGAGAAATATGTCAAACTGTTTTTACGAGAACTCAAAACACTTACAAATTGTCATTGTTTAACAGTCTTTTGAGTCTGTAGTATAGTAAAGCAGTTACACATCAAAATTCAAAGTAAAAACTGTTCTACAAAACTGCTGCTGTGGGGTTTTTTTCTGAAAAAAGGTATATTTCTGCTATAAGTAATTTTCAGGTTTTGGAAAACAAAGAAAGAGAACCGTCACAATGTCTAGAATACTTTGGGTCATCTACTCTCCTTGTTTGTCTTTAAAACATAAAACAAATAAAATGGAAAACATCACAGAAGGGAATGGAAATAGTACTTTTGTCAGACATCAAACCTATTTGGAAAATGTGTTGAAAAGTTATCGTGTTCTTCTTACACAGGACTGTGGAAGGGACACTGGAAATGGGAAGGAACAGAAAAGGACTTGAGAATGAGAACTGTTACCATGAAAAAACTGTCAGGACAGCACTGATTTCTATTATGGTTATGGTTTTAGCTTGCATTTCTGTGGGTACAGTTTGGTCATTCAGCAGAAAGTTTCTCATTTTCACACAGTCATTTTAAAAACCATTTCTCTGTGAGGGGAACCACGGATTTATACATACTGGAGGCTGCATGGTGACCTATGGCTGGAGAGGAATTTTGAAAGTGTGTAACTCCACTCACCATTTATGCAGTTCCCAGGGGGGGAAAAAAAGAGCACAATATTATAAAAAATTATCTTCCTAAGTTTCCATTCATATGTTTGAAATCTAGAGGGAAATGCCCGAATTCCCAATAAGCTATTATTACAAAATAATTATTTCTTCATAGAGGTTAAACAAGAAGATCTGGCAACTACTAATCTGAATGCTATTTCTGCAAACCTAGTGCAATTCCACTGAAGACGGTCTGAAATTAGCCCAGATTTTGACTGGAGGAATTTAGAGAATAGATGACATGATTGAGCTCTAGACCTTTTCTCATGGTTTCCATTCCAAGTTTGCAGTGGAAAACATCTCTTTTCTTTGCCAAGTAAAACCAGCTGTTTATACAGAGTAATGCAATGTTTGTGCTCTTTCTACATATATAGTGCTTAGGATAAGCACATATAAATCCAAACCCCAGTGTAAGTGTAAATCTCTGAAATGCACAGAGGAGTAAGAGATTCCAAGAAAATAATGTTTTAACAGCAAAGCAAAACACATCCATGCAAAGCCAAGAAATTCTCTCTGCACAGGGTGGGGAGATTCCACATATTTGGTAGCCTTGCTGAGTAGTATTGCCTTCACTCAGTAGCAAAAGCTTGTCTCAGGGCCCTTGGGGGCAGGATCAGCCCCGTGCCTCTCGCTCCGACAGGGAGAGTGAATCCTTGCGGCTGCTGCACAGAGCAGAGGCACAGGCACAGCGGGGCAGGTCCCTTGTGCCTTTCCAGTGCTTCTCTGCACCCACCAATCCAACAGGAATAATTTGGGACTGTAACTGCTTTGTTGATATTTGCTGGCATCTGATCAACACCTCCAAAAAGAAGGCAAACACAGAGGAGGGAAACACAGAGCAGTAAAAAGGTACGATCCCATCCTGCATCCTTATGGCCATCTAATAATTTCACAGAAAGGAGAGAGCCTTACTCTGAATTCACAGCTGTCTGTGAAAAGAGTTTTACCCCCTAGCTATGTTTCCCTTTCAGCTATTGGGAATGAATGTCTTTTTAAATCATACTTTAAATCATACTTACTGCTGTTGGTGCTATTGCTGTTCACTACAGAAAGAACTGTGCAGAATAACAACTATTATCTTCAGCGGTCACCAAAGAAGATTCATCTTTGAAAGAAAATAATATCATATTAGCAGCTCACCGTATTCCAGACTGCATGACTCGGAGGTGGTACAGCACAGGAGTCATTTCCTCATCATGAACTGGCCCAGGCTGCGGAGACAGCACAGTACTGACTCATCCCACGCCAAATCTCCCAACTAAGTGGCCGCAAGCTTGGTCTGACTTGCTTACAGCCTGCTGAGAAAATCTCATCAACAGGATGACGTAGATCTTAAATATCCAGAAGAGATAAGCACGTAATAAATCTATTCTGACACAAGCCACTAGCATATGCAAAGATGAATCAATTTGAAGTAAGCTAAAGCAAGGCTTCTTTCATGAAAAGAAGCATGCAAATGGATGGAAATGTTTGTTATGGTCAAGGTACAGACGGAGCTAATAGCACTGAACTGTTTTTAAGATTGCCTGATATTTCACTTCCTCCTTTTAGTTTTGTGTAACCTTGACAAACTTTAACACTTTCAGTTATCTTTAAAAATTTGATTCGGATATTTTCTGAAAACTCTAAGCACAATACTTTGACAGTGTCTGAGAACAAGACTGATTAAAATATATTGTTTCCTTCTAATGAAAAATTTTGCTAGCTGTTTATTTAGGATGCTCAGGTGTTTATATGATATGTTTTGTAACAGGGACTTAAGAGATGTTGCTTTCCTATTTATATACTTTTACCATACCAGATAACTATACCTACAGCTCACTGAGAGCATCCATCATCTTCAAGCAATAGCTTTAGTATTGGTGTGGGACCCAAGAAGGAAAATCCTTCCAGAAAAAAGTAATCCCGGAGAGGAGATTTGTGTGTGTCAGTTTGTGGGCTCTCCATTGGTAAAGATCCAAACCTTTCAGTTCCTGCTCCCCAGAGGTTTTTCTGAGCCCATAGCGGGACCTGTGGGGCTCAGACTGCAATTTCTCCCCTGGGTATTTGGGGTTAGGACAAGCTTGGGAGTTAGGAAAGTATGGCACTGGCAAGGTGGCACAAGGGGACATAAGGCTGAACAAGAAGGATAACTCCTGGTGAAATGAAAGTCTTGAAATGTCACATTCTGGTCTGGAAGTGTGACTACTCTACTGGAAGCCACTGAGAGCTAAAATTGCTAATAAAGATTTATATGTCAATAAACAATGCCCTGTAGCTTCTATTCTCATGAACTGTTCTCTGTTCCTTTCACAAATGCTGGATTTGACTACAGTAGACACATACTATTTTCCCAGAATATTGAATCTGACAATTTCTAATAGTCCATTTGCAAGCCCAACAGGCTGCAGATGCCAGTGCTACCGTACTGTGGGCCATTTTTAAGGTGGCAACCTGCCAGGGCCATCTTTTGCTTCTGCAGTTGTTTCCTGCTGCAGGAAGCAGGGATGCTGTGCATGAACATCAGTGGTATCATGGCACTGCAGAAACAGCAACACAATTAATGCAGAAATTACCAGTGTCAGAGGCTGTACCCTTTCTTGCTGACCCTTGGTTGCTCAGTATCAGGGAGACATGCCTGAGCAGACCATTTTTTTCACCAGAAAAGCTTCATTTATCTTGTCAGTAGGTGCTGTATATTAATTGAGCATCGGGTCACTGAAGAGGAGATAAGGGTGCACTGAAATCAATTTGAATTTGATTTATGACTTGCTATCAAGTTCTCACTGACAAGCTAACTCCTGTCCAATACCCACGACAGTGAGAGGGAACAGATGGCAACAGGAGGTTCAGCTGCTTAAGTGTCCCTCTACCAGCTTGCATAACCATTCATGCAAGTGAGGACTGGTGAAGGGAAGGCATCTCTTTCTTCTCCTCCCTCCCTTTTTTACTCCCTGTAGTCCATTTTGTTCTTATCTGCAATTGTTACCACTTCTCCGTTCCACTTGCAAATGTTTGTAAGTCATCAAGATCTAATGATGACCCTTGACAAATCAGGGAGGAATATAGGTCACATCCTTGGTGACAAAAGGGACAATGATCTGTAAGAAAAGGCTCAGCAGAAAACAACTGGCATTGTAAGACTCCCTTGGGAAAATACAGGAGTGGTTACATTAAGTGTTACACATACCTCAAGTACAAGAGGTTTCTGTTTTTGATTAGTCTAATGCTGAATTTGGAAGAATTCCTGCAAGCAGAGGTTAATGTTAAGATGAATAAACAACTAAAAGGCCTAGTGTAACATTAAAGATAGTCTCAGAAACTCTTCAACAAAATAAATGCTTAAGCCTGTTGCTAGGTAGTGATGATTGATCAAACTTAAGCTTTTATGTATACACAATCCTTATACATACAGGCATCTGATACTCTTGAGGTACGGCTAATTGACATCACATATTGACATCACACATATTTTTTTACCCACATCTGCCAAAAGCTTTCTGTCTTTCAGCCTAGCTACCAGGAAGTATCTCAGTATCTATTAATGACAATGTTTTCAGTTTGCTCTTCCCTCCTGTATCTCAGTGTCAGATATATGTGATTTCTTCTTAGGCAAGAATAACTCTTCTTTTTAAAAACATATTCCCATGAATGAATTACAATGTGTTTTCACCATTTGTTTATGGTAGCTATTGCAGCCAACTTGGCATAAGAACATCTCCGAGAAAATTGGAGAAGACAACTACTAACCAGGAAGGAGATGGGAAGAAAATAAAGGTTTGTACATTTTTTGATCAATTTTTGTACAGTTTGTCAGCTGGGTGACAAACTGAGGTACTGGGAATTTTACAGAATCGGTGCACCTAACTTTTGTCAGGGTGGGAGCTATATCTGTCACTATCTCTGAACTCTTCGGGGGCAGTTGATGACTTCCAACTACAACTAAACCCAGTCGATGGGTGTGACACTAAAGAAACCACAGATTATGACTGAGTTCAAAGCTAAATGTAGAACAGCTCTGTTCCTGCAGATGCACAATCAGTAGATGCAAACTAATGTAACCACCACTGATTTTGGTGGTAGTATAGCAAACTCATCTACCTCCATTTGACTTTACTGGTTCTCAATGAAAAGAGCATTAAGTCAGAATTTCTGACTCCTAGTGGTGACAAAATGAAAGAAAGGGAGAGCTTTAGGTATTATATAGCAGCACTTAGCCAGCACAAGAATAAATGCTATATGGGAAACTTAGAAAGGTCTCTAAAAGCATGGAAGTTCATCTTAAAGAGTTGGTAAGTAACATGGCAATGGCACAGGCCTAGAGTTCACTGGACTTTCTTTGTTCAGCTTAATGGAAACTGACTGTCTGTATTATATTTTGTCTAAGAATTTCATAAATGTTGTAGAATAAAGTTTAGATTTTTCCAAACTCATCCATAATTTTGACAAGAAAATCTTGCCTGAAAAAAACCCCAGTGCATTTTCCTTAGAGAAACCCAAAACTAGAACTGAATTGTCCTTTTTCAGTGTACAAAACCCAGTCTCAGATTGCTGGAAAACACAGCAAGGGTAATTTCAGAATAGAAAATAACCATCTTATGAAAACTGACCTTAATGTTTTCATGTATTTGACTTTGATAAGTTAAAGTGTGTCTCATACTCCTGACACTCATTTAGAAGTAAGTGTTCAAAATTGCTGTTAGAAAAGTCATACTTTGATTGTGAGGACTATCTTGAAGGTATTCAATTTTCTTTTTTTGGTTTTATGTTATGATGTTTTGTAGTACATAAGCTAGGAAACTAACTGTATGCAAATATTTATTCTCCCTTTTTCTGAAAAGGGATTTCCTGAAGATTGACTATATGTTTGACATTGAAATCTATCCCTGCTTTGCACGCTCCTTACTGCTCTTACATCCTGACACTATCACAGCTCCCAGACTATGAGTTCATCAAAATTAACATTAGAAGCAGCAAATGAAGATGGATAGACAAAGCTAAAATCAAGCAGTTACAATGCATTTCCTATATTGTACATATTTGTGGTAGAAATTCCCTGGTGCCATGAGTATACCTGAACAGACAATGGATTATTTCCCTTTCAACTTTATAGTAATGAGTGGCTACAAGAAATATTTTAATACTTTCACAGCTGCTAATTCTTTTTTTTCTCCAGACTGAAAGAGAAAATAACATAGTGTTGTCAGTATGCAAAGTTTCTGTTTCAGCAATCAGCTGTGTCTGAATCACAGATAGACACCACTTGGCAATGTTGTCATGCTCATCTGTGGCTTCAGTAGGAGGGGTTGTTTGTCTACAGGTAAAAAGGTGAATTTTTAGACGGTGTACTACAATTACTTCTCTGTTGGGCTCCATGACATCTCATGGTCCATCACAAGCCATGGAGAAGCATTTCTGTATTAGCTGTGGTAAGCCTTTTAATAACTGCTGCTGTGTTTATTGACCTATGCAAGTTATTTCTCTTTTTCAACTTTGCTGCCCTGATGGTGGACAGTGGCATTGCAAACACTGTCTGGATGAAGTAGGGTTATAATTTAATTGTTGGTTAATGAGAAATTCTGCAATTCAAACTCAGGTCACTGTCATTCTGTCTATCACTCACTGCACTGATTCAGTGTTCCTAGGAATGGTGTCCCATGCTGTCAGTAATTCACCCATGCTAACACGAGTTGTTGACAAACATTTAGCTTTGTATTACTTGGTCTAAAAGTCATACAATCTCTGATTGTAACTCACTGTACTACATTATTTAATGCGTAACTTGAGGTCAAAATGACTTAAATATATGTGCAAGGGCATGGCTGAAGAGTTCTTCTCTCTTTAAAAACCCCAGATTATTAAGATTTTGTTTCTCTATTTTTTTCTCAAGGCCTCCTTACTTTAATTCAATATGTAAAATAAAATACATCAGATTTTACTCAAAAGTTTCCCCAAAATTGTTACCAGTTTTACTTAAGTTAGCTGCAAGGTTTGGGTCATACTTGTTTAAATGGAGTATTTTTCTGCCTGCATCCGAAGTCTTGCATCAATAAAATCCATTAAGAACTTGTTTTTCTTTCTGTGTGGTTAGAAACACTGTGGACAGGTGGGTCTTGTTTGCTTTGGCCAGTATCAAGGTATAAGGAAGAAATATCGATGTTTGAAGAGCATGCTTTTCCAGCTTAGAGAAGGATGGGGCTCATTAAGACACCATCTGTAAGAGCTTTTGGGGTGGGGTCATTGACGTAAATGACGTATAAATTAATTTGACTTTTCTACCCAAGCACATCTGTCCCAGAATCACTAAATACTGCTGTTAAAGATAAAAGCAATTTGTTTAATCAGGCATCCATTACCTCTCTGCTTCTCTATCCTGAATGTTTCTGTAATTTTCATAATTTGAAACTTCCTTTTATTACAAAACCTCACATTTCCTTAAACTGAACTTTGTCTAGTCACTTGTGGCCGCCAGTCACTGGGGTGAAGATCTGGTTGGTTTTTGCAATCTCTTCAGAGAATCCTCTCCCAAAAGCAGGGGTTGTGTTTCTTGTGTATTGAAATCACAGAGCTATTCAGAGGCCGCTGCAACAGTTCATACAACTTCATCCTCTGCTTGTCTAAATTCTTTCTTTGTCATCAGAAATGGGAAAGGGCTTAATAAACTGCTCAGTGGGCCATTGTGTGGCACCCTTCAAACCCTCTCAGGGAGAGGAAAGTTGTGCAGCACATCTCAAGAACTGCAGGTCAGCCATTCTTCAAATTTGGTTTCAGTGTAATTTTCAAAGAGTCCTGGGCTTCTGCACCCCTAATGGATGAGATATGAGAGTCCATTCCTGATATCCTATATTTAACTAGGAATATTAATTTTATTCTACCTGTGTCCAGCTCTGACAACCCAAGACAGTCAGCTCTGCATGTACCTGGGAAGTACTTCAGAAATGTACTTCAGAAATGCCAGCAAGCAATATGAGAGATTTTTGTGTTCAGTTGTGAGGTGCTGAACAAGGCAGCAGCAAGCACAACTTAGAATAGCTGCCTGTTTTGAGTAACTGCTCCCAAGTGGTACAGTTCCTCCACTGAGTGCAAGTTCAGCTGTTTTATTTCCAGGATGAAAAAACTCCCAGAAAGAGCCCCTAAAGTTGAGTGCTGAGAAGCTTCAGCCCAGGGAAAACCAGAAATCATGTGATTTCAACAACTTCTGGGTAACATACATAGGGGTGCATGGGGTGGGAAGCCACAAAGTGTTTATTACTTGCCGCATTTAGCACAGCTCAGTGATAAGCGTGTGCAGGCTGTAAGAATGGCAGTAGATGCAAAACGCTATGGGATAAACATGGAGGCAGGGAACACTCCAAGGCATATTTGATGCAAACGAGGCTCATTTGCTCCATAACATGACAGACAGAAATCAGGCCAAGGGCTGCCAAGTTTAATATATCATTGCTGTCTGAAATCTGAAATAATGCCCATTCCTCATGTTACAGGGTGAAATGTGTTTCAGGTGCTAAAAGATTGTCTATTTCATATACCTTACAGTTTTGAGGAAATTATCCACATACCCAGGAGAAGGTGTTGGAGTACTTTATATATGGTAAGTCTCATCTGAAACGCATTGGACTCAACACCCTGCAATGTACAAAGAGGTGCAAGATCAGAGACACTGCAGAAATGGACATGCTTTATGAGCTCAGCCAGGCTAAGCACTTACGTGGGTTGTGGAGGACCACTTTCTCTCTCTAAGTCTGCACCCAGGATAATTTCAAATCCGTTTTTCTCTTTATTGTACAGTGCCTTGGTCAGAAAGGGGCCAAGGCTCATTGAGTACTAGGGAGGCCCTGTTGATTGTGCTGTAAGGATGAAAACCACAGATACTTAGTGACTATACAGTCTGAAAAACAGGAAGGGGCAAAAGGGACAGAAAGACTTCCTTGGAAAGAATTTATTCTGCAATAAAATGAAAAGCCCCATTTCATACATTTTGGTATCAGTCTTCTTTCTACTGTAATCCTAGCAGTTTATATGATATCTTGAGGAAAACAAAATTTCTAGTTAAAAAGTTCATGTGACAGAGCATGCATACTAAAAAAATAATGGCACTGGCTCAGGCACTGTTAGAAAGGCAAGCACAGCAGAGTGAACACATAATTTTCTCCCAAATAAGCCCAGCTGCCACAGCTGCTGAGCAGAAGTGCAGTATTGCAGAACAAGAATCATACAGGGTAACTGCTATGGCTCAGGAGGAAATTCCCCTCCTGTCTCTGGTGATTATGTAACTCCTAAGGAGATACTTTACAGGGAAGTTCGCAGAGGATGTGGCAGGTCCTTCCCATAAAGCCTTCCAAAAAGTGTCGCTGTTATGAGCGGTTTTGATGTGCCATGCTTGCTTTTCAAACGCCCGTCACGTAGCACCTGTTGGAAAAGAGAAAGAATGACACTAATGGTCCACTAACAGGGTGGCAATATTGCATAATAAAGAAAGAATAGGCTGTAGGTGATGAATATTTTGATGCAACACTTTTATAAACAGTCATGAGAGTGAAAGAAAACAGAATTCTCTCTGGCACTGCCATAGCCTCTCCACTATAGCCTTTCCACGTTTCCTAGGAGGCAGAAGTCTTCAAACCTTCCTCCATTTTTGGAAAAAAAGGTCATTTTCTCCACCTCATAAGAAGGTGAGAGTGGGAATAACTAATTTGCAAGGTTCTCATTAGTTACTCAGACAGGGCAATGAAGGTTATAAACACATCTAGGACATATTTGAAGCATTTTTTGATTTGTGGACCGCAAAACAGTTTTCAGATGGAAATAGAGAATTTCAGGCTACTGGCCATACGTAGCTTGTCTTAGTTGCTTTTACATATCAATTTGAAATCACTGTTTGTCAGCTGTGAACACCTGTAACAACTTTTTTACCTCTGTGACAATAAGTAAGCATGTATTTGTTAAGAAAATACAACATATTGTTTTAAAATAAGACCATGATCATATTTTTAGCATACCAATACATTCTTTGATGTGCGTTTTTTACAGAAGTCCCATTCAAAAACAAGTACGCAGGGTGAACAATGTTTTTCAATTTCCTACCTTGTAAAAAATCACTCTTGTTTCGCCTAAAATTTTTCAGGTCTTTTTCACTGTCTTCATTGTCTCTTGAAAGCTGTTAAATACTTCTTCCAAATCAATTATGATTTCATCTAGCCTATTATATAAAAGTTATCTAATGTTTATGAATGAAAACGTGTTTTGGCAAAAATAAAACGTGAAGCTCCAAATAAAAAAAAATAAATAAACCCTACAAACCCCTCAAAAATCCCTGTAAACATTTTTTATTGCATACAATCTCTGCTCTTACAAATGATACTCCTAAGTAATTTTTCTCATTTGGTCAATTTCTCCAAGTATTTTATTTCTTTTTCTCCTAAAATTCCCATCATCAGAAACCTGTAGAAAATAGCTCCTTGAAAGCTGTGGTTTATTGATTTGCAACCTGAAGTGGGAAGGCAGATTTGCTAAAGAAAGCACTGAAGAGATTTTCAGCTCCACAACTGATATGTTCTCATCAGTAGGGATTGATTCAATCCATCTATTTAAATCTCTCCCTTTGGAGAGATTTAACCAAAGAAAGAACCAAAGAAAGCAGTTCTTGGATGGGACTTTGCTGCCAGATCAGTTTCCAGCACCACAGCCTGGAAAACCTTCTGACAAACAGCTCTGGGGCGTCCCATTACCTCAAACTCCCCGGGGGCCAGCTGCACCCCGCTGTACAACACTTCTGGGAAGACGTAGCTGGTGCCAAACGTGCCGCTGAGGGAGAACATCTCAAACTTGGTCTGAGCCGTCTCCACGGGCTGCCCACACGTGCTCAGGTTTGTATTCGGGCACTTGAGCAGCGTGCAGATCTGCAGGGAGGAGGAGACAGAAAGGTAAAACACCACTAAGTTTTCAGCAACCAAGCGATGGATTTAATAGCAAGAAAAGTTCCCAGGATGCAGTAATGGACAAATGTTTTTGGGTGGTTGGCATGTAGCCACACTCACCTCTAAAGACGCAATTACCTGCCAATGGTATTTTATGAGAGAACCGTGAAGGCCGTCAAATGCACCCAGAACATAAATTTCATCTTTCATCTTTGACATCTGGTAGACCAGATGACAGCAAAGGTCTCCTTGGCAAACAGTGTAATTTCCCGCCTCGTGTCTGAGTTCACTGAAAGTGAACATATCCTTCCGGACAGCTCCCGAGAAAGTGCTGTTTTCTCCAGGAAATTTCTTGATGCTTGTGGCGTACAAACTCCAGTTGATGGCAGGAGGGTAGGTGGGAGAAAGACGGGGGTGAGTGCTGAGCTCTGCTAGCAGGAGATGTCCCTCCTCAGTGGCACTGTCGTAGTGGTAGGCGGCAGGTCCTTCCGGCGTGAACAGCCCGCTGCCTGCCGAGGACACACCAGCCCTCCGTCAGCCAGCACCCAGAGCACGCCTTGCAGGGGCACCAGTCCCCCCCATGCCACACTGGCATTGTTTCTCAGTGATACTCTTCTCATTCAATACATTCCTGAGAGCTTTGGAAGAATCTTGAAGCGCAGAACAGCTAAAATACCCATCCTAGTGTTAAAACTTAGGTTCATTTAAAAATAAATTGGAGGTCTCAGAGCAGCGTATTTGACAAAGAAGGCAGTCATGGGGTTAGTTATGTTTCACTGAAGGAAACACAGGGCTGTGGCCTAAACTCAGCTCAGTCTATTTAGGGCAGGCAAAAATGTTCCCTTGTAGTTTTCACATTGCTTCAGGGGAGAGTAACATAGGCAACTACATCATTTTCTCAGTTAAGACGAGAAAAAAAGGCAGTAAATATATATTCAGAGCAAAGCAAAACATAGTATATGTAATTCTTCAGCAACCACGAAAGAAAGAGAATGTTTTATTCAGTATACAAGAGGAATCCTCCTTTTGGTTTTACACTATTAGGTTCTGATTAAAATATTTTTTTCCCCATTTAACTCTTGATTGAATTTTAAACAGAAAATGCTGCCTCTAAATGAGAGACTGAAAATTTAAGTGAAAATTTGTGCTCTTTTTGAAAAGAAATTTCACTTTTAAGTTATCAAATTTTAATGTCATGAGCTTTCAAATTTTACCTTTTTCAGAACATTCAACATTTTCTTACCTGAAGTTGTTTGTTACATTCAGCACCACATCACAAAGATTTTTAGTCCAGTTGAAACACTATTTTTCAGAGACTTCACTATGTCTAAAACATTTCTGCCTGCTTCTGAATCTGGGAACAATTTCCCTGTTCCTGAATGAAACTCACCTGTCATTCCCATGCTGGTGTTGTGAGTATTTGCTGAAAGTAAATTAACACGCATGCCCATAGCCCAGGCAGAGTGAAACTCAATTGCAGTCAGAAAGGGCAGGAAATTCATCCAAGCTGTTGGGAAGAGCACGGTGTCCACCTGCATCTTGCTCACCAGGACCACGGCAGGCTCATAGAAGAGGATGTCAAAGCAAGTGAAAATGCCAAACTTCCCAAAAGGAGTCTCAAAGGTGACAGCTTCTGGCTCTTTTGGGTAATTAAACTGAGTTTCACTTCTAAATAGATTGTACTGCAGGTGAATAAAATGGCATATTAGAAACTGAAAATAAGGCAAGATTATGAACAGCTTTTGCGCCTCAGATAGGTTCTAATGCATAACTGGGAGCTGAGGTACCTGAGCTGACTGGCACAGCTGCTTTGCATTCATCCAGTTGACCCTCTCCCCCCAAAAATGGGGTGGCTCTGCCCCATCTACCTCCTGGAAGCAATGCCCATCCAATAGCTGCTAAACTCCAAGACATCCTTTGCAAAGCACTGTCTAACTTGGTTAGGAATGTATCAAGGAAAAGCCAACATTCACTGATTATGGAAAATTCTGTCTCTGCTTCTTTACCATCTAGTGTCATAAATGTAGCCCTCAAGTGTTTGGCAGCTGGCATGCACTCTGCAGCTACAGTGCTCCTGGGAATAATTTGTCTGGCTGGTCAGACAAATTATTTGGTTTTCCTTCTGGCCATAAGATGCTTTCATCAAATCATCCTTCATAATAATGTAAAATTACTGTATAAACCATCTGAAATTGGTGCCAGAGAGCTGAAAAATATCTTGATAATAAATTAGAGGTTGATGCTGAAGCACCTCCTAACCTTGTGGTAACGAGCCACCAGTTTCCCCTGTGGGTCAAAGACGACATCCGTATTGTACTGGTAGCGACCGTCACTGGGGCATTTGGGATCACTGGAGTTACACGGCTTCTTGTCCCCGATATTTGCAACCACATAGATGGAGTTATTTCTGGCCATGCAGCTGAGTCGTTCCTGCACTGGTGCTGGACCAAATCTAATGTATTTTAGTGAAAGAAAATAATCTTTTAGAAGTTCAAGTGCCCATGTAGAAGAAATGCATTCAAAATTACTATTCCATTAACAGCACATCCCCAGATGCTGAAAAAGTAATAGATCAAATCATAGTTTGTGTTCCTTTTCTTCTTTGTTTATAGCATCATTTTAAATTCCCAGTCTATTTTATCTTTAAAAAAGGGTCTCACCGTGTTCTTCATTCCTGTACCCTTTACAATGTTATTTTCTGTGTGGATAGAATTCCCAGCTAACATGCATACAAGGAAGTGGAGAGCTTCATAAAGCAAGGAGGAAAATAAATCAGTACAGAGACATAAATCTTAAATAGCTTAAAAACAAATTATCAAGCAGCTCTAAGCCCTGATTCAGAAGATGATTTTAGCCTTTTTTCATAATCTTTGTCTGTAAGCCTTTATTAAAAAGTGGATACAGCATTTAAAGAGCTGAGGACTCCTGAAGTCTAGCTTCATAAGGCCTCAGAAGAGAACATAAAAGCTTAGCTTAGACATCAACTTGGTCTTTTTGATGTCCCCAGCTGACACACATTGGGACCACCTCTGTGTGTAACACAGGAGACTGTGCAAGTGGCTAGATTTCCAAAAGACATTTCTTTCAGATCTAGATTAATATTTTGTGCAATTTGGTTTAGAAATCACTCAGCTGCCTGAACTGAGGACTGAATCAGCTTGTCTGATAAATTAGCTTATACTTACAGAAGGTTTTCACAAGTGGTCTGAATTGATAAAGTTGTGCATGTTTTTAAAGTGATTATTTTGCCTAAAATGTCATCATTTTTGTCCTTTTGCAAGTAAAGCTGTCTCAATGCTTTTTACCTGATATATTCCCATCACCATTTAATTAAGAACTCTTTTTGATGCATCTCATTTCCACAGTACTAGTGATTTTGAATAGATTAAAGAATTAGCAGTTCTTAGTAATTTAGTGTGAGCTGCTCAAGACTCCGTGAGATGATAGTTTGAAATCATATAAACCACTGCAGAAGGAATCACCTTGAGGGATCAGTGCAGGGAATCCAATTCACCACTGGATCAGGGATATCCTCCAGGTAGGGGTAGATGGATTCTCTTGTGAATTGCCAGCCATAGATGCCGTCTTCAGGAGTCACAATGATGTGGGCACCCTGTCACAACAGGCTCCGTTTAAAGGTCACCCATCAACAGACAACCAGGAGGGGCAGCAGGAGCAGAAAACACTGATGGACACCCCTCACGGTTCCCCCATACCTTCTGGGCGGCTTCCTTGATGGCCCCTTCCAAGACATCCATGTTTTTGTCCATCAGGGCCAAAGCATCGTCGGGGGAAACGGGCTCCTGGGTGGGATCTGGCAGGATGACGGCGTGCTCGTAGACGGCTGCGATGAAGGTGTCGGAGGCAAGGGCCTGAAGGGCTGTGAGTGCAAACACCACAGCGGGCAGGAGAGCCTGGGAAGGGAGCATGGCTGGAGCCTCCCAGCTCCTGGATCAGCATGAGGAATATAAATCAGAGAGAAGGAGGAGGGGTAAAGACTAATGTTTGCTTTGGAAATAATCTTCTGTTGGGTAATCTGAGGAGGTACAGTATATTTCTGCCAAAAAGTCGAAGAAACTTTCCTAGGAATTTGATCTTGTTTCCAATAGGAATAATTTTAAATAAAAGGAGAACAAAAGGCTAAGAGAGTTTGTCAGAAGCAATGTTAATCTACAAGGGGCTCCACCGGAAGGAGCATTTGCACACTTCATTTGCACATCCCTCTCCAGGCTTTTAAACCCATCTTAGGGCAAGCCCAGCCTCTCCCGGTTAGGACACACTACTCCATATCACCTTCCTGCACATGGCTGCCATCAGTGCAAACTTCAGCCAGTGCTGAAGGCAGACCACCTGTGTGGGGTACAGCCCTCAGTGCAGATAATTCATCAATGCTTGTGAGACACGTGGTCCTGCCACACCTCCTGCTTTTGGCCAGGGGCTTATTATAGTTGGAGTGGGTGCCTTGAGAGTGTCCTTCCCACTGGGCTCACAGTGCAATATAAACTATCCCTTAAACTGTGCTGACCTCTGTGTCTAGATCGAAGAGATTTGATTGTTTTGTGAGAAAGAATTCAACAACACAGATTTTTTTTTTTACGACTGTCCTTTCAAAGGGATGTTTCTGCATAATAAGCAATTTGAAATTACTCATAGAAAGCAGGGGTTTTTTTCCCATGGAAAGCAATTTTTAGCATAGTATTTTGTAAATAGAATGTTATTACTATATTTTCAGATGATGCCTAGAAACACCTTAGTTAGAACCTTTGGTATAACTGTGAGGGTAAACATAACCTAACTCATCTAACATAACCTAACATAATCTAACTCATCATTTACCACTTAGCAAGAAATCAAAAAAACCGTTCTTCATCCTCACAAAATCTTTCTCTTCACTATGTAGTGTCACCCAAAAGACTGATTCTCTCCATCAGCACCGAAGTCTCCTCAGGAGAAGACAACACTTCATCAATTCTATGATTCTAAAATGTCATTGTGCTCATAGACAGCTGCAACAGAGGTGTGCAGGGCACAGGCCCCCAGAGCAGACAGCACCAAAAGCACAGCAGAGGCACAAGTTTTAGGAAGCCCCATGTCTGGAACCTTGAAGTCACCCAAGAGGAGGCCTCAGGCAGGCAAAGGCAGGGGGCTTTAAAAAGAGGAAGTCTTGCACAAAACCTGGGAATTCCCCAGGGTGGCTGAAAGCTGACACCCAGAGATGCAATCACGAAGTCCGGAAAGACTCAATATCAAAGGCAAGAGAGCTGCCAGCATTGAGCAATTCTGCCTTACAGCAACAGCAGGGAAGTCACTGAGAAGTCACCACTGTGCTGCAGCTGAAGAAACATGTTACTTACCAGATATACAAAAAAATCAGGCATAGCATTGTTGTAGTAGCAAGAGCTCAAGGCAAGCCTGGGTCCCAGCAGGAAAACAACTTCGGGAAATCTCAGCAGAGACCAGCACAGACACAGTCCTGCCCAAACTCAAGGGCGTGAGGTGCCGGCACGGCTGGGGGAGGCAGGTGGCCAGCCCCAGCATGGGTAATACCTGTGCCACCCCAGCTCACCACAGCACAGCTCAGAGTTGCAGGGAATTTGGGTACTGCTGCACATCCTAGGGGAGACGCTGGGCAGGCTGGTTGTCTGAGCAAAACCATCAGCACACCCAGCACTCAATAACCAAGCTCTGAAGATCTCTGATCCCCAAAGGTGTAGGAAAACCATCATGAATAGGAGCTACAATTTCTAGATTTTGCCTATTGCAATGTGCTTTCTTATATCCACAGATCACTCCAACAGAAATCTTGAAGTTACGCTGCATGTGCACGAAAATCACTTGTATCTGGTTGCCCAAGTTTCTTACCTTCTTTGGTTCTGACTCAGCAGTCAGCTAACGAAAGGGTTTTTGCTGCACTGCCCTCGAAGAAGTGTTTATTGTTATCAGTGGTTACAGGCAGCCTTGTCTTTATACAGAGTGAGTTGGTATGTGGGTAATGGGTGGGTTTGCATAGGATTGCTTTCTGTATGCTTGACTCACTTCTCACAATAACACATTTCACAATGATAAGTGTTATGCAATCTCTGTAGCAAAAATAATTTAGTGTCATTATGGCTTCTGCCAGTCTTCTGTAGGAAAACGCTCGACATACAAATATACCTTTATCAAACCACAATGGCCTTGAATCAAATCCTGGATTCAAGATGTTATAAATGAAACTGCCAATTTGATAACTAAAGAGAATTTATTGAATAATCAAAGTATAAATTTTGGATAAGCCACAAGCAAAAAAGGCACAGTGTTGAGACAGGCGATCGACACCGGGTGAACCAAAACTCAAACTCTATCACCCTGAATCCCTGTGTACGAATGCTGCTTCAGTAGAGTCTCTTTTTATATGTTCTTTGGGCTTTGTGGGGTACAGGAGTTGATCTTATCCTTTTAGCATATTCATGTAATTTTCTTCTCTTGCTGCCACATCTGCTGGAACGTTTCCCGGAACGGGTAAATAATTAATTTCTTTACTGGAATTCTGTTCTGGAATAAACTTCTCTGGCGACGAATATTATCGTTAATGCATATCGAATGCATATCACTGGGGTCTTGTCAGATGAAAAAAAGCAACGAATAAACATTTTCAGAGACAGCTATCTTTCTCTGGTAGATGAATACCTTTTCCCCTTAGCATCTGGTACATATTGCCCCTTTTGGTCACTCGTCTTGTAGTTAAAAAAACGCTGTCATTTTAAATAATTTTCCTTTTTAGCACAAATTATTTTATAACATATATTACACTGATACTCACCAGGTTCAGGGCTGGGATCCTACACTACCTGCACACACATTCCATTATCCAGAGGACTGGCATCAACAGTGAACAATGCCAAAGAAGCCACCTCTCAGCTCTGAGACTAGCCACACGCTCCCGCTGAACCCTTTCTGCAAGACGAGATCTTCCTGGGTGCCATAACCTCCCTTAAATTCAGATCCTTTCCCTGGGAGACAGTTGTGGTATCACCCACCCAGGCCCCCTGGGGACAAGTACAGTGTCTGCTCCGAGTTTGTACCCATGGGAAGAGAACCACACTGGATAATCCCTTGCTGGACTGAGATCAGTCTGCGCTCACAAGGTAACTGACTCCAACAGTGAACAATGTTTTAAGATAGTGTGGCTTTAGCAGCAATAATGCTGAGCTTCCTTGAGTCAGAGCACATTGTCAGGAGCTTTTGATAAACATGTCATTAGGTGAGACACGACCCTATGTTCTGTCACATGTGAATACCTATTTACATTTGGAAACAAAAAAGGTCATATGGCGCACAGCAATGATAATCAGTGCTGGAGTTTGGAGAGTATTTGCACTCCCAGTGTCTCACCAGCTCCAGAACCAGAAGTACATGGGGACCTTGAGAGCATCATGGTAAAAAACTTTGTTGGGTAAAAGCCTGGGTAGACGACACTAAGTTAGATGGAAGTGTTGATCTGCTTGAGGGTAGGAAGGGTCTACAGAGGGACCTTGACCAAAGGACTAAGGACAACTGCAGAAGGTTCAAGAAACTGAAGTGCTGGGTCCTGCACTTGGGCCACAGCAACCCCAGGCAGTGCTACATGCTGGGGGAGGAGTGGCTCAAGAGCTGTTTGACAGAAAGGGACTTAGGAGTGCTGGCAGCTGGCTCAGTATGACCCAGCAGTGTGCCCAGGTGGCCAAGAAGGTCAACGGCACCTGGGCCTGTATCAAGAACAGTGTGGCCAGCAGGATTAGGGAAGTGATCATCCACTGTACTCAGCACTGGTGAGGCTGCACCTTGAGTACTGTGTTCCATTCTGGGTCTCTCACTTTAACAAAGGCATTGAGGTGCTGGAGCCCGCCCAGAGAAGGGCATCATGGCTCGGGAAAGGTTTAGAAAACAGGTATTAAGAGGAACAGCTGAAGGAGCTGGGTTTGTTTAGTCTGGAGAAGAGGACACTCAGGAGGGATCTTATCACTCTCTACAACTCCTGGAAAGGAGTTTGCAGTGAGGTGAGGGTTGGTCTCTCCTGCTGTGCCTGCAGTCAGAGGACCAGAGAGAATGGCCTTAAATTGGGACAGAGGAGATTCAGATTAGATATTAGAAAAACTTTTCACTGTTCAGGTGGTCAGGTATTGGAATAGGCTGTCCAGGGAGATGGTGGGGCCCCAGAGATGTTTAGGAGGAGTTTGGATTTGGCAGAGTGTGATGGCTTAGTGGTTTAGGGGTTACAGTGCCAATGTCAAGTTTACAGTTGGACTGGATGATCTCAAAGGCCTCTTCCAACCCTGAAGATTCTATGATCCCGTGGTGACAGCAGGAATGGTAGCACTGTGGGGAGAAGGAAGGAGAAATTAGACTAACAGAGGTCTCTGACCGCTCTTAAGGATGCAGCCACAGAACACGGACATCTTTATGCACTGATGTGCTGAAAGAAGGTCACTGTGGTCCAGCAGCAGCAGCAAAAGAACACAGGTCAGTGGGGAGAAGACAAAGCAAAACTGTGAAGAGTGTCATCTCACCAGGACTAGCTGGTCTGAAATAGAATTCTAAACCCCCCTAATCCCTACAGCAAATTCATCAGCAGGGCAGCACCACCCAGCATGAACAGGAAGGAGCATAGGACAAGGCTTATTTCACATATATTGGTGTTACATAACTAGAAAGAAAAGAGATGATGGGAGGGAGGAGCTGCTATGAGATACCAGGTCATTCAGCGGCTTGTTTACTGATTGCAGTAACAATTCCATCACTGAATAGCATCCAGTGTAGTCAGGAGGTGTCATCAAGCTGTTTTTCAGAACTGACAACCAGAATAATTTGAGGTTTCAATTCCAAGTTTTGTTTCAACAGGGGTGTCATATGAATAATGATTCAAATCATGTTCTGAGCGAGAAGTGGTGGCATGTTTTCTTACAGGAGGGGCTCTTTGACTGGAGTCCTCATTCAGCTTCCATGATGCACTGTGTTGCCATTTCCTACAGGATATGCACCAATGGCATAAAGGATATAAAACCAAAGCAACAAAAATAAGGAAAGAAAGGTCTAATTGTGGTAAAAGAGCAGACAGGCATAGGTCAGTAAAAGTTGTATTCCAGAGATAAAGAAATATTAAGCACATGTATAGACCTGCCACAAATCACATCTTTCACTGTTTTATTTACTGGTCCCATAATAACCTGCAATGAAAAAAATATGCAATGCTGTTTAAATAGGAATGTGTACTCTGGAATACAATTCAGGTTTTCCGAGGGTTAGAAAAATAAAAATCCAGCAAACAGAGAAAAACAACTGTTGTTTTGAGTTAATAAAATATTAGTAATCTTACGATATAGAAATAGATTCTTCTCAATAAATGGTAGTAAAAAGAGAATATTGCTGCATTATTACTAAACCAAACACACAGATGACTTTTTGCAACTGGAAATGAGAAACATAATTGGGATTATTGTTGTAGACGATGCTGTATCTCATTTGGACATGAGATTAACAGTGTAGATCTTCAGTTATGGAAGTATCGTGGAGAAACATGTTGGTTGTGGGTCTTGTTTCAGATGATCGCTTTCATACCACTGTCCAAAAAGCGTCACAGCAATGACTGGTTTCGTTGGTTTTTTCTTAGTTATCAAGCGTCCATCATTCAGAACCTGATTGGAAAAGGTGAAACAAGGAGTTTATAAGAGTTTATAAGAGGAGTACCCATGTAGATGACTTAAGAGCTCAGAAAAACAGGAAGAAGGTACATCAGACCATATCCCTTCCTGAAACTAGTGATTTCATTAAAAGGTATTTAATAGGTCTCATTAATCACTATGAGCAAGCTCACTGTGGCTGCTTTGATACAGTTTATTGCATTGTTGTCCTGCAGAGGACCAAGAATGACACCACTCCAGGGTGTCTTAAAAACGTCTTTATTCTTCATATTCCTCAGTTCCTGTGCTACGTGTCAGTATGCGCACCTTCCTTCTGAGTTTCTTTAGACCAAAGAAATTGCATTAGCATCTCATGTACCTAGGTGTCATACACTCAACCTGCCAGCAACAGAACTGTCCCTTGAATTTATCCCAGTGTTTATCCCTGTTTAGCTCTGCATCACTCTCCAACAGCCTTCCAA
>VYXC01001797.1:149409-196286 GCA_013397175.1 Platysteira castanea | reverse complement strand
GAGGAGAGGAGAGGAGAGGAGAGGAGAGGAGAGGAGAGGAGTCCTTACCTTTCTCTTCATGTTCCTTTGGGTCAGTGGCAGATGCCTCAGCAGAGCATTTCCTCCTTTGCAAAACAGGTGCAATCTCTGGCCAATGCTTTAAGCTCAGCAGGACTTGCCAAGTCAGGCAGAAAAACGTTTATTTTTAAGGGCAGACAGCATATTTTGGTAACTGAGCTTGACCTCCCCTATAAGCAGGGCGGGAAAGCAGATTTTTACATCAAACCCATCACTTTTCCCTCAGCCAGACCATGCACTGCGAAATAATTCTCTCTTTTCTCCTGAGTTTTTCATTTCAACCCACCTCTCCTCTCGAAAGTTTGCTCTGTTAATTACTCCCTGTGCTCATTTTGCTTTTAATTTTAATTTCCCTGACCTCATCTCCCTGCCTGTGGATTTTCTCATCCTTTGCCTGCTGAATGGCAGAGTCCTGCTTCCCAGACCCCAAGAGGCTGGGATCAGCTGGAGCCTGCAAGGCTCTCGGGAGCAGCGCAGTGCCAGAGCAAAGATGATCATTCAGAGGCTGATAGGAGAAAGTGGAGACTGGAAACGAAAGCTAAGTCACGGCTCCTGGTAAATTAATCAGCAGGGGTGTGTTTATTCCTTTTCACAGGCAGTTTGTTGGCGCAATTATTCATCTTTGCTCAGTTTGGAAAGCTGGAGGTGGGATAAATACCTGTTGTGCAACCAGAAATAGATGGCCCAGTCAGAAAAATTGAAAAAAACCCCAGTTTTTAATTCTTTGGGAGTATGTTGTGGACAAGAATAAAGCCCTGTCCAACCTGGCCTTGGAAACTTCCAGGGATGGGGCAGCCACAGCTTCTTGGGAAATCTGTGCCAGGTCCTCACCACCCTCACAGGGAAGAATTTCTTGCTAATATCCAATCTAAACTTGCCCTCCTTGAGCTTAAGGCCATTTCACCTTATCCTACCACTATCCACTCATTAAAAAGTTGCTCTCCCTCTTTTTTAACAAGCTCCCTAAAAAGGAGGTGAGAGCAAATACACGGAACAGCACAGAATATGGAATTACACAGCTCACAGGAACTGCAGAAGCCTCGGGCTGCAGCAGGGTCCATCCTGTCTGAAATGCCACCCAAGACAGACATTTGCCAGGACTCCAGTGGTGGAGAACCCACACCCTCTCTGGGCAACCGATTTCAGCAATGGAATATTAGAAAGCTCATTATTGTGTTCCCCATCACACGCGTGGTGATGCTGCAGCTGCACTGAACACAGAATTTTGGGTAGTCTGAGGAGGACATGGGACACAGTCTGGGGCTGGATGCAGAAGAGTGCAAAGAGAGCACAAAGAGAGTGTTAGAAGGATAAATTCTCTATAAATTTGTGTGTGTTTCTGTGAAGATCAGTGCAGATGTATCTATTAATACATATACATGTATTATGTACCTATATAAAATATAGATACCTGTATAAAAACACATTTATACACTGTCAACCTCCCTCCCCTGTCCCCTAAAGCTTTAAGAAGCAGCATTTAAGCTTGAAACAGTGAAATGGTTGAGAAATGAGAGCCCCACAGCAATCAAAGTGAAATTGGATTTGCACCGTGAATCATCTGCTGAGGACTGGAGTAATAAACACGCATAAAACAATGGCAATTTACTCACATATTAACAACTGTGCTGCCAAGGCAGCAAGCCTTTTAAACCCATAAAACCACCTTGCTGTGAGAAAAACAGGGCTACCCAAGTGCATTCCCTTTTCCCAAGGATGTGTGGAGAAATTCCAATTTCCAACTTGCAAATGAGAAAGAGCTTTTGGGATAACTCGGCGTAAGTGTAGTTTTGCTTTTTGTTTTGGTTGGTATGTGCTGGGTTTAGGGCTTTGGGGGGGTCTTTTCTTGTGTTCCTGGCAGTTTTCTGCATTTCAAACACCTCCTGCAAACTTTGGGACTGGGAGGTCTCCACCAACGAGGAGAAAGGCCACGGTATTCCTCTCCTAATGATTCCAGCTGGAGCCTCCTGGCCGCGGATGGGGCTAAGATTTGGGACCTTCTCTTTCCAAAAACACTCTCCTGCCACAGCTGAACTCAAATTTCTGACCCATGAGTTGTTCTGTCAGGTTTTAAAGCATCCGTGGATCTGCCAGGGGAGAGCAGAGGGGTTTGAACAGGCAGTGCTGTGTCTCTCAGCAGCGCTGCTGCTGCTTAATTATGGTCACATTTCAGTGAGATTTATGAATCATCTATAGCCCTTAGGGATTTTTTTTTTTCCATCCAGAAGGCAGCAGCTGTGGAGGAAAGAAGAGTAAATATTCAGCACAGAAGCTGGATTGGGCCTTGATTTTTTGTGAAAATCCCAACTGCTTTCTTTTAGTGAGATTTTTAGCCATTGTGAGCTGGACTAAAACGGGCTGAGTCCCTCCTTGCCTCAGTTTTTTTGAAGGCAAAGCAGAGAAGTGAAGAAAGTCCAGCCATCTCCAGACTGTGTGAAATGTCCTGCTGGAGGCTGTATTATAAAAAGTTAAATTGGAGGTCTGGGCATAATAAATGCCAGGTAATGTTCTCAGAAAATGCATAAAACCTATTTTTGATGCCTACACCCTTCCCTCAAACCTCAAATCATCTGTTATCCACCAGCATTGCACACAGGAAACCTTTAAATTTGGGCAAGTTTGGTTTATTGAACTGAATAGAACTGAACATTTTTGCTATAAACCTTTTTTTAATGGCCTCCTGGGACTTCAGTGTAATTTGCAATCTCTGATTTGTCCCTCCTAGCATCTTGGCAGGACTCTGTGTCCCGGGATGTCACAGGGGCTGGGTGGTGTGGCCCATCCTGATCCGACTTCTGGTGACGAGTTCAACCACAGTAAATATCCTGCATCCTCTTGTCCCGAGAGAAAAGGAGGGATCAGACTTTCAGTTTCTCCCTGTTCTTTGCCCAACATTTACTTCTGCTCCCAGCTCCCAGCCCAGGTCCTTCTGCCGTGATCCTGAGCCAGTTTTGCACAGCAGGGTTTCTGTCCTGTTTCCTGACCTGTGCAGGTGTCTTGGATGGCCTGGAATGGCTCAAATGGCATGAAATGCCCATATTCAGTCCAGAATTAATTATTTTTTTTCTCCAATGGAATTTAAACATGACTCATGCATGGACACCTCACTGGAGTGGAGATGTTTTAATCCATGAGCTGAATCCCACAGAAGGTACCAAAAAACCCCCAAACCTACTTGTCAGTGACCTTAGTGTCACTCTGTGTGATGTGGGTCTCCAGGGAGGGACCTTTAGAGGTCTGAAAGTGGAAACAAAAATTGAAACCTTTTCACAGGATGGCTGAAGTTTCTTGGGAAACCTCCAGGCAGCTCCCAGTCCCAGCTACAATCCCTGTCCGTGAAAAGGTTGTAAAAGTCAGTTTACTGAGGGGATGGTTTTCATTTTCTGGGTGGTGAAAGAAATTTCCCATCAGGAACTGCCACGCAGGGATGGCAAAATCCTGTGATCTTGATGACTGAATGTGCATTTGGGTCTAAACTTGAGTTTTCCACTTTTTTCTCTCATTTTTGCCTATGAGCAGGGAAATGCAGGATGCAGCTGTGGCATGGAGGGAGGGGACACAGAGGAGGCTGGACCTCCCCAAAGCCTGGGACTCTAGCTGAGTCCCCTCTCTGACCACGGGAAATTCAGAAGGAATGGAGGGAAAGAAGAGGCCAACAGTGAAATATCCCTTGAAATACCCTCCCAGCCGACAGCAATTGCTGCCTCAGGGATTTCCCAGCTCAGAGATTGCATGAACGTTTCCAACAGCCCTTGATGGGTTTATCTGTCACCAAGGCACCTAATTGCTGCTCTAAGCCCTACAGACAGAGGCATTATCTGGTGGTGATGAGTTCCACCGTTCAGAAATGAGCCATGTGAAGAATCACCTCGCTCTGTTCGTTTTGATAATTGGGTATGATGTCGCTTAGTTCTTGTACTACGAGAGGCAGTGAACAGTCATTCCCTACTTGTCTTCTCCCCAGCACTCCTGGTTTTACAGACCTGAATTCTCAGTCATCAGAGTGCCCTTTGATTTAAATGTTCTTTGGATGGAAACTGTCCTGTAGCTTTGGTCCATTCTAAGTCCATTCTATCCTTTTTGAGCTGATGAATCAGAAAAGCAAACAGCAGTCAAATTACACGTACATCACAGGTGCATTCAGAGATGCAAAGGTATTTCCAAGGTTGTTCTCCACCTCTTCCATTCTCCATTTCTTCCCCCAAATTTCCCAAAATAATTTTCACCTCTGGCTGCTATCAAATATCGATCCAGTGTTTTCATGTTGTATCTCCTTTTGATTTTCTCTTTCACCCTTCCCTTTCCAGTCTCAGATATGCATCATATATGTAAGAATCCCAGAAAGGTTTGAGTGGGAAGAAACCTTAAAGATCATCTCATTCCCACCCCCTGCCATGAGCAGGAACACCTTCCACTGTCCCAGGTTGCTCCAAGCCCCGTCCAGCCTGGCCTTGGACACTTCCAGGGATCCAGGGGCAGCCACAGCTTCTCTGGGCACCCTGTGCCAGGGCCTCCCCACCCTCACAGGGAAGAATTTCTTCCCAAATATCCAATATACACCTGCTCTCTAGGTGTGGCTGGTGCAATCCTTTCATCCTTGTGTGTCAAGAAACTGAGAGTGTCCTCTCCTGACTTGTTTTTGTCATAAATTCTTCCATGTAGGAAAGATTATCCTTGTGAAATTGCAACAGAAGGTCTTAGAGAAATAAGCAAGAGTGAATAATTTTCAGGTTTTTCTTCCTCCCTCCTTTATCCTCTACAACCCTTGTTTTAAAAATCACACACGACAGCAATTCACAGCAACGTTTTAGACAGGTTTGTGCATGTATTTGGTACAAACAAACAAAAATATGTGCATTCTGTTTCATAGAGCTTACATCAATCTGGCAGAACCCGGAACACAAAACAGAAATACTCCGGCTAATAAATACATCTGGGGATGAAAAATAAAAATCTATACATAAAAAATTCCAATGTTCTGCTAAAGAAAATGTACACTTATATACACACTGTAAACAATAGTAATGCAACCCAACTGCAGCCCAGCTCAGGCTGACGGGGACCTTCCCTCCCTCATGGACTTGGGAGAGCCCAGTGACAGAAAAACTCATTTTCCACCCTCAGCTCTTGGTTCCTTGGAGCAGCAAGGTCTGATGATGCCCTTGTGGCACGGAGCCAGTGCACTGAGGTGGGATCTGGTGGATAACTGAGGTGCAGGTGCTTTGGGAAATGGCCTGCCTGGCAGATTGGCAGGAACAGGGCCATCCCCTCAGCTGGTCACACCCTTGTGGATCCAGGGAAATCTGTGGGATCGGACTGAATCTACCTCCTGAAAGTCTGAGCCCGTGTTTCCAAACCTGGGAGAGCTTGGAAATTAGGGGATTCACGGAGAAACGCTCCATTTCAGATACTCAGGTCATATTTCATACAAGATTTTCCTTCCTCCCTGCCAGCAAAGACAGCCGTGTCTCCTCTAAATGAAGCTCTGCATGAGCAGCCTCAGAGTCCAGTCCTGGCACTGCTTCTGATGCAAGATGCCAAATGAAAGTGGGTGAAAACCAAGTATTTTGCCTGAATGCAGCACAGCAGAGCTCAAGGCTTTCCTACAGCACCTTCCAGGGCATCTCTTGGGGCCAGATCAAATACAGTGAGTAACAGCCAGAATTTGGGCATTTTTGTGTGTGTGCTCTGTCTGTGCTTAAACAGACTTTATTTTCTCCCTTTTAGGTCTGTAAAGACTTGAGATGGAGAGGCAGCAAACCTCCTGATTAATCTTTTTTTTTTCCCTTCTGGAAAAGCTTTCCAGGGGCTGGAGGTTGTAAATGTAAATATTTCAGTACTGGAGAAAAAAAAAACCAACAACAAAGAGAAAAGTCTATTGAAAGGATCAGGGAGAAGTGTAAGCAACAATGCCAACTCATTGATGGGAGTGCACTGCGTGCCAGCATTTGCTAAATCTTCATTTATAGAGGGATGTTTGCCCATTTGTAGGAGAATGCCTGGTATTTTGGGAATGGCACATACATATAAACACAGTAAAGTGTGTATGTCTGTCTGTCTGGTCATGGATGCACTCATGGACCATCCTCTCCCTGGTCCCTTCTCTGCTACACCACCAGTGCCTCCCATCAGGAACCCAAAAACGCCCAGGAAACCAGTGGCAGCTGCAGTCCTTGCACTACAAAATGACTTTTCATGTCACCCCATCACCACTTCCCTTAAAAGCCAAAGAAACAGGCGAAAAAAAAAAATGTATTTCCCCACAGAAGTTCCCATGGGGTGTTGGGTCCCTGCTTTGGGAGGGCAGAGCTGGCAGCCTCAGGCTGGTTTTGCAGATGCTGGAGAACATGCAGGTAGTTGTGAGTCTGAGTCCAGTGTAAGTGCGGGGATTTGCTGCTGGGAGGAAAATATCTGGACAAAATCTGCTGGTATTTGTGCAATAATTGGTCCAGTTTGGAGTCCTGCATCAAGTAAAGGGTGTTGAGACAGGGCCAACTCCAGATATGCACTGCACAAAAGAGTAAAAAATTAAAAAGTCCAACTTCCCTCCTGTTTTGTTTTCCTTTAAAGCAAACCAGAACATCAGAAGGAAAGGTGACATTCTCCTTGCTGTGCCTGGGAGCCTTTCATCTTCCTTTGGCAGCCACCCTTAGCGGGATGAGCTGGTTGTGCTGCAGGCACTTTCATGAAAGACTCCTCACAGGGTTGAGGGGCAGTGCTGATGGGGAGCAGTTCCCACCCACCACACGTTCAGTGCCATGTTTCCACCCCTCAGGACTTCACATTCCTGCTCTTTAGTTCCCTGCCTTGAGGCACCTCACCTCAGATCTGTCCTCTGCCTCCACCACCCACGTGTCTCCTGCTCATGGCTTAACCTGATGGTCGCTCCTTGGGGCTCATGACCTGAAATTTGATCAAACCACTCTGAATTTTGAAACCAGTGCCTGCAATCCATGGCCGAGTAGAGTTTGGGTGGCCATTTTGTGAGCTGACTGGCCAAGGTGGGCTTGTCATGGCTTCAGCCCTTGAGTTCCCCGGAGGAGGCCGTGTGCCCTCCTGAGGGGTGCTCACACTCAGTGAGCAGGGAAAAACCCCACCTTTGTGTCATTACTTTTGGCCATGTCAGTGGACACAACCAAGGCAACTGTTGGCAGCCACCAAAGGTTTGATGTATCAGGCATGTGGGAAGTGCCTTGGGAGAAGGGTCGTGAGTGTGACCCTGCCTGGGGAGGAGATCCCTCTGCTCGAGGGAGCTCCGACTGCACCTCAGCTCCACCTTAGCTTGGACACCATGGTCAGTAGAAATGCAAACGTCGAAACTCAGCCACCCCACCTTTCCTGAGCTACAGCACAGGCTGGCTGAGGACCTGCATCACGGAATCACGGAATCATTAAGGTTGGAAAAGACGTCTTGGATCATCGAATCCAACCACTAACCCAGCACCACCACATTCACCACTAAACCACGTCCCCCGCTGCCACATCCGCACGTCTTTTGAGCACTTCCAGGGATGGTGACTCCACCACTGCCCTGGGAAGCCTGGTCCAGTGCCTGACCACCCTCTGAGTGAAGAAATTCTTCCTAATATCCGGCCTAAACCTTCTCTAGCACAACTTGAGGGCACTTCCTCTTGTCCTGAGTGAAACTCCTGGGATGCATTTTTATCCTGCGTTTTTTGAGAAAAACAACGAGAGCAAAGAAGGGGACAGGAAAGGCTGGGGATGACTGACACCAAAAGGAGCTGGTTTCTCTGTGTGTCACAGATGGATGTTCACTAAAGCAAGGTGGGTTGCAAATGTTTCACCTGAAAGTGAAATGGGAAACGCTTCATAGGATGGAATGAGAGGAGAGAGACCTGTGCACCCCTTGGCGGCAGTGTACACATCTGGAATACTCCTCTGGCCTAAAACCAGGTGATGTGGAAGGGGCAAAGCTGTGGCCACTGCAGAGATGATGACTGAGAGCTGGGATCCCTCCACTCTGCTTGGGAATACCCCAGTCTGCTCTCCCTCCAAAGCCAGGGCCTTGGCTGAAGGTCCTGTTCAGGACCTACAAGCTCCAAACCCACCACATAAAGGACCAGCTGCCAGCTACTACTGGGCACTGTCCTTCCTGGGTGCTGCCTCTGGATAGAAACATGACCACATGTACTAAGGCAGGGTTGGCAGCTCTTGGGATTCACTCTTTCCGTTAGATTTCACGGTGGTGTTTTTAAGGCAAAGGAGACATCCTGGTTTCCCTTAATTGCACAGCTTCTTCCAAAGCCAAAGACAAGCATCCACCAGCAGAGACAGCTCTTGCCTTGACAGGTCTTGACAGACCTTCCCCTCCTGCTGTGGCTCGTTAGAATGGGGTATGCCACTGGCTCTGCTTTGAGGAGCCCATAATCCCACAGAAGGGGCTGAGCTCCACGTGGGGGATGCTTGGATAACCTTTGGGCAACTGCATTTAATACCTGATTGCTGCATCCAGCCTGCCTGACAGACCCACAGGTGGTATCCCTCCATGATTCTGCTGGATACCTCTAAAGAAACCATCAACAGCTGCCCCCGAGGCTTCAAATATCTGTTTCTCTCAGCCCACAGCAGTCTGTTAAGTCATGGGTTTGGTAGTCGATGGTTTCCGTGAAATCATGAGGGATCCCGATCGAGACAGACTCCACCTCTGTCTTGTAGGTGGCTGTCACCCCCCCTTTGCTGGAGCCACCCCGGATTTTGTTAGAAAGGCTGTTCATCTTCTCCTTCAGCTGGGTGGATGCTGGTTTCTGGAAAGGGGTGAGCATTTTCCAGCCCTTGAAGCTGAGCGTTCGCCTCTTACTGGCTCTCTCCTGGAAGGAGGAGTTAAATATGAAGGAGCTGTTCAGGGTGTTAATCCTGGGCCTTAGGTCTGTCTCTGAGTCCTGCACCGAGCCGTTGATGGAGGCCCCTCTCCAGTGGTGGTCGTAGACCCTCCAGATGGGCCGTCTCCGCCGGTGGCACTGGCACTTGAGCAGCCGGATGAACGCGCGCTTGAACTCCTTGCTGGAGCACGGGTAGATGATGGGGTTCACGCAGCTGTTGAAATATCCCAGCCAGAAGATGATCTTGAAGACGATTTCGGAGGGCTTCAGAGACGGGAAGAAAGAACCTTGGGAGAGAGTAGAAGAAATTGGGTTAGAGGGAGGGGAATGGAGAGGCAGAGTAAGGTGGTAAGGGTGGTGGTCAATCCAGTCTGGGAGACATGACATGGATAGAAAAGGCTGAAGGTGGTGGGGAGACCCTGGATCATGCTTCTCAGAGAAATTGTACCTCCTTACCCATGGAGGTGTCCAAGGCCAGGTTGGATGGGGCTTGGAGAACCCTGGCCTAGAGGAATGTGACTTTCAGGTAATTTAGTGCCTCCAGACTTACAGACTTCAGAATAAAAGTATAGATACAGCCCTGTCACCTCCACTGAGAGAAAACAACACCCCTTCACCTCCTCCTCTCGTGTATTTTGGGTCATCAGCGTCACCCACCCTCTGTTCAAATGCTAAGGAGGGCTGTTAAAGTGGGCTCAGATAATATCCACTGCCCCAAAGCTTGTCCTTGATACTTTAAAACACTTTTGTCCACCCAGCCCCTCCTTAGGGTTTTGCAGTTTCCCGGTGGTTTTCTTGGTGAAAAAGCTGGAGATATTTTTTTTTGAGCCAGAAGATGTCAGTGTTGCTCCCACATGGCCTCAACACAGCATTCCCCACTTGGATCTGAAATAACTTTCTGACTCAGCCTTAATTTCTTTTAATTTTAGCTCTGGGTGACAAATCGTGCCACCATGTGACTGAGAGTTAATTTGTATTTTAGTAAATAACATTAACTCCAGATATCATTATTATTTTCTCTGTGCTCCTAAGCCTGGTGTCAAAACACTAAAACAGGTGCCAGGAGCCAGAAATTCATGACTGACACTGCATAAAAGCTCCCCAGGCTGTTTGCTGGAGGAGAACCATCCTCCAGGAAACTCAGAGAACTGGTTCCAGCAAAGCTTTCATACATCCATCCCTAAAAAGTGGAGAGATTACAGCCAGACTCAACATTAGGTACGTGGGAAGCTCCACCACGGGGATGTGGGAGAAGACAGACAGATCCCAGCATTTTATGGTGGTTGGGCAGGGGAAGCAACTTAAATATCTGCTGAAAGCTCACCCAAGGCAGGCAGGAGCTCAGGCTGGCTGTCAGTGCGTGCTGAAGGGGGCATGGAACAAGGAGAGTGAGCTGGACTGACATCTCTGTGCTGGGAAGACTCTGGGCCTTCCTGGAAATGAAGGCATTTGCAGCTCAATGAGCAGCTGCTGGTGGTGCAGTCAGTGGCTTTGAACTGATCAATGATCATGGAATCATGGAATGGTTTGGGTTGGAAGGGATCTTAAAGATCACCTTGTTTCACCCTCCAGCCGTGCGCTGGGACACTTTCCACTGTCCCAGGTGGCTCCAAGCCCCGTTCAACCCGGTCTTGGACACTTCCAGGGATCCAGGAGCAGCCACAGCTTCTCTGGGCACCCTGTGCCAGGGCCTCCCCACCCTCCCAGGGAAGGATTCCTTCCCAATATCCCACCTATCCCTGTCCTCTGCCAGTCTGGAGCCATTCTCCCTTGCCCTGTCACTCCATGCCCTCATAGTCTCTCTCCACCTTCCCTGCCAGTTCCCTCAACACAGGGGTCAGATTTGTAGAGGCAATGACCCCACCTTGGTTGTTTTAGATCAAAGGAGTTTATTCTCTTGGGGACAGTGCTGAGATTTGCTGAGGTCGGCTCTGGGCTGCCGAAATCACCGGATTTGAGTCTAACCCGAGCTGTCACCTCTCTGAGTGACAGCCAGGAGCTCTGAACACCCCAGTGGGGCTGGGGCCATCCCCCTTTGCCTTCCATACAGCATCTCCTCCATTCTCCATCCCACCATGACTTTGACCATCCCCTTTTCTCAGTGCCCCCAACCCACCCCCCTGGACCTACAGGAACCATGGATGTATCAGGGAGTGGGACCAAGGCAGGTGAAGGACTTCACTGATCATACAATTCTGCTCATTCCCTTGTCAGGGAGAGTGCCTTGCCTCAGTTTCCCCACTGGAGAAAGGGTTAATTACAACGAACTCTTCACAGTGCTGCTGTGAACCCTGTTTGCAGCGTGCTCTGGGTTCTCAGAGGAGCATTTTTTAGCTTCAAGAGAGAGGAAAAGAAAACAAAAAACTATGGTAACAAAGCAAATAAAAGAAGGGTCTCTTTTTAAATTCGAGTGGTAATTACTGCTTGAGCCAGGCTTCTTAAGAGATTGGTGCCTGCCTAAACAGCCTGATGGTTGCTAAAATAATAACTTCTATCTGGTGTTCAGCAGTTCAGTGCACAACGCAGTTTCTGTGCTATGTGCTTTGTCTTTTGCATCCAGATAGAAAACACAAACTGAAAAGGAAAAGAAGCTATGAATTCTCTGAATTTCAGCTTTGGCTGGTTTTCACCCAGCGAGAACCTTGTGTACATATGAAGACAAGGGGCCCATTACCATCCCCATTACCATGCAAATAAGCGTCCCCCTTGGAAGGGACGTGTCCTGAGTGCATCCACAGTTTCCTCATTTCCTTGCCCTGGGATGAACAGAACTAGGCAGGGAGTCCCCAGAACAGCTCCTCTGCACATGCTGGAGCATCAGAATCTTCTGATGGGCGCTGGCAGGCTGCACATAAGAGGATTTGAGAGGTCTTTTTTAGGGAATGCGTAAAAAATTGAAGAAATCAGCTCTTGCTTTCATATACACAAATATGCAACAATGCTTTGAGGGTTTTTGGGCTGGGCTTTATAATATTTCCTATAAATAAGTGGAAGTCAGTACTGAGTGATGGACAGTTGAAGAGCTCAGGAAACACAGAAGGATGTGTCCAAGGTCCAGAAATAGACAGTGTGGGTAAAAGATCAAGAACAGCAACACAGAGTGATGCACCAGCACTTCAGTCTGCTCTCTCGGTGTAAGAGCAATTTTTTGGTGATCTGGCCCCAAAAGCATCAAAGACAGGACAGGGCAATGTCAAAGAACAAAAATAACAATTTCTGTATTGTTCAGAATACAGAAATTCTGTGTCACAATCCAGCAGGGAAACCTGGTCTTGTTCAGAGAGGAGCTTTTGCTANAATAATAATAATAATAATGCTGGAGTGCTAACAGTCCATTTGAGAACTTTATTCCTTCCATCATGTTATAAAAAATCATCCCACTTCTTGCAAAATCTGAATCTGACAGAGCTGGGTCAGGGCAAGGGCGGTACGCTCTGTTGTAACTCTAAATAATTNNNATAATTATCTTCAGGACCATTAAGAAATTAAGAGAGCTGCAGGTGAGCTCAGGAAAAGCCTGTTTGCACTTTCCAAAGTGACTGAAGTTATGGACTAAACATGATCCAAAGATTGAACTTCATTTTTTTGGTGGTGCAAAAGCTGAGCCAATAAAGTATGTGCTCTTCCTTTTTTTTTTTTTNTTGGGCTGGGCTTTATAATATTTCCTATAAATAAGTGGAAGTCAGTACTGAGTGATGGACAGTTGAAGAGCTCAGGAAACACAGAAGGATGTGTCCAAGGTCCAGAAATAGACAGTGTGGGTAAAAGATCAAGAACAGCAACACAGAGTGATGCACCAGCACTTCAGTCTGCTCTCTCGGTGTAAGAGCAATTTTTTGGTGATCTGGCCCCAAAAGCATCAAAGACAGGACAGGGCAATGTCAAAGAACAAAAATAACAATTTCTGTATTGTTCAGAATACAGAAATTCTGTGTCACAATCCAGCAGGGAAACCTGGTCTTGTTCAGAGAGGAGCTTTTGCAATGCACTCAAAATCAGCCCTCAGGGCACCTCTCCTGGGCATCCAGCTCAACACCCCATGGGGTGAGAGAGGAGGAGATGGTGACACCCACTTTGGGGACATCCANTTTTTTATTCCTGGTGAATGCCACTCTGCTCATATTTGGGGAAAACCAGGCAGGTAAAAATCTCTGGAGTCATGGGGATGCTTCCCAAACCTGTGACGCTCTGTGGTGGGTGGCAGCGGATGCAATCTCCTCTCCACATATCCAAACACTTATCCCATTTTTTTTTTAAGTTGTTTGAGCTAACACAGTCTCGTGATCTTTCCTTGCCTGCCCTTCTCCACCCTGCCCTCCCCGTGACTCACTGGAAGGTGACATCACTTGGGCTGTTAGGAGAGTTGCTGGCCCCACTGTTCAGCCCTCAAAAAGATAAAGCAAAACAAGAAAACAAGACAACTGCACCAACGCAAATGGAGCCAGTCCAATCTAAATTCCAGCCCTGGCTCCCACTGCACAGCCAGAATCCATGAGCAGGCTCAGTTGGCAAGGGCACCTCTGCTCTAAAAGGTCCCTGCTTTGTGGCATGTCCTGAATAGTCCATGGCACAGGAATGCTGCAGACACGAGAGCAGGTGGGAAAAACAAAGGGACAAAGTCGTGCCCCAGTGCTGTCCCACCATGAAATTTTAAATGCAGGGACCAGCAGGACGGTTCAATACTGATAAAGGTGTTGCTGTACTTGGTGTGGGCTTTGTATCAGGAATGGGCTTGCAAAAAAATAGCTTTTGGAGAGCTGGACCTTATAGGTGTCATCACAGGAGAGGGAAGGTGAAACCTCCCACTAGAGGTGGCAGGTGAACAGCTAAGAAGGGGACATGGTTCATCTCACAGCAGGTTGCTCAGCTGTGGATGCCCCTACAAGCAGGAGGTAAAAATTGACTGGCCAAACTCATGGAAAATTTAAAAAAAAAAAAAAAAAAATCTGCCAGTGTGCAAAGCACTCTGTTCTTGAGTTAGGAAACTCCAGAAATCCATGGATAGGATTAGGACTGTGGTGGGGACAGCTGTGCCATCACCTGAGCTTCTCCTGGATGTGGCCTCAAAGGTTCAGGAGGGGATTGAGGACTCCCTTGGGATGCATGAGAGCAGCAAGTTAAGAGAATTGCAGCTGGTAGAGAAAAAGCCCTGGCACAGGAGGTACCACAGCTGCTCACTGTGGGTGCTCCTGGCCAAAGGAAATCAGGGAATCATGGAATGGTTTGGGCTGGGAGGGATCATAAAGCCCATTTTATTCCACACCTTCCACTGTCCCAGGTTGCTCCAAGCCCCGTCCCTCCTGGCCTTGGACACTTCCAGGGATGGGGCAGCCACAGCTTCTCTGGGCAACCCCTGCAAAGGCCTCACCACCCTCATATTCAAAAACCTTTTCCTTGTATCCAGTCTAAACCAACCCTCACTCTGTTCCTTCTTTTTTTTCCTGACTCTCATGAAGTAAATGAATTAAATCTGGTTCAAAGTAATCATGAACTGTGCCTTACTGCTCAAAACCCAGCTTGCATCTCTCCTTGCCAGCTCCTTCCCAGGCTCCCATGATGGACAATTTCCCTGATGCAGCTGCCAAGCTGTGGGAGAATGGGCTGGATTTCAGCAAGGATTTCTCCCAGTGTGTGGGACTCCCAGATTCTGACTGGTGTTTCCTGACCTTCTCCTCTCCTCCTCTATTAACCACCTCCACTGGGTATTTGTAGGCACATCCGGGTCCCCAGAGGGTTAACACCTCCTTGGTGTGTCTTGGAATGATGAGGGAGTTCACTGCCCTCCTAGGATGGATCCAAGAGCTGCTTGGCCTGGGGAGGAGGACAGCATGTTCACAGCCACTCAAGCATTTTCCCTGGAGGACGATGGCATTGGGATATCGGGTGGAATTCCCCAGGCCTGTCAGCCCTCCAGCCAGCCCCATAAACAATGTCACAGATAAGCAGCAGCTTCCCAATGAAAGCCCCAGTGAGCTGCCTGCACGTCTCTCTGCTGCCTGTGTGTCCAACTTCTACATCCTGGTCTGGCCCAAAGAGAAGCAGGGAGAAGCCACCACTCCCCTGACCACTGCTGACCTTCTAGGCAGTGTTGTGTCCCAGGTCATGGCTGGAGAGATGCTCCTGGAGAGCTCCTGGCCATGCCAAAGCCCGTGGTGGGGTGTGCAAACCCAGTGTGTGGGGTCCCTGTGGGGAGGAAGGGAAGCTTTTGGTGTGACTGAGATCAGGAAACTTTTGTCTGGCAGTGGTGAGGAGGTTGCAAAGGGAAGAGAAACCAGGCAAGGGCTCTGAAAACCGCCAACGTTCTCAAGCAGGATCTCAAATTTGAGGTTTGAGTGTGGTTTGTGTGTCAGCAAGAGGAGGATAATGCAGCAGATCCTTGTACTGGTCATTCACTGTCAAATTCATGGCCCCCAAACCTGTCTCCCAACATTTAGGAATGTGGTCCTAGTGATGTCCCCAAAACTTTTCTCTAAGGGGCTGGACATCAGTAGGACTTTGACCAAAACTGCCTTTTATTCCCCTCAAATATTGGAGATTTTCTCAGAGTAATCCTAGGACTTTGGGCCACTGGTGGGAGGAATTGATGTGAGGATGTTTCTGAGGCATTGAATTTCCTGAAAAGCATGGCTCTTGTGTGAATCACCCAACTGAGTTCATGCATCTGAGCAGGTCCTGGGGCTCCTCTTACAGTCAATAGCTGAGAGGGCAGATTTTGTGGTGAGAGTGGAGTGACCCACCTCATCCTGAGTGTAAGTGTACCAGGTAGATGGATCACACCAGGTTTCAGATGACTGGACTCAGATTCCTGGCTCAGGGACAACCACACCATGGGCATCCAAGGTTACACCTGATGGATTTCACCCGAATATCAGGATCACCTGGTGGTTGGATCCTCTCTGAGAAGTTGCCAAAGCTTTCCATGCACCAGTTTCTCCCCTGTGCACGACAAGGCTTTGATCACTGGAAGAATTGCACCCGTGGAAGGTGAAGTGAAGAGCCACACAGGTTTGTCTACACTGATCCCTGACAGAAACCTCACAAGTAATCTCAAGGATTGTGAATAGTGCTAATTTGCTTAGCGTGGTCCAGCCAGATCCCTCCAGATGAATTTGGTCCAGGGAACAATTCACTCCAGAGCCCACCCTCAAAAGAACACAAGGAATTGACTTTGCAGCCCCCCACGACTGCCCCAGCAGACTCTGCTCCCTTAACCACCTCCACATGCCCTGGTGCCACATCACAGGGCATGGAATGCAAAGCTTCTGCTCCACACTGCAGATCCAGGCTGGTGGGCTGCCACAGAGCACCCCCTGCTCCGCCAGGGATCCTGAGCTTCACAAGGCAGGAATTATGTGGTAGGACCAAGGGAGCGCTGCATGGGGCACAAGAGAGGCTTAAGGCAAGTTCCTATGAAGTACTTGCTCTGCTCTGCTCTACAGCTCTTGCTCCAGGGACTTGAGAGCACAAACTGGAGCTCTTTTTTCCTCTTTTCTTTTTTTCTGTTTGTTTTTTTTTTTTAATTATTATTTTTGACAGTACAGCTGCTCTTAGTTAGTTTGATTCCTCAGCAAGCTGTAACTAAACTCGCCATTTGCTGGATATCATTGGGAATGTGCTTTTGTGATACGATTAGAGACAGGTGAGGGGGCTCAAAGAAGGTTCAATCATACAATTGGGGAATGGTTGGGGTTGGATCTTAAAGATCATTTAAATTCTATCCCCTGCCATGGGCAGGGACACCTTCCACCAGCCCAGGTTGCTCCATGTCCCATCTATCCTGGCCTTGGACACTTCCAGGGATCCAGGGGCAGCCACTGCTTCTCTGGCCACCCTGTGCCAGGGCCTCCCCACCCTCAAAGGGAAGATTTTTATTCAATATCTAACCTAAACCTATGCTTTTTCAGTGTGAATCTATCTCCCTTTTCCTGTCACTCCATGATCTTGTAAATAGTCTCTCTCCACCTTTCTCATATGCTCCCTTCAGATACTGGAAGGCCACGGTTAGGTCATCCCCAAGCACTGACTCTATTTGGGGACTCAGGGGTGAAAGCAGCATCAGCAAATCCCCAGAAAGTCGTTTCATCCATTGCATCCTCCTTACAAGGACCTGGATCTCCCATGCACAAAACCTTTTTGCCCTGAAAGGAATGAACCACACTCTGTGCTGGAGAAAGCACAATAAAGGACACTCTCACACCTGCTAGGTTCAGCAGAAAGGAGGGAAAAGAGAGAGTTTATTTACCTTTAACATATTTTATAAGATTCTCCACTCCACAAGGGATTGGAGGACATGTCACTTCCTCCTCAATCCCACTGGAGAAAAAGGATGCTCATCAAACTTCCTCTTATCACAAAAGGAATGAAAAGCAGAAAAGACGGTTAACTAAACATCGGCTTTTGTTTACATAAAACTGTGTGAAAATTCTTTGACTCCAAGGTTAAAACAGAAGGCTTAGCAAAAAACAGGACAACATCACTCCATCTTTCATGAGGGATATCTGAAGAAGAAAGTCATGCTTTAAGCAAAGGAATAACTCAGGAATTGAGGTCTGATACTGCAAAGGGGTTGGTACCGAGGTCTGTAGGGAGAAACTGCTCCAGCAGCACACAGTGGGTACCATCACAAGAAGCTCCGAGTGGTGCATCTTGTCTGACTGGATTTCTCCAAGGTTTTCCATATGGTTTTCCACAGTCTCCTGGAGAAACTGGTGCACTCTGGTCTGGACAAGTGGGTGGGGAACTGGCTGACAGGGCACACCCCGGGGGGAGGTGGCAAAAAGCTTCTTCCCAAACAGCCAACCCCGTCAGTGGAATCGATATCGCTCCCAATGCTGCTTAATATCTCCATAAGCAACCTGGATGATGGGATCAGGTGTATCCTGTTGAATTTCCCCAGTGATACCCAACAGAATGAGCAAGTGGACACTTCAGAAGTGAGGGCCACCCTGCAGGAACACCTGCATCAACACAGGCATCACCAGCAGAGATGAAGAAGGAATTGTGCCACTCTACTCACGGTGTTCAGTTTCGATCCCCACCAGGCAAAAGAGATGTGAGCAGGCTGGAGAGGGTCCAGAGAGAGTCCAGGAGGGTGGTCCAAGCACTGGGAAGCTGCCATGTGAGGAAAGGCTCAGAGAACCAAGATTGCTAAGCTCTTGATAAAAGAAGGCTGAGGGGGAGGTTTTCTCACTGTGTAGCTACAAAGAAATTGTGACTCCCTTTTTACAAGGAGTCACCTGGAGAAGATGAGGGATCGTGGGTACAAGTCACTCCTGGGGATATTCCCATTGCACACAGCTTTTCACCATGACAACAATCAGCCATCAGAATAAGTTACCCAGGAAGTGGTGGATTCCACTTTTAAGATTCAGCTGGACATGGTGCTGGACCACCTTGTCCAGATTGTGCTTTTGCCAAGAAAAGTTGGACCAAATGGTCCTTCAGGTCCCTCCTAACCTGATATTCTGTGATTACATGAGTTTTTCCAGCTTCTTGGTTTTTAGCAGGAGCTCTGTGGACTCCACTCAGGCAGGATGAGGCAGAGAAAAGGGAGAGGGATTCTGAAACCAGACCTGGGCTTGGATACTGCAAACCAAACTCTGTAAGAAATCTTTTAAATGGCTAAGGCAATGCTTTCATGAGAGAATCACAGAATAGCTTGGTTTGGAAGGGACCTTGAAGACCATCTAATTCCAAGCCATGTCCTCAAACCAAGCTGTCCATTAACTCATTTTAACACTGCCCTGCCCTGGTATAGCCTTTTCAGCTGCTTGGTTCATTGTCCAAGAAGAAGAGCTGGGCAGCAGATTCAGGACACAGAGATTGCTCAAGAAAGTGTGGTCAACAGGAAGATGGACTTCAAAATTAATAACAAAATTAAAAGGAAGACAAAGACGTAGGCGTTTGACATCTGACTTTTAGTACAGACTCCCTTAAAGGTAATATTTTTTGCAGTGTTCCTTATGCTTGGGAAAGATATATGTGTGTCCAACTGCCTGTTCCTTGATTCACAAATAATTGCCTGACTCCAGCCCCAAAGGGGACTTTAAAACAAATCTTAGAATCATGAGACTCAGCAAAAGGACATAAATAAAATTAGGGGGGAGAAAAAGGCCAAGATTGACCAGTCTGGCAAATCCAAAGGGAGATATCAGGAAGGTTCTTATTTACCAGATGTAAATGAAGAAAAAAAAAAAAAGAGTCTCCTGAGAGAAGGAAAAAGTCAGGGCAACCGAGCTGCATGTCAAGAGCTCTTGTCCTGCTGTCTGAGCAGGAAGGAGGCTGGAATCCACGTGCTGATGTTGGAGCGAGCACGGCAGAGGTTCGTGTCTGGATGGTTCACCAGAGGAAACGCGCTTGGGGCAGCCTTTAAAAAGAAAATTTCCATCTGGCTTGGGATCTGAACGAACACAATGGCCTTGTGGGGTTGCTAAGCTCCCTCCAGGGCAGCGCAGAGCTCGCTCAGAGAGGAGCATTCCCGGGGCTCTCTGATCTCCAAACGGGAGCATCCTGACTCGTGCTGGGTCTGAGCCTGGGAATCTCTTCCCTGCCTGATGGCACCAGAGCACACCTCTGGGAAGCACAGCCAGGATGACCAGCGTGGGGAAGGGAAACATTTACAGACAAGCTGGCTTGCTGCCATCTCAGCAGGAAAAAGCCATAGGCAGAATGTCTCATGGGCAAAAATCCAACTATAGGCATCGATTTTACATGGGTAGCGATAAGACGAGGGGAAGTGTTCTTGAACTGAAAGAGGAGGGATTTAGATGAGTTACCAGGAAGAAATTCTTTGCTCAGAGGCTGGGGAGGCTCTGGAACCACTTGCTCAGAGAAGCTGTGGCTTCTCCCCATCCTCATCCCTGCAAGTGTCCAAGGTCAGGCTGGACAGGGCTTGGAGCAACCTGGTCTAGTGGAACGTGTGCCTGCCCATGGCCAGGACTAGAATGAGATCCTTAAGGTCCCTTCCAACCCAACCCATTCCATGATTCTATGAAAAACTGTTAATCCTCTGTTAATTTTTATTTTAAATTTAATTTAAATATGAAAACTGTTAATTTTTTGCTGGCTGGCTCCCTTACACTCTAGTTTTCCATGAACCATTTACCAAGTCTTCATGGACCATCAGGATCTGGAGAGCATGGTTTGGGAATTACTGTTCCAGACTACTCCTTGCATTTATTGACAGTGGTACTTCGTGGTGAGCCCTCCTTCTGCTGTGCAACTCCTTTTAGCACCTTCCTTAAACTTCCCTTTGCAAGGAACTGCTGTTCCTTGGTGGCTTCCACAAACACAAGTCTGCCTTCCACTCACCTCCAAGATAAAATGTCCCTTTTCTATCAAGCTGCCTCCTCCACTCTGCTCAGAAACATCGGGAATGTGCATTTTTTCCCAAATGAAAAGGTAAGCTTGGGAAATCCGGTAGAAAAGGAATGGAGGGGAATGATTCTCAAGCAAGCCATCCAAGTCTTGGAAAAACCACTGTGTTTGCTGGGTCGGGCCCAAGACTACTCTTTGTTTTTCCAACTCAGAAGTTCTTTTCTCTGCACTTGGTTTTCTAAGAATGTGAACTCACCCGCCCTGTCCTGTTTACAAGCTCGTAAATATGTAGATCAGATTTGGCTGCAGGGAAGGCCTTGGAAGGGCTGAATCCTGCTGGGAGTACATGGCATTTTATGTACAGCGAGGCCAGATCTGAGCTGCACAGAGGAAAAAGGCAATTTTTCATTGGGACCAACCCAACTCAGGAAAAAAATTTGTACCCAGGGCAAAACACGCAAGTCCTGACTTCAATTTGAAGCTCAGGGTGAGCAGAACTCACCTGAGGAGGGCGAGTGTTGCCAGGACCCCAACACAGGTGACACCGCTGGGCTGGAAGGACCCTGCAGTGAGAGGGTCACTGTGGTGGCTGGTGGCTGGGAATGCTGGGCAGAACTCGCCAGCCCTGGGATGTCAGCGTTGGGAAAACACTGAGGGGAAGTGTGGGAGCTTCCTCGGCGCGGTTCCACCGTGCCAGCCCCGAGGGCTTTTCTGTTTGTATCAGAACGGGGCAGACAGGACGTCACCGGCTGTGGGGACTGGCACTGCAGCCCGTGTCCCCTCCCAGCACTGCCAGCTCTGATGGATGCTGGACAGCATCCTCAGGAGAGCCGCACCGCTGGGCCCGGTGCCGCGGCGTCACGGAGGAAAGGGTGGGGGGAAAAAAGGATGGGGGAGGTGGATATTTTCAGCTCTGATATAAAACTGTGGCTGGTTTCACAGGCTCAGGAGGGGTTATTCAAGACCAGCCAGCCAGCTTCTTATTTCTTTTCAGGCTTGGAGGGGAAAATCCTCCAACGCCTGCCCTGTTTCCGCACTCGACTCCAAGGCACAGCCCTTTTGGCTTTCGCTTGCATGGAAAAATCCACAGTTTCTCATCGCTCACTTTCTCTTTCTTTATGTTTTTTCCTGCGATAAGAAGGCACACATAAAACCCCAAACCATATTTCCGTCTTTTCCCCCAACCTGGAAGTATTCAGGGGAGATAGCAAAGAGTTGGTCTGTCTCTCCCCAGCCCTGAAAGCCATTTTCCAGCTGATATGGAGCTCTAAAAACACTGCACATCAAAAAGAGACATTTTCCCCTCTCTCTTCGAAAACAATGGGTCAGTGGAACTGAGCTCCAAAAATATATCAGGAGTGGTGAGATAACAACATCCTCATCACTCCCAGCAGTTCCTGAAGCCCTTAACTTGAAGGGATAAATTCTCCTGTTAAATGCTGTGTTGATTGCCTGTGAAGGACCCCTCTCAATCAGCCCTTTCCCTCATCTCCCCAGGGAAGGTCATGTCTGCCTGATGTGACCACAGAACTGTGGAATGGTTTGGGTTGGAAGGGACCTTCAAGATCATCTCATTCCAACCCTCTCCATGGGCAGGGATGCCACCACTAGAGCAGGTCTTATCTGGTTATTCAGCAGTGATGCACTTAAGCCATATATTTTGACACCGGAGGTAAAAATTGGCTGCCTGGTTGTCTTATCTGTAGAGCTGAGCCTGGGGCAAGCAGAGAGACCATGGGGCAAGGACCAAGAAACGTGGGAGCAGACCAACCACCACATCACGGTGGGTTTGTTTGAGCTTTACAGCCACAGGGAGTTTTAAGAAGGTATTTCAGGAGAGGGAATGCAAAAAACATGCTGCATTTGCCTGGTTTAAATGCCTGGAGAGGGCAGTGGGATCTCTGCCGAGGAGAGATGAGTGTCTCAAAGTGTCTCATTATGGTAATGAGGCTCTCTCTCCACTGACATGCTTCCTGCTCCATCTCAGCCCTATCCCTACTTATTTTTTAATTTCTGAACCTGAAGGGAAAGGATGAAGATTTGCATTCCATTTTTGTGGCACTTTGAGTACCTCCCATGAGATTCTGTCTGCCTGTCTTCCACCTTTTTTTGTGGGATAAACAGGTCTCTTTGCCTCCCATGCTCTTCACTCACTGCTCAGAAACATCAGACATGGCACATGGAGTACTGTCCCTGCCTTGATACCGCCTTGGGCTCCTAATTAGCCCTTGGATATGCTAATTTTGCATATTTACTTCTCATTCCAGGGAGGTGACTCCAGGTGGGCTTTCAACCCGTCCTTGAGAAAGTGCTGCTTTTGTGGACAGTCCCTCTCAAGAAAGGAATCATCCCAGGGAATAAGTATCCTCTCTTTTTCCATCAGCACCAACTAGTTCCTGAATTGCCACCTCCCTGTTAGCAGACTTTGATGGGTTTTTACTTCAAGGGAAAAAATAACTTCACATCTAACTGGCTCTGCTTGTGCACTTCCACCAGCAGTGCTGTCTAAAATCTGGGAAGTCTGGGGGAGCCTGGGGAGCCTGTGGGGGTCCCAGGGGGTCCCCAGGGTGTCTTGGTCAGAAGATCTTTGAGCAGAGCTGTTCAGTCCTGTCTCTGTGCGATGAATTTAAAGCTGGGTAAGGAGATCTACTCTGGCTGTGAGGCAGAGCTGAGCTTGCCTTCAATGCAGATCCCCTACAGAGTGCCTCCAGATAGCCAAAACACTGAAAAGAGCAAATTCCCTGGCAGCTGAAGCCATCTGTCTCAGACAACACCAGCGACCTGCTTCTTCAATACTATCAACCTGTTTGTTATGAAATATCCTGAACTACTGTGTGAAGCTGAGCCATGTGATCATCCCTAACATAAAGGTTGTGGCACAGATTTTAAAGGTAGTTACACACCGAACTCTCATTAAACTCATGGGCATTAAGCATGAAAATATCTTCTGAACGTGAGGGTTCCCAGCATCAACCTCAGTACTGCATATATTAGCAATAATGTCAGTTCTGGGTCAGTATTTGCGCTCACCCTGAGCAGTAGCACAGGGGAATATTTTGGTTAAATGATTCATTGGAGGAACGTTTTTCCTTCCAGGAACAAGTTGATGACTTGTTCTTACAGTCACCTCCCTCACAGAATGGCTGTCAGGGCTGTTGGCAAAAAGACAGGTGTGATTCACCTAGGAGCAACATGTTGCAGAGAATTAATCATAATAACTCACGCTCAGATCATAAAAAAGCCAAGAACGGGAGCAGATGAACCAAACCAAGGAAGACTGAAAAGTGGAGGCTACTCATATGGAAAATCACGTCCCTTTTCTGTGCCCACAGAGCAGAAAAGAAGCCAAGGGGACAGGAGATGCTCTGAGGAGCTCTACAAGGCAGCACAAAGGTCTGGAAAATTCAACTTAGACCATGAAATTAAAGGGTCTTGACGTATTTGAATTATCCGGGAAAAACTGAAGTGATTTGCTCACACTTGGTGGTGAGATACAGGAGAAGCTGTTTCTTACAGCAAATGTATCTTTAATCTAGCCGAGAATGGTAGAAAAATTTAATGGCTTGAAGTTCTAGCTAGATAAATTTACTCTGGGAAGAAAGCAGTCATTTGTAGTAGCAAGGATATAAAACAACTGGGAAAAGCATAACTGGAGGCAGGGATTCTCCATTATTTGCAGTCCTGAGTAAATGCTGAGTGTCTCTCCAGGGAGAAAACTTTTCTTTGAGTTATGGGGGAGTTGAAAAAATTATTGAATGAGGTGCTTAGGGCTGCAGGTGTCTGTGAGTCATTGCAGACGTTCGGAGCAGTCACTTCAAACCCTGCAAACTCCATCCCAAAACGTGGTAGGTCTTGAATATGAAAGAGTTGTAAAAATTATCCTGACACAGAGGCCTTCAGACATGATAAGGGCAGGAACTATTTAAGAAACCGCTTGTCTGCTTGAGAAACTGCTTTAATTAGGAATAGCAGTGACCTTTATTTCCTGCTGTAAGATCTTTCCCTGTGTTCCACACGTGTGCTGTGATGTCTGCATTTCTGTGCATTTGATTGCACTTGCAGGCTCTGACAGTGAGTCAAGCATCTGTGTCAGGGGGTTTAATTTGAGTATAATGAAGGTTTTGTTTGTTGGGGATCATGTCAGCATTTAATTAATTACAGTGAACTGCTCTGTTGATATTTGAGAGCAGTTAGTCTCTCCGTGCTCTCACGTCCAGAGCTAATATCCTTTGGTGTGTCTATAATTACCCAGAGCAAACAAAGCTGGGAAGAAACAAGCACTGCATTGGCCTTTCTGGGCCCTGACTGTCAAAAAAGCTGCTGCCACTTGCTGTCAAGGTCTGCAAGGACCTTGTGAATGCCATGAGCAGAGCCCTGAGCCAGCTGTGAGAAGTCATTCACATCCCAGCAACATTAAAGCTCCATTTTTTTTTTTGTGCTGTTGAGGAAATCAATGTGGGACATTGAGGGTAGATTGGATAGGGGGAAGAAATTCTTCCGTGTGAGGGTGGGGAGGCCCTGGCACAGGGTGCCCAGAGCAGCTGTGGCTGCCCCTGGATCCCTGGAAGTGTCCAAGGCCAGGTTGGACAGGGCTCGGAGCAACCTGGGCTAGTGGAAGGTGTCCCTGCCCATGGCAGGGGGTGGCACTCGATGATGTTTGAGGTCCTTTCCAACCCAAACCATTCTGTGGTGATTCTATGAGATGCTAAAACTGCCCTGCAGCTCTGTGGGGAGCAGCCTGGGCTGTCCTTGTGGTGTTGGATATCTGACTGCTGATACAGCCTTCTACCTGTCGGGCACACAGCCCACCTGGGAGTGGTTCTAAGGACCCTCCAAGGAGCTGGGAAAGCAGATGTATTAATGGAAAACATCACGGAAAAGAGCTTTTCTAATAACATGCCTTTCTCCTGATCTGTGAGCTTTCCCCTCTCAGTCCAGCAGAATATGGATAACCAAGATGAAGAGAAGGAAAAACCCTCAAACAACCAAAAGGCTTATTTTAAATAAACATCTCCCTTCTCCTTCTTACACCTAATGCTTTCTCTGGGGACACTGTTTGAAGATCCTCATCAAAATATTCCCTGTTCCCTGACGGCACAAGCAAACAGCACCTGCCAGTGGCTGTCTCCTGCGCTTTCCTCTCTGTGGTGCCATCTCACTGTCACGGGGACAGGTGCCAAAGGGCACACACTCATCCCTGACCATGCCCCAAAGAGGAAACTCAAACCAGGGCAGCCCTGCCTGCAAGCAGCTGGCAAACTCTGCCAGTGGCACTGGAGTCCTGCAAGCACCAGCACTGGGAGCTGGGAGGTTTTCCATCCCCGTGCCCCCATCACCAGCATTGCTTCTCCAGCTGGTGGGTAGGGGGTCACCTTGTTTCTCCATTCCCTCCACAGGATTCCTCTCCCCGAGGTGTTCCCCTCTGGGACTTGGTTGGGGTGAATGTCCCCTGGACCTCTCGCTGCAAGGTGCTGAGGGAAACCCGTGAGGGAGGGTTCTTGCAAAACCTGGCTGCTCTCCTCAGTCAGACTGGAGAGCTGGAGCTGCTCCACTTCCCAAAACAAAATTAATATTCAGAAAATAATAAAATAAAATAAAAACATATCTCTGATGAATCGGCCAGGGTGCCAGTTATGGGATATAGAAGAGATGGGCTGAAAGCCTGAATGTGAGTGTGGAAAAGCAGTGCGTGGGACTTGAGACTGATGTCCCTGGGAAGCACGTCAGCACAAGGCTAGAAGAGAGAGAGATGGCTCTTTCTCAGGAAATATCTTCACAAGCACTGCAGGCCAGCAAACACACATCCCTCAGTGCCAGCTCTCCGGCTGCAGCTGCAGTGCCAGACTGCTCCCGGATGGCTGGAAAGGGGGTGCACGAGGCACTGAGAAACACACACAGACTGTGGGGCTGAGGAGCCAGCTGCAGCTCTGAGGGGCTCTGCAAAGCCCGGCCTGGCCTGGCCATGTCCCCGTGCTGTCCCCAAGCCACCACTGCTGGGGAGTGCCTCAATAAATGCAGTTTATTCCCAGTGCACCTGGGAGCTGGGCTAAGCCTGGTGACACACACAGTGACCTTCTGCCCTCTGTCCCTAGAGGAGAGCACACAAATCCCCTGACCCCAGCTCTTGCACTTGTACATGCCAGTGGATGCTACTCCCAGTTATTTACCAGGCCCCACAGCATCAGTGAGGTGCTGTGGTCTGAATTCCAGAGAGCATGACCCAAGGCAGCCAGGAACGGGGCAGTAATTACTGCTTGCAGCCACACAACTCTTCTGCTATTTATTCTGGTTTTCTGTCTGAACTGAGCTCTTAAAACCTGGATGTGCCTCTGTGCCTGTTGAGGTGAAGAAAAAGGTGCCTGGGCTCCTGTTGCTGGAAATGGGCCCCAAATCAGAGAGTATTTGAGGCTTGGCACCTCTGCCTTTAACCTTAGATATCTGGAGGTGATGCTTCCCCTTGCAGCCCTGAGTGTTTTTGGATCCCCCTGTTACACTTGGAAGGCCCAAATCACTCCACTCCGCAGATGAATTTTCCATGAACATGGGGCATATTTAGTTCCAAACTGCACACAGCTGTGTGGCTGCCCAATGACAAATTTCTAGGGATGACTTTTTCCAGGTGGATTTTTTTTTTCTTGCTGTCCTCCCAGCTTGAAGGCTCAGATTAACTGAGTTGTGCTTGGCCATGTCTGATAACATCTTTAATACCTCTTAAAAGTAGCTAAAAAATATCAATACCCTGCCTAATACCTTTAAATCCATGTCCGAGCAGAAAAGGAGGAGCTCCTTGCCAGGCATGAAATTGAGCCTGGAGTGATCCAGGATCCAAACAAAATCTCTTCTGGAAAGCAAAGCTGCAAGCTGTTGAGCAGACAACCCTTATCCCTGCATAGGGGAAAACATGGACAAAGTAAAGACTGGGATGTCAGTCCTGGGCTGGTAAAGAAATGGGAATGTCAGCTCAGAGTCCTTCCTTGATAGCAGCACATCCATTTAAAACAGGGACAGGCTCCAGGGATCCCAGTTACATTCTCAGGCACCTGGAAGGGCGAGGATGTGTGTGTTGTGTGCATGGGAGTCTGGGATAAAGAAAGTTGCTTACGAGGCTGGGGCTGTGGGGCTGTTGGGAAAGAGGAGGCAGCAGAGGCTGAAGTATCAATCAGGAGTCGGATTTTGGGTGAATTTGAGTGTCACACACTCTATACTTGCACTGCTGCAGGGTGGAAGAGCTTTTCCCTCAGTGACAACCCATTAAGAACTGACTTGTAGTGGTGCAGATTCTGCCTGGATCACATGAAGCAGCAAAAGCAGCTTTGCACACTGGAATCAGTTTCATAGCACCAGGACGGCCTGAAACTCCCATATAACAGAAATAGTCCACCACATGCTCATCGTGTAGATCTATTTTCTCTGACCTGAGGTCAAGGGAGGGACAGGATCACCTTTTATGACATTTCCCATCCCAAACCATCCACAGTTCCTCAAAGCCAGTGGCCAAAATTGCCATGATTTTGATGTGACGAGATGGAATTGTTAAGACTTGGTTCTTTTGCAGAACAAGTCAATCCACGTTCAGGAACAGCATGGAAATCCAGATGCGTGGTTTGGGGCAAACTCCAATGTTTGATATTTGTTTTCTTTCAAAAAAAACCCCAACAACAATAAAAAATTAATGAACATTTCTGAGGAACTATGAATTAAAAAAAAATTAATTCATAGAACCTCCATTGCACACCGTTGTCTAAAAGGGATTCCTGGGAACCCGACAACTACAGCTGACATGGAAACCCTTGTTAATCCTTGGAGACAGCCATGGCAAGAGTCAACAACCACTAGATGGATCTGCACTGTGGGACAGCCTCCTCTCTCCTCTCCAAGCTTCCACAGCCACAAGGTACAGAAAATGCAAAGTCCTTGGCTAAGAACATTCCCTGGGCTTTCCTTGGACTGAGCCACACCGAAGTTCAGGCAGTGGAAATCCTGCAATCCTTGGAATTTATGAACCTGGGTATCCAGAGTGTCTTAAAGTCCTCCAAATTAACATACTTGTAGCAGGAAAGCCTTGAAGCACAAGAAAATCCTTTCTGGAGCCAGGATGCTCAGGGCTTCCAGGTTACTGGCGCTGGATCCAGGAGTCAATCCCGGGTTAGCCCGGAGCTGCCAAGGTTTCACTCTGATGGCTGCATGGTAAGGCAGCCATGGAAACCTGGCATGGAAGGGCTGCCCTGGAGCTACGAGGAGTGATTGAAGTGGAGGCTGTTAAACCTGGGGCGTTTCCGTTTGCTTTTCCAACTGGCGCTTCCCAGCGAAATCCTTCCTCGCTGGCCAGCACCCAGAGCAGCTACTCAGGAACCTCTTAAATTGTGCATAAATGTTTCACTGACTTTGGGTCATTGCACCCAGGAGATTGGCAAGTGCTTTGCAGATGTGCAGGAGGCTGGGTGCCTCCCCAGATATTACAACAAGAAGATCAAACGTGACCAGTTTGCATTTATTGCTGACTCTGGATTGACACTGGGGAGCACCGGACCTTCTGGACTGACTACATTAGTGAAGGATAAAGGGAGAGGTTGCACAGATGGATCTGTTCTCCATTCCCACTTTAACCTCTGCTTAATGGTCTTCTTTTCTTTTTTCTAGCTCTTTCCTCACATATATAACGCATCATTTCTCAGCAATTTAATGCAAGAGATGCAATCAATCACCTCCAGGCAGCCAAACTGCCAATTTTGGATCGGGAATAGCCATTTGCAGGGTTTGAAAATGCAAAGAGAGGCAGGTTTGTGCTTTGCAGCAGCGTGGATGCCACCAGGCATTTCAGCCCTGCACTCCTGGCTGCTGGAAAAGCCAACACTTCCCTCCCCAGCCGTGCTGGATGGGGCACCAAGTTGGCTGCTGATTTGGAAGAACAGAAATGCTGCAAGCAATGGCAAATTGAGTCTCTTCTTCTCTTGGTCTCTTATTCTCTTGGAGGACAAAATGTTTCTACTCAGACAATTTCACCTTCTATTGGAAGAAAGTTCTTCCAGTTATTGGAGAAGGTCAAATCATACCTTGACAAACGAACACTCCCAGGGATGGGGCAGTCACAGCTTCTTTGGGCCACCTGTGCCAGGGCCTCACCGCCCTCACTGTAAAAAAATTTGCCCTTAAACCCAACCTCAGGCTGCTCTCTTTTAGTTTAAAACTGTCGCCTGTTCTGTCATTACAGGCCCTGGTAAAAAGCTTCTCTCCATATTTCTTAAAAGCCCCCTTTAGGCCCTGGAAGGGGCTCTGAGGTCCCCCTGGAGCCTTCTCTTCTCCAGGTGAGCACCCCCAGCTCTCCCAGCCTGGCTCCAGAGCAGAGGGGCTCCAGCCCTTGGAGCAGCTTCATGGTCTCCTCTGGACTCCCTCCAGCAGCTCCACGTCCCTCTGGAGCCCAGAGCTGGACACAGCTCTGCAGGTGGAGTCCCACCTGAGCAGGGCATCCCCCTCCCCTGCTGCCCACGCTGGGGGATCAGCCCAGGGTGCTGTTGGCTTTGCAGGCTGTGCACACATTGCTGGGTCATGTCCAGCTCTTCATCCACCAATACCCCAAGGGCTGCTGTCCCTTCATCCCCCAGCCTGTGCCAACATCCTGCACCAACATCCTGCCCTGCCCTTGCACTGGGCTGCATAAAGAAGATGAAGAAGCTGGGTGACATAAAATATTCCTCTGGGCGACATAAAATATTCCCCTGGGTGACAAATCAATCCAGAGTCCACTGATGGGCTCTGCCCTCAGGGAAGGGAGAGGGGTTGGACCAGCTGGGAGATTGCTCCCTGGAGGAGACCCTGGGGTGAAGGTGGTCTCTGGCCTCCTCACACCCTGGAACATCCATGATCCTTTGTTCATCCCTTTCGAGCTCCCTTGGTTCCCCCAGAGACCTCCTTGTGGAACAGAGGCCTGCTATCAATTAGGCCTGTCAGACAGCTGGTAATAATCTCTTCTTTGGTGTCCTGGCACTGAGAAATCCCTGGATGCTCCCACTGAGAGAGAGGAAACTGCCCAAGCTACGGGCTGGCCCTGCAGACTGTCCTCAGCCTGGGAATCTCCCAGGTCATGAACCTGCCCTTGTCCTGCTCTCCTGGGGCATGGCTGTCCCAGCTCTGGCCAGCTTGAGGAGGTTTGGGTGATACCATCCATGCCCAGAGCACCAGAGAGCGATTTGGAGGTAACATTGGGAGGGATTTGTCCCTGTGCCTGATCCTGACTCAGAGCCATAAATGTACTGGTTGCCTCTTTCATTCAAAGATTGGAGGAGACAAAACCAAATTTTCATGTGGAGAGAACTCATCAAATTACTTTTGCCAAAGCAGATGAGAGAGAAGAAAGAATTTAGAAAACAAAGGTGAAGTTTCAATACTGAAAGTTTACTAAGCAAAACTTTTCTTTTGGGGTAGGGAGGAACACACATGTCAAAGTACTTTATATGAAAATTTGCTTACATTTAAGTTGACAAACCAAACCAAACCAAACCAAACCAAACCAAACCAAACCAAACCAGACCAAACCAAACCAAACCAAACCAATCCAAACCAAACCAACCCAACCCAACCCAAACCTAATCAAAACTCAAGAGGAAATAGGACATTATGGATCATTTTGAAAAAGACAGTTTAATTTTCTTTTGGCCCAACTCTTCCCTCACTAGATTTTAAATCTGTTGATAAAGCACCATTATCAGCCTTCTGGATCTCCCCTGGGTGCTTCCACAGCCTCATTATCCAACTTTTCATTGAAAACACACGCATTTTAACGCTTGATATTCTTCTGTGCATCTGCTGTGGACCACTGGTAGTCGCCCCACAACTTAATGATGCCCAGAGGTCAAGGATTTGCACAGTTAAACTCACAAAAACGAGGCAGTGAAGTCTTTGGAGTGAGGAATCACCATTTTACAACAGGAATTCCAGCTCCTACATGCATGTTCCTGGATGAAACTGCAGTCCAAATATATTTTATTAGTAGGAATAACAAATAACGAACTGTTCCCAAATGATCACATTCTTGCATTCTCTGTTGTTTTGCTGTTTGTTTGGGTTGGTTTTTTTTCCCTGTTTGCTAATGGCAATAAACAGCTCAGTTTGCTTTTCATTTATGAGCCTTTTCTGAGTGGTTTTGCGGACATTCCCAAATTTAATGGAAACATCTGTCTAGTGGAGAGGGTTTTACTCTGTGCCAGTATCTGGGGGAATGGATGGCTTAGCACTGACGTCAGTCTTGGTGATTTCTGCTGAAATCTGCAGGGCCCAAGCTCCAGTTTACCTGTCAAAACCTGCCACAGAGTTTCTGTTTCCTGCAGGGGATGAAATGGAGCAACAAGCGATCAGGAGAACCAAGGACAGGATGAAAACAAGGGAAAACTTGCTAGTGCTGAAACTTTTCTGAGTGACCACACTAGCACCAGCAGAACTGGGACAATAAAAGGAGACTTTCAGAGTGGGGTGGAGACCAACAGCTGCTCAAGGAGGAAGGATTTAACCTCATGAAGGAAGAAAACAATATCTGGGTACCAAGATCTCTACAGGTGACAACAGTGGTGACCCCAATGCAGACACCTAAATTCAGTGTCTTGCTTTTTAGAGCTCTTAGGAGTGCCCACAGCATTGCCTGGGTGCCTGCCAGACCCCTGAAAAGGGTTTCCTCACCTGTGGCTGCCTCAGTCCCTCTGTCTCTTCACAAGCAAAGTGATTTCTCATGGACTCTGACATTCTGGCACCTTTTTCAAACGTGTGTGGTAGAACTGCCTCCTTGATGATGAAGTTTGGGATAAAATAGAAGTTCCTTGGTGCCCTGTAAACCTGAAATGCAGTCACTCCTGGGCTGGAGAAGGAGAAGAGTGAGAGGACAGCGTCTGGAAGTGTCAAGAAATAAATAGGGAGATGAAAAAATGGACTTTCCCAGATCATTTTCCTGAGGTGGTTGACCCGGTCCCCATGGTGACCATCAGGCAGTGTTGGAGAGGGAGGATGACTCATATCTGGCAGGGGAGCAGCATTTCTTCATCCACATTTCAGCACTGCCAGATGGTGACCTCGGGGCCTTGAGGTGTGACCCCTCCAGTGACCTGGGGAGATGTTTCCAGCTGAGTTTGGAAGGAGGGTCCTTTGGAAAGTCCCTTGTGGAACAAAACAGCAGTGAAAAATATGGGCTTGTGAAATGAGCCAACCCCAAGCATGAGCTTGGTACAACCCCAAGCATGAGCTTGGGCACGGCAGGGAGCAACCATTTATTGTTCAGACACTTTTCCTTGGAGAGCTCTGTGGCATGACCCATAACTGTCCAAACCCAGTGCCAGCTCCACAGGCAGAGCACCAAACTGCATAGCCTGGACAGAGGCAATCACAGGGGACATCCACCACCACAGTCCAGGTGGTTCTCTTCTCCATCTCTCTCCAGGTGGGAAGTGGGGTCTGTCAGGACCATTGCCAACAGGGATAACAGGGTTACTACCACACAGAATTGCTTGCCCAGATACCCACTGGCCTGGTGTATCTTCAAGAGTTTTGAGTGTAAAGTGCAAGGATGGTCTTCCAGAGCACCCAAATCTTCAGTGATCTAAAGCAGAGTAAATCCAGATGGATCAGTGGGGGGAAAAAAGGATGGCAAAGGCACGAGCAATTCGTTAGGTGGGATGGATTTTACCTTGTTCAATTCAACAAAAAGAGGCTACAGGGGGAGAAGACCTCCAAGAAGTTGTTTGCCAGAAGGGTGAAGTCCAAGGAAAGAATCTAATTACTTAAGGAAGATGACATGGACACAAAACTCATGAATTTGCAAGGAGACACGGATATGTTCCCACTGCAAACAATAAAATTTCCAAGAAATGGATGCAGTAAGATCCAGAAGTGTCTCTCCAAAGGCACGGCAGCAAAAGTTCAGGGATTGGGACACACACGAAGCACAAGTGATTTTGAATGGGATCACGGCTGATCCACGGGGATCTGCAGTGGCAGTCAATCCTTTTTCCAAGTTGAGAACTGCCCGTGGTATTTGCCACCAGAGCCACAGAGGGGTACAGACAGGAGGAGAATCAGGAAAAGGGAGAAGAAGATGAAGAGCTACGAAGGAAGAAGGCACCTGAGGGATTGCCACTGCCCTTGGTGGGAAGGCAGACGCGATCACATTTCTGCAGTGTTGCTCTCCAATGGCTGATCTGAATTCTGCTGTGAGTCACCCAGCTCTGCTTTGAGCAGTAAATGCTTGGTTTTGGAGCAAATTATTTTTTGTTCCATACATTAGGCTGTTAATTAAATCACCTGTGGTTTCTCTGAGTGCATGCTGAGGGGTGTGCAGTGAGAGTACAGGGAAGGAACAGACCTTTTCCAGCTGAACGTGTGGAATTCATCCTGACAGGCTGATGGCCCCATTTACTGTAAACACTCTCCTCTCAGCCCCCTTCCCTCCCCGCCTTTGACTCGAGCAGCCACAGACACTGGGAAAGTTCTGTTTTGAATGTAAATACTTTCCCTTGCCCCGTCCTTGCAGCAGGAAAATGAAACCGCCCACGTCCTCATTCCCCTGACCTTTGGGGGAAGTTCATGGATCCTTCCTGTAGGACAGCAGCAGCCATGCTGCCCACTGGGGTCGTTAAGGGATGCTAATGAATCCCAGGAAGAGTCAGAGCACCACATGTATTATAAAATCATGGAATTGCAGGGTGGTTTGGGCTGGAGGGACCTTAAGATCATCCAGCTCCAACCCCCTGCCGTGGACAGGGACAACTCCCAGGTTTCTCTGAGCCCAATCCAACCTGGCCTTGTGTGTTTCTGGTTCTCACACCTCAGCATTAGCAGGTGGGCAAAGACTTAAAGCTGTGATGGGACAAGCTTTGTGTGCACCACCACCCTGTCCAACACCTTACCGTCACTACCTGTCCTAAATGGAGAGGCCAAACTGGCAGAAAAATCCATGTTTTCCATCTATTGAGAAAGTCAGTGGGGTCCTTCTTTCCCACAGCACAGGCCAAGTGATGGAGACGTACAAAATAAACAGTCAGGTGAGACCAGGAAAGTTCCTCACATGACTTTTCTCCTCTATCTCTGCCCATCAGCAAAAATGAAGCCCTTCCTTCAGAGATTCTCATATCTATTTCCTACTATGCCTGCACTGAGGCAAAGCTGCGCCCGTCAGCGCTTGGCAGAGATGTGAAGGAAGCCAGGCTGGCTCCTCTCAGGCCATCTGAGCAGGCAGCAGTGACCCCTTTATTTCAATTTTCAGGACACAGCTTCAGAATCTGCACCTGAGGGAAAGGCATTGACATACCAAGATACCAAGCTGCAGGGCACATCTTCAACTCCAGTTTATGGGATAGAGAATTAAATGTTAGTGGGGGGAGGTTAATGGATGTATTTCACATGAGGGTGTCTGGTTTTCTTCTTAATTTCTTATGAAAGAAACCCAGGGTGCAATCCAGGTCATCTGAAAGCAGGCACTGAGGTTGCCCACGTGTCCTGTACCACTGGAGATAAATGTCCTGGGATGTCCCTCCTGCACTCTGGATGTCCTTCTAGAAGAGCATGGAACTTCTCTAGGTCCTGGTTTGCAACCAAAACCCCACGTGGTTTCCTCATCTACCTCAGGGATGGCACTGGGCATGTTTTAGGGAAGTAAATTGCAATCCAAACCTGGTGAGCAGTCAAGGCTCTGCAGGCATGGACAATGATGGGAGATGAGACATCCACCTGCTGATAGACAGCCCTCCACAGAAATCTTCACCTGTGACTCTGGTGCCAATTTCTTTGTCTCCCTGCACACCAGAAATTATTACACTCCTTGTCTATCAGAGCCATGGGTGAGAAGGGAAGCACTGATTGAGGAGGTGTTCAGGGAAGGGGACCCAGGGAGGGAGGGTGGTGACAAGGGAGGTGATCAGATGCAATGGAAATCGTTCCCTTCTCCTGGGTGGCCTTCCCAGGAGAGCAGAAGATATCTGCCACTATCTGCTCCACTATTCCCTACTGCTTTGCCTAAACGCTGGCAAAACTGCAGGCAGATACTACGGGGTGCTCTCCTGCCTCCCACATCCTTCTGGATCCACTAGTTTGAGCTGCTCCAGTCTGGAAATAACGCTGCTGTTTGTAGAGCCCCTGACACAGCAGAGGCTGAAGCACGTCACTAATGGGCTTGTGCATCATGAAGGATCTCGGATAGATCAGTGTGCAAAGAGCCCAGGAGTGCTGCAACTGTGTGCTGTCACTGCAAGTGAGCACAGCATGATTTAATCCCAAATAATCCGGCTTTTGCAAGGCAGAAGAAAGGGAGAGATGCAATATTTTGCAAATTGCTTCTTCTTTCTCATTACCGAGAAGGGGGTGAGGCCCTGGCACAGGGTGCCCAGAGAAGCTGTGGCTGTCCCTGGATCCCTGGAAGTGTTCAAGGACAGACTGGGTGGGGCTTGGAGCACCCTGGGATAGTGGAAGGTGTCCCTGCCCATGGCAGGGGGTGGAACTGGATGGTATTTGGGGTCTGACCCAAACCATTCCATGACTCTGTGATGATCTCTGGTGAGGAATGCACAGAAAACAAACCCTGTGAAGTAAAGTCATTCTGCTTTGTTTCCCCAAACCCCCACAAGCCTGTGGCTGGCTGCCAGCTGGACTTTACACCCCAACCTCACAGCTTTCCAGGTAAATCCTATGGAATGGACCCTGGGAACAGAAAGAGCCCATGGCTGAAAAACTTTTCTGGTGCACTTTGGCAAATGTCTCTGAGAGAACTTGGCTTCAAAGGCTGAGGTTCAAGAGCTGGAAGCTGCTCTGAACCCGAATCCTCTGCTCTCTGTGCTCAAACCAGGACAAGGAGCAGCTGATGGTGCCACCACTGCTGTGTTTTGTGTGTGCCTCATGCCCTTCCAAAATGCATTTCTGAGAACACAACCGGGGGGAATAGAGGTGTCAGGTCCCCTGCTGGGCACTCAGGTGAGAGGGCAAGAAATAACACGATTGCCAGCTTCGACTGGTGACCTAGGGGCTCAAAACTGAGTCCCTGGATTTTGGGGTCAGTGCCCTCCATGATCCCTGTCATTACTCATGAGCTGTTTCTCAGTGATTTGTGGAGCTGGTCTGAGGAAAGCTGAGCTGGAAAACAGCCGGGGATGAGATGTGACACAAACCCACTGTGCTGGTGACGTCCTCCCCTCAGCAATGCCTGGGTCCTCATCATCCCCCTGTTTCAGGGGAGATTCCTGTCCCTTTCCTGCTGCCCTAACCCCCTATTGCCTCACTGCCACAAAGATACCCCCATTCCTCACTGTCTCTATGCTACAAACCATCGTTTTTAGGCTTGGGATATGATTTTCCCTAATTCCAAACAACTTTCTTTTCTATCTTTTCCCCACCCAAATGCTTTCACCAAGGTCTTGCCCCTGTCTTCTGGACTGAGCTCTGGCATAGCCCTTCCAGCAAAGTCTGGGGCAGGATTCCTGTGCAGTGGGGGCTGTTCCCTGCTCAGTGTTTGCATAATTGATCCTTTAATTGGAGATGTCTTGCAGGGCTTCCTTATGGCTATTTTTTTTCCCCATCATGAACATTTTCCGGGAGGTTTGCAGCTTCGTTCTTGCGCCCTTGCATTGCAACAGCCTTGCAGGGGAATACAGACAGGAGTTCTTTAACTCAGGTGGTCAGGCAGGAAATCCCCTGTGATTCGCTCCAGCCTCTGACTCACTGCGGGAAATGCAGGTCCCCTTAACCATGACAAATAAACAAACTCCTGGACACAAGAGGAGCAGGTTTGATTCCAGGTCCTGAAACCAAGTGGCACCAACAATCCCATGTTCCTACAGCTCAAGGCACACTTCTTGGGCAGATTTGTGCTGGAGAGAGCTGGGGCCAGTCCTGCATTCCCTATGTCCTGCTGATCTTCCTTAACTGAATGCCATCAATGTGAACAACGGGAAAGGCGACTTGGACTTTCCTTTCTCCCAGCAGGAATCCCTTGCAAATGTTTCTTTTTAATTTTTTTTTCCCCCCAGCTACTGGAGGGGGTAAAAATAAAAGTTGCTTTTCAGGGGCCTTAATGACTGAGCTGTGAATTGCCTCGGGTTGGAAACTGCCCAGGAGGAGGAAATGCCCTCTCTTGATGGAGCTGGCAGTTGGTTTTCTGCCACCTGATCTGGTGGTTCTTGGGCTTGGCTCCAAATGCATCAGCTACGAGCCCTCTTGGAGAAAGCCTATTCATTAGGAGCAGCTAAAAAACCATATCCTGTTCCAGGCACTCCAGTTAATCCATCCCTGGGCTGATCTCACCCATAAATTATGGTGCAGGGAGAAGTGCAGTCTTCTGTTTCCATGTGAGAGTTTCATAGAGCACCAAATCAGAGAACACAGGGCAGGCAGAGGTGGAATCACGGAATCACAGAGCCATTAAGGTTGGAAAAGCCCTCTGAGATCACCGAGTCCAACCATTCCAAGTACCACATCCACGTGGCTTTTAAATTCCTCTAGTGGTGGGGACTCCCTTTGCTGGTGTTTGACAACCCTTTCCATGAAAAAATTCTTCCTAAACACCATCCTAATCAGTGAGCAAAGCTGATTCTCTACAATCACAGAAGCAATACAGCAAGGCTCAAGTTATCCCATAATGAATGATGGAAATAAACCTCCTGCTTTGTACCTGCAAGGATAGAGACTCCAAGAACCAAACTCTGTTTTGCCTGTCATCTTCCTCAGGTTTGTCCATCTCACGTTGCCTCACATTTGGCAGAACAAACTCAGCTTGTTACAGAGACAGAATGGAAAACTTTACCTAATAGGTAATGTTTGATGCCAGAAACTGGGACTTTATTCCAGAAGGGTCCCGCAATGTTAAAAGGAGCTATAAGCCCTACCTAGAATACAGCACAGTAATCACGGCAGGTAAAACTCCTGATCAATCAGAAGATAATTCAGGTTGCTTTCCCAAGGAAATAAATTTGTTTCGTTAAATATAATAAAGCCATCCGACCCAGCTTAATATAGCTGAATTTAATTTTATGTGGTGTATTCTGGTATTGGTTCCAAAACCCCTGTTGGGAGATTTTGGAACATTTTGCTCACTGAATCCCAGTAGTTTCAAGTTTTTCAAGGTCTATTTTTTCCCTGCTTGTGGTACATCCCTTAGAGCAACTGCCTCGAGATGCGTCAGGACTCTGCCATATAAAAACGGGCATTTGGGTTTAAATAGTTCCATTTAGTGGTGTGGTGGGTGGGCTGGAAGCAGAATAATCCCACACACAAGTCATGGAATATCTGGATCCTATTCCCAATTGCTGCACTGCTTTGGCCAGGCAGAAGCAGAGCAGATGTTCAAATTTGGGTGTCCAAATAATTAATTGAGGTCCAGAATGAGGCATCTGTTATAACATCAAAAACTGCACTGAGCCCCTCTGTCCACCTCTGGCTTCCCTACCAGGTAATGGGTAGGAAACTCTTATTTGGGCTCCAAATAAGTGTTTTTGGCTGATTATTTACAAACAAACATAGGGTGCTTCCCTGTTTTTCTGCACCCTGGTGTCTTCTGCACTCGGGCACATGGAGGGAACCAACTCTGTCTAATACTTTGGCTGCATAACTTACTCACAGGCTTCTTATCCATGTGCCTACTTGTAATTCTCTCCTGTGCCCTCCTGCAGGGTGGGAACGTGTTTTTCCTGGAGGGAAACCCAGCTCCCGCGATGTTTTTCCGCAGAGTTTCTCTAGGCAGACACAATCCCTGCAGGTGACCCCACTGTTCCTCCAGTGCTACCCCAGTGGGCTGCACACTCCCACACGTCCCTGTGCTGTTCCCACTGTGCACATCCCTGCTGTCATGCCCCAGGAATGACACTCTGGCAGGCTGCAACACAGCCCTGATGCTATTGCGGACACTCTGAGTGGGAAAAGGAGAACCAGAAATCACATTTGAGGGCTGCTGAAGAAAAAGCAAGATTTGTCAGGGAAAAAAATGGATTTCTCTGCACTTGAAGGCTTTAAGAATAGTCTTGAAATGGTTCAGGAACAGTTTGGGGCCAAGTGTTCTCGAGAAAGGGAGATGGGCTGGAAGATCCATCCATCCATCCATCCATCCATCCATCCATCCATCCATCCATCCATCCATCCATCCATCCATCCATCCATCCATCCATCCACCCATCCATCCATCCATCCATCCATCCATCCATCCATCCATCCATCCATCCATCCATCCATCCATCCATCCATCCCCTATAATTTAATGAATTTATGGTCATCTGGCATGAGCCCCTTTGATGGAAACATCCCATGGTGCCTCTTGCCTGGATGATGTTCAATAAATCCAACCAGAGCTTGGTACCAGCAGCTTTTGAGGCCCCTTTCTTTGCTGGTGTTTTTAATCAGTGTATGGTTCCCGTGAACCAGGACCAACTGGGGACATGTGGCAGATGGAATGCTTCATCCCAATTGCTCTTGTTCCAGTTTGATCTGATGCTCTGGGCCATAGATAATTATTCCAAAGCAATTTGCATTCCTTTTCCCATGTCAGTTCTGCCACTTCCACCGTAACTCAGAAAATTCCAGGAGATACAAGGAACGGCCCTGACAATCAAAGTAATAAAATGTTCTATCTTTCATCCTCCTACTTTCAAATTACCTTTTTAATCAGGTCCTCCTGTGCACAACAACACAGAAGAAGTTTGTGTTTTTCTGGGATTGTGTGGTGGCATTTCAGTGAGTATTTTTTGACGTCTAACCAGGGGCTGAGCTCGCTCTGAACCTTCCTTCTGTGAGGGAGACTATACAAGTTTTCAGTCCTTCACCCATCTGTCCATTTTTATAGGAACTTGGGATATCACAGCACTTCTAGCACTTTTTCACATGCAGCTGGGGCTGATGATGGGCTGCATCCAAAGCAGTGTGACCAGGTCAAGAGACAGGATGGAGCCACCTGCTCTAGTGAAAGGTGTCCCTGCCCATGACAGGGGGTACAATGAGATGAACTCTCAAGCCCCTCCCAACCCAAACCACTCTGTGATTCTACCATGAAAGAGTTCATCAGGTGATGAGTTCATCACAGGCACAGAGCGATAACATAAGCTCTTTTTCTATTAGGAAACCATGCTAAATGCTCTTTTATCAGAATAGAATTAATTAGACTCTCCATTTCTACCAGAACAGATCTGGTCTCACTTGAAATGTGCTTTCAGTGTTTTCTCCATCTTTTATTTCACAAGTGGCACTTCCTGAAGTTGAGCACAACTACAGCTCTGCAAAACATTTTGTGAAAGGGCTCCTGCCCTACGTCAAACAGCATCTACAAATATATTTATGTTTGGGCTTGAAGGAGACCTTTCAGAGCCTGGCTGGTGTAGCAGCTGCCTTTCCTTAGGGGTGCATGGGGGAAAAGCCAGTTCACTGTTCTTCTGAATCATACCTGGAAATGAGCAGCAGCTTCCACTGCAAACACTGCAAGTCCCCAGCCCAAGGCAAACATTGCACTGTCAGTCTGGAGGGTTTTATCCATACTCGGGGATCTCTTCAGTCATTCCTGGTCTGGGTGACCTGCTGCTTGTGGATGGGCACAGTGAAGGGAGCCTCGAGGTGTGGTGTTCACCCTTGTGTGGCACTAATTTCGGTGTTTTCTCCTTTCTCAGTACGTGTCTTTCTTTCTCCCACCAGTCTTGATTTCTGACCAAATCCAAAGAATAACAAACATGGGAGCCCAGACTAGAACATGCTAAAAAAGGCGTTGAGGCATGTAAATCACCATCCTGGGTACCAGCTAGTCCATCCTTGATCCCAAGGGATGGTTGCTTCCTCCTAGATCCTTCTGGGGTGCTGATGGTGAAGGTCTTGACCTCCACTCCTGGGATGGTCCTGTCCAAGGACTCACACTGACTTCATGTGCTCCCCAGCTGAAGAGTGATGGGAATCAGGCCTCCATCCCTCCTCCTATTCTTATGGACTTCCCTTTGGATCAGGTTTGAGAAAGCAGGTGACTATCTACCTGTAGGGGGTTTTGGTTCTGTAACCAGCTGGCATAAATGTCTACTGCAAGGACAAACCCAGCACCTAACCTTTAACATGACTTTCCATCAGCAGAAGAGCCAGTGAAGCCTCAATAGAGTCACAGAATTGTTAAAGTTGAAAAAACTCTCTGAGGTCATTGAGTAAAAAATCCAGACTAGGATATACCCCAGTCTTCTGCAAATACCTGCAGTGCAGACACCATCAGCTCATTCTGTTGTGCCTGGATGTTTTTGTAGTCGTAGACTTACGCTATGGTTTGTGTTGGGAGGGACCTTAAAGCTCATCCAGTTCCAACTCCAGACATGGGCAGGAACATCTTCCACTACCCTACGGTGCTCTAAGCCCTGTCCAATCTGGCCTTGGACACTTCCAGGGATGGGGCAGCCACAGCTTCTGTGCCAGGGACTCATCACCCTCTTTCTTCCTGAGATCTAATCTAACCCTGCCCTCCACCAATTTAAAACATTGCCCCTTGTCTATCACTTTTTGCCCATATAAGAAGTTGTTCTGCCTCCTTTTTATAAGCCTCATTTAGGCACTGAAAGGGGCTCTGAGCTCTCCCTGGAGCCTTCTCTTCTCCAGGTGAACAGCCTGGCTCCAGGGCAGAGGGGCTCCAGCCCTTGGAGCATCTCCGTGGCCTGAGACAACCAAAGGGAGATGAAACCTATGCTACAAATCAGCCTTGAACTCCTGGCCCTACATCTCTGAAAAGTGTCCAGTTAAATTCTCTTGACTGGTGTTTGCTAAGGGAACCCTGCCACAAACCCCAGAACCACCTCCCAGCATCCCCAGACAGCAGCTTGGGAGAGCTCCACTGCTCTCCACACTTGGCAAAGACACGACCTAAACATGAGCTACAAACTGGAATTTCATCTTGGGTTGAACAATTCGCTGATTAAAGATCCTCATTAGCCACGAAGCTGTTAATTGTAAGCTCCTGGTGATAGCATCCCATGCTCAGGGACCATGATCACACATCCAAGGGGGAGTTAAATTACTCAGCTAATAAATAGACTTTGGCAGTATTGGGGAGTTTGAGCTGATTTAAAGAAGAATCACTGTAGATTATTCGAGCACGGAGAAACAGCCGACAGCATTTAGCACACACATGGCTCCTGTTATGTAAAATTTTGGGTTATTTCAGCTTTTCATAACCCCGGTGTGATGAATGTTACTCCTGTGTAACTAATTTGGGAACTATTCTGCAGAGAGTGGCAAGGATGCGTGCAGACTCAGAGACACCGAGGACGGCACGAGTACAGAAGTTTCCAAGTGCTGAGGGACTTTTAAGTGGAGCCGAGAGTGTTTTGTCACTTGAAAAATTTACTTTTACTAAGAATTTTAGTCAGACATCAGTGAACAGTGTGACTCAACGATGGCTTCTTGCAAATCCATGTCAAAGAGAGAAAAAAAAGTCAAAACATTTGGATGTTTTCAGAAGAAAATAGATCTCTTACTCGTGTCACTTTGATGCAATTTGAAATGTCTCTGAATACTCATTTTTAAAATAAATTCCCATTTACTCTTAAGTTGAAACAATACATTTCTCTTCAATTGAAAGTTACTTTGTTTTTCACGGGAGTTTCACTTTCATTTAAAATGTGCATCAATATAATTTCAGTTGGTCTCGAATTCTTTCACCTAATTTTGTCTAAAGAAATAAATAAAACCCATTCCACTTTACCACTTACAACCTTCTTTTTTAGCAGAGTTGCCCCAGCATGTTTCAGTTTGTGGATTTACAGTAAAACTTACTGATTTCTGCAAGTTTCAGACCTGTCTCCTGAGCAGTAAAATCCAAGATTAGAAGTTTCTGTTCCCCTCCTTGACAGCACTGAACGATTCCCAGATTTTAATAGGAAATTTCAATTAATAAAAGGGGGGGAAATCAGAGGCAGAATATTTTGTAGTCATAAAATAAATGAACTTTTGCTGTGTTTATATTATACATATAATACAGCAGGAAGTAAAGATCAAAGCTGTGTTTATAAAGGACTTGGCCAGTTGTGTGCTCGGAGGAAGCAAACGGGTTCATGGGAGGTACCTAAAGAATGAAGTTTGGATTTTTAGCTGGTGGAAATCAGTGTGCCTCCTTTGACTTCTCTGATTTACATCAGCAGAGAAGCTGGCTCAAGGGTTTCAAGGCAGAACAGATATGGTTAAACAAAATAAAATTATTATTTTTCTACTGAAAAGTATTTGCCTGAGGTTCCCCCTCTATTTCAAAGTACTGGGAGTAACTCAGAGGAACAGGATCTTGATTTCCAGTTTCATTAGGTGGAAGGTTGTCAGGTGGTTGGAATTGGACGATCTTTAAGGTCCCTTCCATCCCAAACCATTCTGTGATTCCACGATTTTAAGGTGTAAAGCTACAAATGGTGTTTGGAGCTGGTTCCTGCCCTGGCTGGCCAAGGAGGGGAATATCAGAATGGGGCTGCCCAGAGAGCTCAGCCTTCAAGTACTGGCATCCCCCTGAGCCCCACAGTTCCCAAACTGTTTATTTGCAGGGTGCACCACCTCCCCCTCACCCCTAAAACACCTGATCACTGAAAGAGAAACTGAAGCACACTTTTTCATCCCAGGTCTCTCAGGGAGAGGAGTTGAGTGCAGCCTCACTGCTCCCCGCCAGAGTTATACCATCAACTGCAACGTTCCCACAGCGTGAAAATTCCTCACAGCAGTGATTTCACCCCCGTGGGGAGCTGAGCCAACCCCCCCAAATACCACCCTCACCCTGAGGGAGACACTGGAGCAAAGAGGCACCAGACAGCAGCTTGGTGAGAGCAGACACGCTCAGCCCTGATTCACCACCCCAGGGACGCTTCAGCTCCCGAGGCACCGTGGATCCCAGGGAATTATCCCACTGGAGAGTGTCTCACAGCCCTGGGCTCCACCTGTCCCTGGGGACACAGCCCAGGGAAACAGCCCCAGAGCTGGAGGGAGCTCAAAACCTCAGCAGGTCAAAATCTGTCCTGTAGTCACGATGCTGTTCCCGCTGACTTTAGAGGCAGCCCCGAGCAAGAGGATCTGAAAAAGCCCGATAAAAAGTGCAGCCCCAGCTGTCATGAGTGTTCCCCTGGCCGCAGGGTTGGTGGGACACAAGTCCCCCGTGGGCTGTGGGACACGTGGGTCCCAGCTGGCAGATGGAGTGACAGACCTCTCTGCTTTGCTGAGCTCTGTGCAAAGGCTGCTGCTGATACTCAGGAGTTATTTTAATCTCTTTCTTCCCCGCTCCAGGTTTAGCTACAGCATTCCAGAGGGTTAATCAGTCCCCTGAGCTGGGTGCCTGCTGTCAGGATGAGGAGCACTGGCTTCCCTGCACATCCTGGGCCACTGGTGCTGGAAGGGGACGTTGCTTTGGACATCACACGTCCCTGGTGGGCTCTGTGCCTGCTCAGCCTCCCCTGCTCGCAGCGGGGAGCATCCTTTTCACAAACAACTTGCCAAAACTTTAGGGCACAACTCGAGAGACAATCCTAAATGAGCACATGGGCCCTACAGCAGGGCCACGACTCCTGGGGGAGGTGCATCAGTCCTGGAAAATCACATGGGATCTTCACCCACCACCCTTACGCATAATACCTGGTCCTGCTCCAGGTCCCTGCACAACAACAGCATCCCAGGAAGTCAAGATTTGTGCTTCAGGCTCTGACACACTCCTTGGAGGGATAAAACCTCACTCATCTCCAACAGAGGTGGGAGCCCTGGACCCACAGACACATGTCCAGGTGCAGTTCCCAATCTGGGAGAAAGAGAAGACAGCAAAGCTGTTTGGAGACCACTGTGCTGTAAAAGCAGCCTGTTCGAAACAGAGCTGCTTCCTCCTTAGCCTGAACTTCATTAGTTGAAATGCTGAACGCAGAATGAATTAATTAAAGCAATTATTATGCTGCTATTTTATTCATTTGCTCTCTACTTTGATTGATTATACGACTTTGGTTAATAAATATTGAATAAGTGTTAATTAATTGAATCAATTCATTGCTGGTTTATTCACCTGCCAGTCACCTATCCCTCATTTCCATGCATGAGTTGTGTCCCGAAAAGTTTGTCCCAAGGAACTGGTCCCCAGGGGTTCAGCGGGGCTGCGATGGGGTCACTTACCAAAAGGCAGGATGAAGAAGAAGGGGAACCAGCAGAGGATGAAAACACCCACGACGATGGCGAGAGTCTTGGCTGCTTTTTTCTCCCGGGAGAACTTGAGGAGCCGCACGGAGAGGGAGCTCCTGAAGTTGTGCCCCTTGCTCCGGGTGCTGGAGAGCGGCTCCTCCAGCACGCTGCGGCAGTGGATGCGCAGCACCACCTCCATGGACTTGTTCCTCTCCCTCTTGACCCCTGCCTCCAGGCTCCGGGTGGTCCGCCTGGCCACCACGTAAATCCTGAAGTACATCACCAGGATGACCATGAGGGGCAGGTAGAAGGAGAAGAGGGAGGAGAACAGGGCATAGCCCGGCTCCTCTGTGATGCTGCAGATGCTCTCATCTGGCGGCGGTGGCTCCTTCCAGCCCAGCAGTGGCCCGATGGAGATGACCATGGAGGAGAGCCAGACCACCACGAGGATGACCCCTGCCTTCCTCTCGGTCATGATGGTGGGGTACTTGAGGGAGTACTTGACGCCGATGTACCTGTCCACGGAGATGATGCACAGGCTCATGATGGAGGCAGAGCAGCACAGCACGTCCACCGCTGCCCAGATGTTGCAGAAGATGCGCCCGAACACCCAGAAGCCCAGCACCTCCAGGGTGGCCGAGAAGGGCAGCACGGTGGTGCTGAGCAGCAGGTCGGCGATGGCCAGGTTGACGATGAAGTAGTTGGTGACCGTCTGCAGGTGCCGGTTGCAAGCCACCGAGAGGATGACCAGGATGTTCCCCACGATGGCCGAGAGGATGAAGACGGCCAGGAAGACCCCGACGCCCACCGCCTGCACATCCAAGGCGAAAGTCAGCGTGGTGCCGTTGCCCTCGGGGGTCTCCTCCCCTTGCAGCCCCCAGGAGCGGTTGGCAGCGCTCTGGCTGCCTTGTCCCGTCCGGTTCCCACTCAAGCTGCCATTGCTCAGCTCGGGGAAAGTCATTGTAGAAAAAGTCCGGGCTCCATGGAGGGCGAGGAGAAAGCGGTGCCGAGGAGCAGCTCCCCCGGCATGATCCCCGGCTGGCAGCCCCCGCCAAGACGCGCTCCGCACCTCGCTCTCCCGGCCGGGGTGGAGGGATGGAGAGAGGGAGGGAGGGATGCAGGGAAGGAGAGATGGAGAGAGGGAGGCAGGGCAGGACGCGCTGCCCGTCGCCCCCCGCCCGCTTCACGCCGTCCGTCCGCGCTGCCCCCCGTCCCCGCTGTCGCCGCCGCTCAGCCCCGCCGCCGGCCCGCCCGGGGGGGCAGCGCGNAGCGCTGCTTTGCAGGACGAGGCGAGCCCGGAGTAGAGTGAACCCGGCAGGCAGAGCAGGCGGGGAGAAGAGAGATGATGGAGGGTGTCGAGGCGAGATGATGATGGAGGCAGCCCCCGAGAGGGTCTCGCAGCAGTGGGTGCAGTCCCAGGAGCGGTCAGGCAGGCCTGGGGTGCAGCTCCCGGGCGGGTCACACAGAAGTGGGGTGCAGCCCCAGGAGAGGTCTCTCAATAATGGGGTGCAGCCCCCAGGAGGATCGCTCAGCAGTGGGGTGCAGCACCCAGGGGGATCGCTCAGCAGT
>VYXC01001797.1:0-149307 GCA_013397175.1 Platysteira castanea | reverse complement strand
GCCCCGCGGGTGCGGCGCTCCCGCCCGTCACCGCCGGAGGGCAGCAGAGCGCGGGGTTTGCGCGGCGGGCGCGCGTCCCGCCCCGGCGCGGGGCCCTGGAGCTGCGGGGCCCTGGAGCTGCGGGGCCCTGGAGCTGCGGGGTCAGGGCGGGGACCCGCCGGACACCGCCCGTGCCGCCACCCCCGGTGCAGCATCCCAGCAGGAGGATGCCCTGCCAGTCTGACATGTCCCCCCCAGCCTCAACACCCCACCAGGAGGATGCCCTGCACAGCTATCCCGTCCCCCAAGCCCCAGCGTCCCGCCAGAAGGGTGCCCTGCCAGGCTGGCAGGTTTCCCTTTTTGTCCCACGTCCAGGGCTTCCATCAAGCATCCTTCCCATGCCAAACTCTGGTTCTCCCATCCTCACCACCCAGTCCAGGCATCCTGCTGGGGATGCAGGCATCCCCTCATGAGCTGCTCCCCAAAGCAGAAGGGACAGCCAGGGTCTTGCCTTTAGGGACAGCTCCACGCCCGTGTCTGGACCCTGCAGCAAGGCTTGGACACAGCAGCTTGTGACTATACCGTATAGGCACACATTTCTGGCTAATTTAAACAGGGCTGGGTTTTTTTCCCACTGATAAAAGCAGATCCTGTTTACACTGGTTTCCTCCCAGTGACCTGCCTCCATACATTGCGATGGGGACTGACCTCAGTGGTGAACAGGGGCTCTCCCTCAGCTTCTTTCTGCTGTACACAGGAAATATTTCCTGGGAGTGTGTTTATCCATGATTTTTCAACTTTTCTTTTTTTAAAAAATAGTTATTTTAAAGGGCAGTCCAAGTGGACAATGGGGTGATTTAACTGTGCTATCAGAGCATGGGAGATCTGTGGATTCACTGGGTATGAGAGTGGACAAAAAATATTATGCTTATTTATTCCTTTATTTCCCTTGATAATCATTGCGGGAAATGACACATTTTTGATTTTAGTTATTTCTTTCATGCACTTCTTCCTTCCTTAAGATTTTGCCCAACTTCCTTGAGCTGGGTTTTTGGCCCTGCTGAGAACAAGAAAACTGGAAAATACAAGAAAATAGGAACAAATACTGCACAAGGAAAATGTTCATAAGGATGCTTTTGCTTAAAATAACCCACCCAACAAACCCCTAACAGCTTTTTAAATGTGAATTAAAAAAAAAAAAAAGCCCAAACATCCAACACTTGAGGTCAAATCATTCATTTTCCTTATGTTTTGATGAAAACACGCCAGCCACCAAAATGAAGGATCATTTCTTACTGCGATGCTAAACCTAGCATGGGAAGCTCTCATCCCATGGAATTTTGTAGCCCTCTCTTTGCAGCAACACAGATTGCTGTGGAGATAAATATATCTCATCTAATCTATCCAGTGACACCCAGAGATAAAGAAAACATGTGCCTCTCTCCAAAGTGAAGGCTGGGCTGAAGCTTCTCATGTGCAGCAGGATTTTAACCACGTAGGAGGAAAAGAGAGGTTCATTAGGATGAAGGCTTTGCATCTGCCCTGGTCCTGCCCTCCCTGGGTGAGCTCTCCTCCCCTCCTGATGTCTCCAAAGACAACTTGTCCCTGTTGCTGAGAGGTTTCAGCTGGCATGGACTGCGGGGTTTGAATGGGATGCAAGGATGGGATGGGAGAGCTGAAGGGGAAATTTTTGGTGGGGGTAAGAGCCTGGGGTCTGCCACGTCTGCCCCAACCACACAGAAAACCCTTGAGGTGGCACTGGTGGCTTTGCCCTCCCCACCAGGGCAGGGAGAGATCACGACCTGTGCTGTCACTGCAGCTCAGCTAAAGAACATCAGCAGCTCACTGCCAACCCTCACCTCCTTGTTTTTCATCTGTCTCCCTGTTTCTCTCCAAATCAGGGCCATTATGGTTAATTTAAACTAATGAGGAACAGGTTTGTACTGATGCACTTAAACCCAAATAAAAGTGTTGGGGCACAGATCTGTGAGTGCCTGGGCTCTTGCCAGTCAGGAAGGATAGCTCTTCCCTCTTTATGTCTTACATCCCATTCCTCCCTCTTTTTTACTCTTTTGGGGCAGAGATTATCCTGGGATTTAGGTGGTGCCACTTGGTGATGTGAACAGGGCTCTTCAGGTAGATAAAAAGACACACACGCTCCTGGTTAACAGTGTTTGTCACACTGCAAGTACATGTTATGCCCAAGTCTTGGAAAGGAAAGGCAGTTTTTTGGTTCAAAACACCAGAGCTTAAAGGATTTTGATCAACATTTGCATGCACTCCTGGGTTTATAGCAAGGAGAGTGGTGCTCTGGGTGCCGCAGGTGTCCCTGCCCATGGCAGGGGGTTGGAACTGAATGATCTTTAAGGTCCTTTCCAACCCGAACTGTTCCGTGATTCTGCCCTTGCTCTGCAAAGGAAGATTATCTGTGGTGCATCTGCCTGCAGCATCTCCTGGATCCAGAGCTGGGACAAACGGATCCTGCTCACAGCCAGTGCAGAGCAGTGGCAAATTCATAGTATTTAATTCATTAAGTGTTCATTTAAACACTTAATTCATTAAGTGTTTTAAGAGGTGGGCTTGCCTTGCATTGGGCAGGGCACCCAAATATCCTCTGGGAAGCCAGGATCAATCTTCACTGCCTGTCCCTCTGAGGTTGTGTCCAGCTCTGCTCCTGTGCTGATCCCAGATCTTCAAGCCTACTAAAAATGGGCTGAAAGTGATTGCAAGGGATGGTTCAAACCTGTTCTGCTGCACCTTTTGTTTTGAAACATGGGGTCTCTGGAGAAATTGGAGATCAGGACAGTAACTGGGAGAGGTAATGGGCAAAACCTGGGCTGAGCAATTGCCACAGAGCATTGGAATTGAGGGGAATTTGATTTTAATTATGAATGAGGGGTGGAGTGTCTGTAAATTATCCACCTTTGTTGGTTTTGACTTATTATTTTTCAACCTAAATGGTTCTGTGATGTTATTTTGACTTTTTTTGTGGTGAATTCTTTTTGTTGATGTAAGTGAAGTTTTTGTGATGAATGCGTGTTTTGTTGGTATTTTTGTATTCTTGCAATTTTGTTTAAGTCTAGGAAAAATCGGGCTATGCTTTGAATGTTTATGGCTTAATTAATGAGCTGGGAAGGAGAAGGAAATAGCTTTTATTAACTGAATGATAAAGGTGGGGGAAAAGAAACTTTGAGCATCCTCTTACGATATCTCCCTAAAACTGCTCAGACTGGATTACAGTTCCCTTTCCCTTTGCCTTCCTGCTCCCACAAACCATCCCAGCCACTATCACACCAATGCCATTGCTACAGTTACTACTTTTCCCCAGTTTTCTCCTTTTCATCTGAATGTGGCTACTCTGGGTATGGCTTGGTTTTTCACTGTTTGCTCCCCTGCTGCAGTGCTGTGATCCCAGAGCACGTGTGGGAAGGACAGTGAGATCCGGTCCAAGCCCCTTTCCTGAAGATGGATTTGTCTATTCCAAAACCTCCCTTCATGGTGGCTTCCTCCTCCTTCAGTGGGCTCCGTGTCCTCTTGGTTGGAAGGTTTCTGGTCTAGTCTAAACTTTCTTTACATCTTGCCAGCTGATGCAGAGAGCAATTTATTACCTTCCTCTTACAGGTTTTTAATTTAATTTTGGAGCAACGGAATAGAAAAGAAGAAAAAAAGGAGAAAGAGTTAAAGAATGGTTTGAGTTGGAAGGGACATCAAAGACCACCTCTTTCCAACCCCTGCCATGGGCAAGGACAGCTTCCACTATCCCAGGGTGCTCCAGGCCCCATCCAGCCTGGCCTTGGACACTTCCAGAGATCCAGGGGCAGCCACAGCTTCTCTGGGCACCCTGTGCCAGGGCCTCACCACCCTCACAGGGAACAATTCCTTCCCAGTATCCCATCTCTCCCTGCCCTCTGGCAGTGGGAAGCCATCCCCTGTGTCCTGTCCCTCCATCCCTTGTGCAAAGTCCCTCTCCAGCTTTCTTGGAGCCCCTTGAGGTACTCGGAGGGGCTCTAAGCCTCTCCAGGCTGAACAATCCCAAATCTCTCAGGCTGTTTCTGTAGCAGGGGTGGTCCAGCTCTTGGAGAATCTCCATGGCCTCCTTTGGACCCCCTCCAACAAGTCCACATCTCTCCTGTGCAGAGGAACCCAGAGCTGGATGCAGCAGTGCAGGTGGGGTCTCAATGCCCTCCCTTGGGAAAGGAGTTATTGAACACATGGACTCCTTTCTGACCATGCTCTTGGTGCAGGGAAGGTGCTTTGGCAGATCCCTGCTGTGATTTACAGTGAACTCTCTGAGAACCAGAAATTATTTTGGCTTCCTGGATGCACCAGAGCTGACAGGGCAAGTGGAGGAGCAAGGCTGAGGCAAAGTGGAGCCCCTCCAAACTCCAAGCAAAAAGGGGGATAAAATGAAGTGGCAAAGCACCTTCCAGGGCATGAAGTGAGGTGGTAAAGCATATTCCAGACCATCAGCCATGACTGCCTGTGGACACACAAGGAATGTGGGCATTTAGGAGGTGAAGGCCTCCACCCCATGTCTCAGCCACAGTGGGCTGGAGCCAAGGAGAGAGCCAAGGATTTTTTGTGTGGAAGGGGAAGAGCTCTGAGTGCCCTGCTGCTATCTGGGAGGCCGAGGCAGGTGGGATGGGTAGATAGAACAAGCAGATAAGTGTGGTTTACAGGGCTGGTGGGACTTGTTTGTTATTTCAGCGGGAATGTTGATGTGTTCAAAATGAAGCATTCCTCAGGGTTGTTCTTTTTTTTGTCTTTTGCTCTGTTAAAAGCCATATAATAAAACAGTCCAGTACCAAGCAGAACATTTTAAATCCACATTTCAAAACACTTTTTTTTTTTTCCAAGGAGGAATGAGCAAAACATAAGGCAAATTACTTCAGAATTACTGGAAGAATTAGCAATTAGCAGAACAATTGCTAACGACGATGTAAAAAGAGCAGTTGCTGATGTATAGAATGAAATAAATAACAGCATGAAAGATAAATCACAGCAGAACCAAATATATAAATAAAAATGCTACAAAAGGTCAAAACTGCAACAAAGAATTGCTCTGTTATCACAGAAAAATATTTCTGTTGGCAGTTTTGCGGTTTTGTGAAATTTCACTTCACCAGAAAGTCAGCGTTATTTGCCATCACTGTATGTTTTCCGACCAGTTAGAAATCCAGACCATCAGCTGCCTCAGATGGGAGGCATGGAATGAGCCCCGAACCAAAACCCCTCTGATTTGTCACGGTCTGCCTCTTATGGTTGATTTTTGGCTCATAAATAAAAGCCTGAGAAGTGGTTTTTGGAAAAGGACACCAAACTAGGCCTCCATAGAATCAGAGAATGTCCTGAGCTGGAAGAGGCACATGAGGATCATTCAGTCCCACCCCTGGCCCTGCACAGACACCCCAGCAATCCCACCCTGCACCTGACAGAGTTGTCCAAATGCCCCTGGAGCTCTGGCAGCCTCGGGCTGTGCCCATTCCCTGGGGAGCCTGGGCAGTGCCCAGCACCCTCTGGGGGAAGAACCTCTCCCTGATATCCAAGGCAGAGCTCCCCTGGCACAGCTCCAGCCATTCCCTTGGGTCCTGGCACTGCCACAGGGAGCAGAGAGCAGTGCATGATCCTCCACTTTCCCTCAGGAGGAGGTTAAGACCCTGATGAGATCTGATTTGAGTCTCCCCTTCTCCAGCTGAACAAGCTGAGGGACCTCAGCCCCTCTTTGTATGGCCCCTCCAGACCCTTCACCATCTTCATGCCTCTCCTTCGAACATTCTCTAATAGCTTTATATCCTTCTTGTATGACCCACAAAGAAGTTGTCATGACACCGTTCCATCCTGTCAATCACAAGATAACCAGAAAACTTGAAAAACTCGTTGCCCCAACAATGAGTTTGATTTTTTCAATGGACAGGGAGCTGGGGAGAGAAATGGAGACGTTGGGAGGAGAAAAGGATTTACAAAGAGGACCCTGAGTGTTTGGCTTGAGGACCTGCCTTTAGCAATCAGGAGCAGGGGACAGTTGCAGCCCAGGAGGGTGACACTGGGTGGCTGTGGGGTTGTGTTGGCAGAGGTGGGATAAAAAGGTGAGTTGGCCATGTGTTAGTCTAGGCCAGAAGGGTGCTTTAGAAGCAAGGTAATGATCTTGACTCTGATAAAGCCCAACAGATTCAGGCCTTTTTGTAATTCTCTTTTTATGATGCATAAAGATAAATAAATAAATATGTACTATTTCTATAAGTTCAAGTTACATTGTAATTTTTCCCAGGAGCTTGTTTGCTTTCTTAAGGGAACACAGGGGTCCTGCAGGCTTCCACACTTCAATTCAACACAAGTAAGTATAAGCAAATATTAAAACATAGCACAAAAGTGAGTGGCACAGGCTCAGACTAAAATTAGACTCTGCAAACGGGGTGGTGTTCCTCAACTTTGCCTTCAGCTGGAATTAACCAGAGTTACTTTAGCAGCTACCTTGTGACAGACTAAAAAGCTCTGGGTTCAATGTGTGTGAGGCTTCGGGTTGTTTCTAATAAGCCACCCAAAATACTAAAGGATGAGGAATAAATTTCAGACTCATTTATTTCTGTGCCATTAAGGAAGTTCACCCCCTGACTGGGCTCCTCACCTCATGTCCACCTCGGGATAGGAGTCAATAAAATACCTGCCTGAAGCTGATGACCTGTGGGCAAGGACACGTGGCAGAGGTGCAGCCACGACATGAGGGTGGCTCTCTGTGAAAACTTCACCTGGAAGACAATTTCTCTTGCACTGATGTCTTCAGCTGCCAGTTTTGTGTGGAAGGGTGGTGGTTTCTCTGTTTTTTTTTTTTTTTCAAAGCAAAGGCTGGATTGAGGTGAGCCATCTCTCTGTATCAGAATCTTCAAGACCTCTTTGACTGTATAGCATGGGCAATTAGGTGCTGAGAGAGTTACATCTCTTGTGTAATGCCTGGCTTTTTTTGTTCAGATCAAATGTAATCCATTGCAAAGTGGCATCCTGTGGCAGCACTGACAGCAGGAGGAGAACATCTCCTCATCCCTATTTCAGGACCTTGTTGATCAGCTCAGCCTCCCCTGACATTCCCATGAAAGTCAGAAATGCATTTCTGGGTCTTTTTACTTGAACCCTCATGTTCTGCAAATCCCCCTATTGAGCCAACAAGAAACGTCCCCATGAGTGATGTTAACGTTGCTTAGTCTGGGAATATTATTTCCAATAAAGAGATTACACCTGAGTAAATATCCAGATTTGAGATGTATTTGAATAATGTCTCTAGCTGCTGGTCTGAATATTGAATCTGCTGCGACCCACAGAGCTAAAAGTGTAATGAATTTAGCAACAGGAGTAGCAATGGCCATGTGAAGGCATTAGCCAGATGTTTGCTTTTAGCAGGGCACACGTGGGATTGCCTTGTTCTCTTCCCCCTCACTCTTGAGTGACTGCGAGGCTGCATTTCTGATTTAGAAGTCAGAAGGGAACAACAGATTGTCATGGCCAGTAAGAGCAAAACCACATTACTGAGAGCTCTCCAGTCTGGAGGTGAACGGGTCAGAGAAGGCCCATTAAGAGATGTTTTGCTAAAGGAATGACTTAATTGCAATGGCCCTGGTATTTGGATGGCAGCATCAGTTTCTTATGAGCTGTTCCCGAGTGATCCTGGGCTGCTCTGTCATTGCAGCCAGTGACCTTGGCCTTCCAGGGCAGGGCTTTCTGCTGGCAAGAGAAGAACGGGCAGTGGATAAAGAAAAACGTGCCTGGGGCTCCAGAGCTTGGAGGAGCAGCTGTGTTGGGAGCCAGGGGCCATATGCAGATATATTTTCCAGGTGAGTGCCCATCCAAGGATGCAGCAAGGATGCACTTAGAAAGCTTAAATGAGATGCTTTGAGTCAGACTTCCCACTGGAAGGATGGCTCTTCAGGTGGGAAATATTACAGAGCTGCAACTTCCAAATTTCTTCACTGGTGGTTTTGAATTTTGGTACAAGTCCTGTTTCTGCAAATGAACTTTGATGGGGTTTGGGAATCTTCCATGTGGTTCCCAAATCCCATGGAAACTCAGCAGCCTTACCAATGGCTGCTGAGAAGGGGACATGGTCACCTCCTTCTCCTCTGTGCTGCTCCAAGGGGCCTTGGGCAGCACTGCTGGGTGAACTTTTAAACACAAAACTGAAACTTTTCAAGCAACCACTCAGTGATTGTAGCATACACCTTATTTTCTGACCTGCCAGGGAGGAGGGGGGCAGATCCAAACCCCAAAAATGGGATCAGACCTCCCACTGGTGAGGAGGTTGCCTCATTTTCTGAGTATGCCTTTCAAATTATGCATTCCACATGGAATGAAGGGGTTGGAAAGAAATTTCAGAAGTATTTTGCATATTACCCCACAGTTAAAGACAAGAAAACAAAGGTATTAACCAAGATCCTTCAGGGAAAGGAGCCAAATTTCCTGTCTCTACATTTAGATTTCCTGGGTCACCATGGTCCCTGGTGAGCCAGGCTCGGTTGCCCCTCAAGGCTTCAGGCTGTGAAGTCTGAGAGAGTTTAATTTTGGTCTGAGGACAATTTGACAACACCAATGTGCAAAGAGCCACCATTTAACAGAAACCATCTTTGCCTGGGGGTATCCCATGCACCTCCCTTCTTTTTCCTTTTCAAGAATTTCTGTGGAAGTCATAAAGTCATAGAATCGTGGTTTGAGTTGGAAGGGACCTTAAAAATCATCTCAGGGCTTTTGGTAGGGTCACGATTTCTTGTGGTGGGTAATCCATAGGGTTGGTCTGTGTTAGCACTTTCCAAGAGAAATCCTGGTTTCACATATAAATTAGGAGCAAACTCCCAGAAGGACCTATCCAAATGAATCTTTCTGATCTTGGTGATCAGGAATCTTGAGATCTAATGAGCCAATCAGACAAAAGATGTGACTCCCAAAGACTGGTGGAAAATGCTTTGGAGAAGACAATGAATAATCTGCTTGCGTCAATTACTTAAAGAGCTAAATCAGGTCAAAGAATCAGTCCTCATTAAGACTGTCATCATTATTTTTAGTAGGGACTGGAATAAAAATATACAGAGAGGAAAAGAATTGAAATACATTTCTGGAAAAGTGTGTGTTATCAGCAGCTCGACAGCCAGTGGGAGAAAATGGTACAGATTAGAGGCAGAAATCTGGGAAGTGAGGCAGAGAGAAATTAGTGACAATATGTTGAAAAGCAGTGGGAACCCAGCACATTTTTTTCCAGCTTCTGGGCTGGAGCAGCAGCTGACTGCAGGCCACGATGCAGGAGCAAACAGGGAAGTGCAGTAATCTGATACAGATGTTCCAGCAGCGAGTGAATCCTTGGTTTTGACAGCAGTTCTCTGGAATTCAGGAAATTACTGTGGTTAGATGCTAATGCTTTCTCCTGCTTTGCTTTGCTTCCAGGATGAGGGAAAATAAAACATGGAAAATGAACACAGAAGTTATGGAAAGCTGAGAGGCCGGTGATGGAGTTTGTTTTTCCCTCCTGCTGATTGAAGCTGTGTTTGCTGGAGAAAGTGTGAGGAGCAAATATTTGCCTTAGGTTCTTTTTGCTGATGGAGAGTCTCACAGCCAATTCCTAGAACCAACACAGACCAGGACTCAGGTCCTCACCATCCAGGAATGCTTCCTCATTCCAAATAATTCCATGTATTGGGGTTACCTTAGCAGAGTGCTGAGGGGTCAGGAGAGAGGGTGAAGCTGAGCAAAATTAGCAGGAATGTTAGTAGCTTGTTGAATCCTAGGAAAATAATTTGTTTAGGAGAGTTCTTAGCACCCAGTTGTGTATTTTCAGCACAACATTATATGAAAATCTCTGTAGAACAGTGGCTCACCTCTGATCACTTTTTATTTTATGAAACAGTTGGGTGCAGTACTGTACTAGTGAGAAATTCTGGATCTTCCTGCTCGGTGGACACATCTTGACAGTGATGGCTGTGGCACAGCTGCCAAATTAGAATTATCTGAGGTTGGGTATTCTTTTGGCTGCAGATTAGCTGTTAAAGCAAAATGCAGCCAAAACTGCCAAGAAATGCATTAAAGGAGAGAAAAAGGGCTGGTGACAATACCAAAGACAGAGATAAATAACAGGAGAAGTTGTGGGTGATCCATCCTTGGAAGTCTTCTAGGCCAGGTTGTGCTTTGGAGTAAACTGGTCTTGTGGAAGGTTTCCCTGCCCATGGCAGGGGTGTGGAATGAGATGCTCTTTAAGGATCCTTCCAAACCAAACTTTTCTATGATTCTATGATTCTATGACTCTGTGATATCAACTCTGCCTCCAGCTGCAGGAGGAGAATGCACCTGTACACTCTGGTGAGAGTTTAGGTCGTAAGTACTCAGCAGAGAGTACAGGTGTGTGACCACCTGCCTGCTCTGCTCTTGGGCTCTTTCCTAGGCTGTTGCTACTGCCAGAGAAAATTCTCTGGACTTTTTCTCATCCCAGCAAGGCCACTCTTCCTGTTCATACTGGGGAAAGAGGAGGAGTGAGGCCATTGCATGAGATGATTCACTCATCTCTTCCCCGCAGAATTTCCTGTGAAAATAGAATCATGAAATTGTTGGAGGAAAACCAGAGATACAACAACTTGCTGCAGGCCAAGCAGCAGGACTCTGTTAACATGTACAGGAGACTTAGAGTCTCCTGAGTTTCCACCAGGCTTCAGAGAATCATAGGGGTTGGAAAAAATCCCCATAATTGGTCCAATCTGACCAAACACCACCTTGCCAACCAGACCAGAGCACCGAGTGCCACTGCTCATTTCTTGAACACTTCCAGGGATGTTGGGAGTGGCTGCCACTTCCCTGGGCAGCCTGTTCCAGTGCTTAACCACCCTTTCTTGGAAAAAATTCTTCTTGAATTCATCTTCTTTTCATGGTATTGATGCAATGAAACTTAAAAACCCATGGAACTGACAAAGAAGGGGCCCGATGGCACAATTTAGTGTAAAAAATGCCTTCATGTTCATAGTCTATGTAACTGTTTTTGAATAGTTCCATGGGCATTGACTAATTCTTTAAAAGTAATGAGCTGGATTCATGAAGGAAAAACTAATTTGACGTTTTTTTACAGCAGCTTGAAGAGCTGAAGCTGAATGTGGTGAGAACAGGGTAATACATCCATCTGGAGCAACACCTTCAGATGTGTCAGTTCAGGGACTGAAGGAATTATCTCCTTTCACACAAGATACCTCAAAATGCCATGAGCTCTTGGCTCTACAACAGGTAATTCCATAAATACCTTGGATTTCTATAAACCAGCCCAGAGCTCAGTAGGGTAAAACAACAAGCACCACGAAAGTTAGGACTGGAAAAGCAAACACAGACCATTGTGGCACTCCATAAATCAGGAAATTCTGAGTCAAAAGCAGTGGCAGACTGAGGGAATGGGCTGGAGGATGTGTCATGTTTTCATGCCATGTTCTGGCTCTCCCTGACTCTGTACAAGGCAGACAATTTTAAAGTCAGCTCTGGGAACATCAGCAATGGAGAGCTCTTCTCAACAAAACACACACTTTTCGTGCCTCTCTGTCACGTGGGTGAACCACGTTGTTACCTCAGCAGTGCCCTGTTAGGGCTGAGGTGCCTCACTGGCTTGGGCTGCTGCTTCCATCCCCTGATCACCAAACAATAGTCTAGGACAAGAGGGATGGGCTCGGTGGATGCCAGGACTGGCAGGAAGGGAGGTGGCCCTGCCATCGTCCTGGTGGCACTCCTGACCCCACGTCAGGCTCAGTGGGTGCTCAGCTCCATAAGCCAGGCCGAAGGACGGGAGGGAATCTGGGACAGTCTTCTGGGAAGCAGACTGACAGATCTGTCCCAAGACTAGGATGAAGGGTCTAAAGCTCTTATCTGAAGTCTGCCTTGGTTGTCTTCGCTTTTCTGGCCATAAGCGTTGTACTTTCCCATAATGGCTGGTTCAGGATCACCAGACTGGTTAATGACCTGGAATAATTTCATAAGAGATGAACCCGGACTGGGATTCAGCCAAGACACATAAACGGTTCAATTACCTGATTAGGGGATGAGCTTAAGCCAATTTGCAAGTGAAAACAAGGTCTGTGGGATTTAAGTCAGTTCTTATCGTGGTCATCATCTCAGGACATGAAACGTAAGAGGGATGAATCTCCCTGCGGTTGGCAAAGATTAGAAAATGTGTTGTTTCCTTCTCATATGACATGCTTAATTCCTAAGTATCTGCTGGACAGCTCGGGTGGATTCTTGCATTGCTGACTTTCCCAAAGCAAGGCTATATCCTTCCAAACAATGTGCTCTAAGCAGCGTGCTCCTATTAGGAAAGACTACACAGCTGAGAGATTTTCTTAATTGGAGCTTCTCTCCAGAAAGCGAGTTGGCTCCTCAGTGGCAAATCCCGGTGATGGTCATGGAACTGAGATGTGCAGCCAAAGCAGAACATGCCAGGGTGTGATACATACTCAAATTACTGAGATGTTCATCCAAATGTTCTTATACAAGCTGACCAGTGCTGGCGTATTAATTTTGTACGTTTATATTGTATTCTTGCCTCTAAGTCTTGGCAATCACGGTGAATCATTGTGGACACTCCACTCAAAATACATTTTTTTTGCTGGATATGTTCAAATCAAGGAGAAGAGAGGAGCACAGATCACCTAAAAAACTCGGAAAGCTGCAGGATTTTATCAAAATTCACAGGCAGTGACCCTTTGCTTAACAAAAATTGGTGGTGAGGCCACAGGGTGCCCAGAGAAGCTGTGGCTGCTCCATCCCTGGAAGTGTCCAAGGCAAGGTTGGATAGGGCTTGGAGCAACCTGGGCTGGTGGAAGGTATCCCTGCACACAGCAGGGGGTGGGAACAGGATGGGCTCTAAGTTCCTCCAACCCAAACCTTTCTGTGTTTCTATGACATCAAGTGCCAAAACCATCTTCCAAATCTCTGTGAAATACAGCTTTGAATCAATTTCTGGAAAATTAGCTGAATTAATCACAGTGATGCCTAGTGGTAGCAATTGGGGGATGCATGAAAGGAATTCTTTCACATGTCTGGAAAGGAGAGTACAGCAAGGTGTATAAAGGACCTGGAAAACTCTGGACACTCATAAGCCCTAATTTTTGATGGACAACCGAAAGAATAAACCCAACCAATGAAACAAATCTAAGCAAAGAAAAAAAGAGATGTTATGACTTTTAATAGAATAGGTAGGAACAAACTGAGAATATGAAGAAAAAGGAGAGTCTGGATGAGACTAAATCAGCATGGATGAGCCTTAGGAAAAAAGGGCAGGATATTGATGATGGTCTTCAGAAAAATGCATTTGCTCAAATGGAAGAAGTTAAGACCCAGAAGGGAACTTTTAAGATGAAAAATTATGAACTGGCAATGCCTTAGGAAATTTCTGTTAAAGGAAGACATATTGCAACATGGAAAATGGCTCAAGAAAGTTGTAAGAAACTTATTTGTCAGAATTACCATTACTGAAAAGAGACAATAAGTCAGACTAAAATGGGGGAAAAAAAAAAATATATAGGTGTTTCAATGGATCTGGACTTGATAATGTTCACCTGTGTGCATTATAGGAGATAACTGGAATAACCCACAGAGTTATGGCAGTGGCCTTTGGGAATATGGGGTGGGGCTGAGGTGGGAAAAGACTTAGCTGTAGTCAGTCTTTGGAAAGAAGTGAGTCAGCATCATTCCAGTTTTCAGAATAATATTAAAATAAATCCTCGGTCTGTAAGCATGAAGAAGACAACAGAGGGATGAATAACAGCCAGAACTTTTAAATTTTTTTTAAGGACAATCTATGCTGAAGAATTTTAATTTCATTTTTTTGACAAAACAGTAGGCATGGAGGATTGGAAAAAAATCCCATAGATATTAGATATGACTTAAGGTCTGGACATTATTTACTAAATGGCGTCCTAAGCAATTTTGAGAATTAAAGATTAGATAATGCTGTTATTTATTGTACTGGAATTTGACTGAAAAATAGCAAAGCATGAATAACTATTCTCGGAGAAGTATCAGACCCCAATGATGTATTAAGAAACAAAAGCATAAATCTCCATGGGGCAGGTACCAGTCAACATTTTTTATTAATGAGTTCGAAATTCTACAGACCGATCGCATTTGCAATCCATGTGCACATGCAGAAGGACAAGACTGAAATGCAAAGTTGTCTAGATTGGGAAAATCATCTGGAAAAAAATAAGGTCAGATTCAGTAAGACCAAAAGTAAAATTCTAGCCCCAGAAGGAATAATCAGCTGGGTGATACAGGAGAATGGATGAATGACAGCAGCACACGAGGAACATTTGTCAGGAATTCCCACTGCTGTGAAGGAGGAAAGTGCCCTGCAGAGATGGGAAGGCACCAGGCTGTAAATAAAAATCAATCAGGTTCATAACAACTATTTTTCTCTCTTAAACCATTTTAATATGACATAACACTCTTAAAATGTGTGAGATCATATTGCTGTGAATCTACCGGAAATTAATTTAATATTTCCACAGTCTACGATTTTTCAGGGTTTGGTGTATTCTTATTACCACTTATTACACTTTTAATTTGGATAGTAACCAAAAAAGGAGCCAAGAGAGACGATGGGAAGATTGTCTAATGATATGGCTGATTTTGGCACAGAAATCCTGGTCACTTTGGTCTACAGAAAATTTCTGGGTTGCAATGAGCTCTTCTGTTAATTCAGAAGGAGATGACAGAGGACTGATGATGGTAATGGGTAACACACGAGCAATTTTTGACTGGTCAGCTGCTCTCCCAAATTCTGGGTGGTGCCGCTTTTCTGTGGAGGGGATCACAAACAGCTCAAAGAGAACAAGGATTTAGAATTGTGCCACATTCATCTGACCACATTTCTCAGGTCCCAGTGTCTCCACTGGGAATGAGGATGTCTGGCTGACACACTGGTCTTGGCTGTGAGGGGAAATGTGATTCAATGGGAATTTCATAGAACCATAACTTCAAGTTTTAGGTTGGAAAGGGCCTCCAGAGATCACCCAGTCCAACACCCTGCTCAGAGAAGGTTTTACTAGACCAGGTTGCTCAGGGCCATTCCCAGATGACTCTGGAAAACCGCCATGGAGAGATTATTGCTTTTATAACCTCTGTTTTTTCAATGTTTCTTAGAGGGGGTGAAGGGGTGAATGTTAAGGTAGTTTCAATCCTATTATGATCCCCAAAGCCAAAAACTCAAATGATACAAGCTAAAGATGCTGAAAAGAAGTAATTGCGAGTGCAGAATAATTAAAGAAAGTTTTAAAAAAAGGATGGGAAGGAAAAGGGAAAGAGTTAATTCCCCTTTTTTACGGATTGCAATATGTACAGACAAAGAGATAACAGGGTGCTAATGTCCCAAGTCCTGGACTATTTTGATTGGCATGAACAGCAGAACTAAGCAGCTATAGTTAGATCTTGTTCCTACATGTCCAGACAGCTCCGTAAAAATGCAGGAATTTAAGGAGGGGTGAATCCTGCCAGCCCTTACCCAGACATGTGAAACTGCTGAGTCCAGCACCGCTACCTCGGCGAGGAAAAGTTTTCGAGACACTGTGCCAGACATGTCCCTTAAACAGATTTGTCTGTGGTCCTTGCTCAGCAGCCTTTGCAGAGCGTATCCCATTCCCAGGCCCTTTGGAAACCTCACCTGGCATTGATTCTGTTTGTATTTGCAAATGCTGTAAATTAGAGGTGTCACATGGACTGATAGCTGCAGAAAGGGCTGTTATTTTTCATACTCTATGGTCAGAAATAACGAGTCTGCTCATGGGCCAGAAAGCATGATTTCCCATTTGGAAGAATTTAAAGAATTAATTGTTTGGCAGAACAAATGTACTTGTAAAATTAAGCGTCAGAACATATTTTGCCCTTTGATTCCCTCTAAAATTCTCAGATAAACCAACTTAACCCAGATACACAAATCACACACATCAGCTGTCTAGTAGGGAAAAAGGAATGCTATGCCTAAAGGAATAAATACTCTGGATTTTAAAGGAAATAAAGCAACCTGAGTTTTCTGAAGTATTTTTTGATCCACAAATAAGTTAAAAGCCTTTTAAACATTTTTTTTTGTTATTTTTTAACAGGTTTCTCCATGATTATTGATTTTTTTTTTTTGCCTGGGATTCAGAGGGAGTTGGTAAAGAACAACATACACACAAGATACATACATACATACATTTCTAATCCAGGAATCCAGAAAATATCATAAAAACTTGGCAGAACCTGAATTCAATAAGAATCATTCCTGCTCTCCACCACCATGCTGAAAATCCCAGCAAAGCATATTAGGAGGATTTATGTACGTACCTATATATACCTATGTATGCATTGAAAAGGAAAAAACTGGTTTGGGTTGATTGATTTACAACAAATTGCTTGAAGCAAAATATTTTTTGGAGAAACTCTGAACCAAAAAGGCAGAAGAGGAACAGGAATCCACTGAGATCAAGAAATCTGGCAGCCACATCACATTTTGGGAACGTTAAATATTCCCAAGGCAAAGAGCAGCTTGTTTCTGGGATGTGTCACCCAGTTTACAGTTGCAGCAGATTTATCTGTATATATATATAGGGAGAGGGATTTATTACAAGAGCATGGAGTGATAGGACAAAGGGGAATGGATTCACACTGAAAGAGAGCAGGTTTAGATGGAATATTAGGAAGAAATTTTTCCCTGTGAGGGTGGGGAGGCCCTGGCACAGGGTGCCCAGAGAAGCTGTGGCTGCCCCTGGATCCCTGGAAATGAACAAGGCCAGGTTGGACAGGGCTTGGAGCAACCTGGGTCAGTGGGAGGTGTCCCTGCCCATGGCAGGGAGTTGGAATTGGATGATCTTTAAGGTTCTTTCCAACCTAAACCATTCCATAATTCTTCGATTCATGATATCTAATAGTAGAAGCAGTCTTCCAATGTGGCAGTGGTAAAAAAAGTTCTCCTGGGCTGTTTATTTGCTGATGTGTCTCTAACCTGCCTAACGGTGCAGGAGGTGACATGCTGCCTTCTGCTTTTACTTAGGAAATAATTGATCTGTGTGCCTCCAGAATGGAACCGCCAAAATGATGGCTGTATTTAGATACAAATCAGAGGGTTTTCCCACAGCTCACACTAATCAGAGTGGTTAATAAGGTAGTGATGGATGAATCAGGTGCTAATAGCACTTGCACTGTGATTGCAATTTGGTAATTCGGGATTTTATTTGCATAATCACCCAGTGCTAGCCCTGCTGCACTGACACTGACAGAACTTGCAGCAGCACCAGGAGAAAGTGGATGGAGTTACTGCAGGAAACATTTGTGTTGGGTAAAACACTTTCCAGACATGGGGCATGCTGAAAACCTCACAGCACTGAGTCAGGACACACAAAAAAGTGAAGCACATTCCTTGGAGAGCTTTCTGCTTTACCCCAGAGTTGGTCATGGGGGAATTTTTAGTGCTGATGGAGATGTTGTGCTTGTAGCCTGCTGAAAGCAGAGGGACAGTGGAGAAAGTGAAGTCAAAGAAAAATAAAAGGGGATGGTCTGGGTTTCTGTAGTGGCAGTGAGGCTTTTAAGAACTTGAAGAGTTAAAAACCACTCCAAATGCATCCAGAAATCTCAGCAGCTCTTAGCTCCTAGAGCTGGATAGAGAGAGACAGGGAAAGGCAGGGGGTATGGAAAACAAACACAAAACAGTTCTGTGCTTGCAGTGGTGTAGCTGAAGACGTGGAAGGAGGGAGAAGATAAGACCAACTTCTTGTTTGGCTGGTGAAGAACAAGGTGAGAACAGTCAGAGTGTCTCTCTTACACTTGACCTCCCATTTTCACACAATTTAGGATGTTTTCTGTGAGGGGAAGGAAAAAAATGTCTTTGTACATGTCAAAGGAGTTATAGTGGAGTTTTTTACAAAGAAGTTACAAGGCTCACTCAGAAAATACAATTGTGGGCAGTTATTAGTCTGGAAAATTCAAAAGAGCTGCAAAACCATGTTTGTGCAGCAAACAAAAGGATGGAGAATAAAAAGTGAGAACAAGCTGTTTATTTTAGTGCAGTCTGCCTTGCATTGTTGGGTCCCTTATAAGCTATAAATAAACAGCACATCTTTGTAGAGATCATTACGTGTAACTGAAAACCAAGAGAGATGGTAAAAATACACATAATTGGGATTACAGCAACAGGAATGGGGCCTGTGATGGTCAGGGCACAGATGGTCTGGAGCACTGGGGCTGTGATTTATGAACCTGGCCACCAGAAACTCCAAGGCTGTGCGTGGCAGAAGTGCCTGTGAAGTGCCAACACACTGGATTGGGTTCACAAATTCCTCTCAGTTCCAAAACTGCCGCCCATCAGAGTGGAAACTAAGGCACAGGTTGCTTCAAAGGCTTTTTCTCTGAATCAAATAATAGAATCACAAACTCATAAAATCATTAAGGCTCTAAAAACCTAAAGATCATCAAGTCCAGCCTTCAACCCAGCACAACCACCTTGTTCACCCCTAAGAGGTATCCTCAAGTGGCAAATCCACACTTTTTTCAACAATTTCAGGGATGGTGACTCCATCAAATCTGTGACCATTTCTTATATTGCCACTACACTTTGTTGCCAATTCATCTGGCAAATAGAATAGGAATATTATTAATAAAAATTAAATGCTAAAAATTAAATGTTAAATTTATGTAGCTTGGGTTTTACTTTTTTAGAAGAATAACACTGCAGAGGACATCTGGATCTACCAGAGCTGGTGAAGTTTCACCCAGCGTCTGGCATCCTGAGAGCACTTCTGCCATCCTACAGCTTCCAGAGAGGGATTAATTCCTGTGCTGATTGGTGGCATTGGCATGGACCAACAGGAGGGGTGTCGACACCACTTACCTATTAAACCTCACCAAAATTACATGATCTGGAGGCAAACAGGCTGCAGCAGGTAGAAGGAAGCCACCAAGATTTCTTACATCCCTCCTGCTTGCAAAGAACTTCTGTGGAGCTGTTATTCCTCCATGGGCACATCGTTTAATCTGGCAAACTGCAATCACACCAATATTAATTACACATTATAGTTCATCAGGCAAAGTAAAAACTGGCCACTGGGGAGATATTAGAGGTGATGTACTTATTTTTGATGTGCATATTAATCTGCTAACTTTAAATCTAAGGAACATTGTTTGACTGGAAAAACACTCATTACTAAAATTAGGCTGAAAGTTACAAGGCAGAAGAGATGCTGAATGATCTCATGTGGCAACAGTGATTTACAAACATTCATTATTAAAAACAGAGAAAGGTTGTGTTTCAAGACTTTAATTATTCTGTGAGCAGTATCTGATTCAGTTGTATTAATCTTCTGTTTGCTTGTTTTCTTGACCCGTGTGAATGGCACAGGAATTTATTAGCATTTGTCATTTATACCTATTTATTGAAGATGTCAAGGTGATAGAGCAACTGAGGTAGCAGTGCTGGGAGGGGAAGAGAGAATAATCAGTGTCTACTTTAGCAGAGTCTACTTAAGCAATTGACAGAACGAAAGCATTCCAAAGTTTTTCAATTATGTTAAACTTGTCTAAAACTGCAGCATTTCTCAGGCTTCAGTGTGACATCAAGCCAGTGACTCTCCTAGTACTGGAAACAGGTTTACATTAATGAGAAATTAAGCAAAATAAACCATATATTTGCTGACTTCAAGTTATGCAAAGTTCCCCCAAAGACAAATAGATAAGGATGTAATCCTAAGTATTTTAGGAATCCTGTGGCAGCATGCTTGGATTAGTCCAAAGGAATATAACCATGCTTCTTATCTGAGCATCCTTTCCTGGGCAGATTTGAGATAACCCTCATGGCTCTGCTCTCCAAGGAGAGAGCTGTGTCAAATCCACTGCAAAATCTGTGCCTTTTGCTAATAATCTAATAGGCTGAGCCAGCCCTGAAACTTGGAGTGCCATTAATATTCAACCATGGATTTAGGGCTTTTAACAGAAGATGAAATAGTGCCGTGTCACAGAGGCCATGGAGTTGGAGGGCAGAGAGTGCCACAGTCCAGCAAAGAACAATTGAGGTCTTATCTGAGCACTTCAGTGTCACCCAATCACTATTAAATAGCCAAATCCATGGGAGCAATTTGCAGAAAAAACCCTGCCTTGTATATAATGAGAGCCTCGAGATGAGGCTGATGATGCAAAAGGTGTTGGGTCACAGGTCATTTAGAGAGCCCAATGTCAAGACTGAGGTGCCTTCAAAAAGCCTAATTTATTAATCAGACTGACAGAGAAAAACTGTAAGAAAAAGGGCACATGGGCAATGAAGAGCAACAAGATGCCAGCCAGCATAATAGTAATAGCATTTTAATAAAACTTTTGGTGAAAAACTTGAAAGACTATGAAAGTTAGAAAGATCGAATGGGCTTCTGGCAAGAGCCACATGCCTGGGAGGTAGGTTCCTGACTTTTAACTCCCTCTGTGTCAGCCAATTCTTCAAGGAGCTCTTTAAAGGGCAGAGAAGAAGGAATTCAGCGGAGTGTGCAGTGACCTGTTTATAGAATCACAGAATGACAGAATGGTTTGGGTTGGATGGAAACCTAAATATCATCTCATTCCAAACCCCTGCCATGAGCAGGGTGTCGCGGGTTTGATGCTGGCTAGGCATCAGGCACCCACGAATAAAATCATCTACTTATTTTCCTCTGTGATATCTGAGCAGATGAGGGGGAATTGAAAACTTCATTTTCATGAGTTGAGACTATTGAAAAAAAACACTTCAAGGCAAAATGGGTTCAAAACTTAAAGAGTATAAAGAAGATTTATTATTAACAGAATTAAAAGTTAAAAGGGTAATGAGAACCAAAGCAAACCTTCAGAACACCTTTCTTTCCCAGTCCTGCCTTCTTTCCACCGACTGCACAATGAAACAAAACATGGGGGTTTTGGTCAGTATTTCACTTCTTAAAAATCTTTCTTCAGTATGCTTAAGGAAAAGAGTTTCTTCTGCTGTGCCGTGGGGTCCTTCCCACAGGAGATAGTTCTCTGCGAACTTTTCTAGTGTGGTTTTAACTTCCACAAGCAGCAGTCCTGCCCGAACCTGCTGCAACGTGAGTCCCTCCCATGGGCCAAGCGGTCTTCCCACAACTGCCTAGCATGGGTCATTTTAGTTCATGGGGTTTAGTCCTCTGAGGATGAGCTGTTCTAGTTTGGAAGCGAAGGCTCTCTACCTCTGTCTCTAAAAGCAAGGGTCCTTTCTCTCTGGTCGAGTTCTTGACTAGATTACAGTTTTTCAGCATCCATGCGCTCCAGTGTGAGCACTCTTCTTCACAGGCTGCACGTGGATCTCTGCACCCACCCCATGCACCTCATGAATTACAGGGACACAGTTTGTTGTATCATAGTCCTCACCACGGCTCGCAGGAGAATCTCAGCTCCGGCGCCTGGAGCACCTCCTCCCTCTCCTTTTCTTTCACTGACCTTGGTGCGGCCATGTTGATTCTCCTCACGTGTCCTCACTTTTCCTTTTTCTCTGACTTGGAAGAAAGTTGGTGTCTGCAAGTTGCAGTTGAGAGGTTGATCTCATCCGAGCTCCGCATCAGGGAATTGCTCGCCATGTCTCTCTCTGCTGGCTACATGGTCCCTGCCAGCACCGCATGGCCGGCCCCAGCCATGTGTTCCTCCCCGGCACCTCATGGGCAGCTCCGGCCTCAGGAGGGCCCTGGCCATGCGGTCCTGGCCTCGAGAAAGCCCTGGCCATGTGGTCCTGGCCTTGGGAAGGCCCCAGGTCTGTGGTCCTGGCCACGGGAAGGCCCTGGGCACGTGGTCCTGGCCTTGGGAAGGCCCCAGGTCTGTGGTCCTGGCCACGGGAAGGCCCTGGGCACGTGGTCCTGGCCTTGGGAAGGCCCCAGGTCTGTGGTCCTGGCCACGGGAAGGCCCTGGGCACGTGGTCCTGGCCTTGGGAAGGCCCCAGGTCTGTGGTCCTGGCCACGGGAAGGCCCTGGGCACGTGGTCCTGGCCTTGGGAAGGCCCCAGGTCTGTGGTCCTGGCCACGGGAAGGCCCTGGGCACGTGGTCCTGGCCTTGGGAAGGCCCCAGGTCTGTGGTCCTGGCCACGGGAAGGCCCTGGGCACGTGGTCCTGGCCTTGGGAAGGCCCCAGGTCTGTGGTCCTGGCCACGGGAAGGCCCTGGGCACGTGGTCCTGGCCTTGGGAAGGCCCCAGGTCTGTGGTCCTGGCCACGGGAAGGCCCTGGGCACGTGGTCCTGGCCTTGGGAAGGCCCCAGGTCTGTGGTCCTGGCCACGGGAAGGCCCTGGGCACGTGGTCCTGGCCTCGGGAAGGCCCCAGCCGTGTGGTCCTGGCCTCGGGAAGGCCCTGGGCACGTGGTCCCGGCCTCGGGAAGGCCCCAGCCGTGTGGTCCCGGCCTTGGGGAGGCTCTCACCACATGGTCCTGACCTTGGGAGGGCCCCAGCTGCATGGTCCTGGCCTCGGGAAGGCCTCGGCCGCATGGCCCTCAGCAGCCCCTGCCGGGATGGGCCCCGGCGGCCGCCTCACCACCCCTCAGGAGATGAAAAAAGAGAACTACCCGTGGTTTTTCCTTTCTTAAATATGTCATAGCAGAGGTGTTACCAATTTGTCTAATTGGGCTGGTAACCTGCCCACTGTCAGAGCCTTCAGCGATTGGCTCAGTGCCAGACATAGAGTTTTCAAGCGGCTTTTCTCCCGCCCCCACTAAAAACCAGGCTGTGTTAAACCAACACACAGGGACACCTTCCACCACCCCAGGTTGCTCCAAGTCCTGTCCAGCCTGGCCTTGGACACTTCCAGGGATGTGGCAGCTACAGCTTCTCTGGGAAACCTGTGCCAGGGCCTCCCCACCCTCACAGGGAACAATTTCTTCCTGCTATCTAATCTAAACCCACTCTCTTTCAGTGCGAAGCCATTTAAAATGCAGGTTGGAGTTGCATTGTCTCTCATGAGCTTTTATAATAAAGACCGATCTAATTTAAAAGTGAGGATTCTCCTACCCACTGTGGAGTGGAAGGAGGAGTCAGGGCTCTCTCTGGGCTTCCAGCTGGGAAGACACACAGAAGTCTCATATTCCCGATAAGGTGGGACCCATGGAAGAAATACTACGACTCAGGCTTGCTGTGCTCTGTTTTCAAGTTATCCTCTTGATGCTGGTGAGCCTGGCAACAATTTTCATTAGCAGCCGTGCAGATGAGCTTTGAATAAATCAGGTTCACCTCCCTGAGGAGCTCCAGAGTAAATACTGGAACCAATATCATGGAGCAGCTGAGCACCAGGACATGTTATTCACACTGGAGTCCGTTTTGGAGAAGTTTGCCCATGCAGCACTTCCAGAAGAGTCCAGAGCAGTGAGATTTGATCCAACTCTCTTGGCTGCAACAGCCCTGAACAGACCCCTGTGGGGTCAATGACTGGTGACATTAAAAAGCTGGGAAGATGGCAGCGTGCCACAAGGCACTGAGCTGTACTTAGCAGCTCTTTTCCTCTGGAAAATGAGGCTGATTATTCAGATACAGTGACAATCAATACTCCTGGATACCCCTAAATAGTTTCAGTCAACCAGTCTTGTGAAAGCTTTGACACGGATCCAAAGATTTTGTCCCCTCCATCAGCCATCCAAGGCAGTCATCACAACTGTCCCTTCAGCAGTTTAAAGTTCCTCAATAAAATGGGGAAACGGCCAGGCAACAAAAATGCCCCCAAAACAGTCCCTGAGCTACACATGAACTTGGAAAGTCATTATGTTAAATTTGATTTAAGCAAAATTATAACAGTCTTTTAGTGTGCATTTGGGAAAATTCTGAAAGGGATAAATAAAGGGTAAAACCTGCAGGGAAACCATTTGAAATCTGTGTTTCATCATTCCAGAGAAAGCAGGTAGTAGTTTAATGCCAGTCCATGCTGGAATTCTTACATACAATGGGATCAGCACTTTCAGGGGGCAGTGCTTACACCCAAGTTCAATTTCAGCCTTTCCTGCTGGACAAGAACCTCCTTACTCCTGAAGGAGAAAAATAAGGAGGAAAAAACCCAAACAGGTCAAGGAACTTAATTGCTTCTGGTCTTCAGTATCTTCTGTTTTGCGGGAAGGTGGCATTTTGAGATGTGCATTGTCTCACCTGAGCTAAGGGGGCTGAGGATGACGCTGAGCTGGCTGCATTGACAGGGTCTGGAAGATGTGGTGGGACTTCAGACTCCGTGACCCCAGAGGTCCCTTCCTTCCTGGAGTTCCTAAGAGACCATCCTGAACTCCCTCTCCCTCTTCTCCCCCATCACCTTCTGCCTCCATCACTGCACAGGCAGAAATTCAGCCTATCCCAGGTCTGCTGAACATGCAGAAATGGGATCCACCAAGGTTCTTGCGAGGCTGTGCTTCACCTTCTGCCTCCAGCACCTCTCTCCTTCAGTACCAAAGTGGAGACAGATCACTTTTCTCTAATTTTTTTGTTTGATTCTCTGCAAAAGTCTTGTGTTTTGCTTTTCCAAAAATCGAAATCATTCCCAACCTTAGTTTTAGATAAATACATCTAATCATAGGCAAAGTCACACTTGGGAGTTTTCTCTGGGGAAAGCAGAAATTTAGGGAAGGACTGAGTAAGAAAAGCAGGACAAAAGATAGAGATGGTATTTATGTGTTGTTTAAGGTCATCACTGACTCTTTTGCTCTTTCTTGCTGCCTCTGAGTAACATTTATCTGCAGAATGCTTTAAAGCAGCTTGCTTTAGTAATGCTGGGTTTTATTTTTTGATGCTGATGTGTTGTGGTTTTTTTTTATCAGTGGATCTCAAAACATTTTTTTAGGTAAATAAGGGAAGATTCCTTACCTCATTTAACAGCTGGTGAAGTTAATTGCCCCACTCATGTATTTTATGCCATTGTCAGAGCTGGAAATAGAACTGAGTCTCTTGTGCAATGCTCTGCCCACTCTACTCCACTGTCTGAGAAAGGAAAAAATATACTTTAATCCCTCAGAACACTTTATAAATAAATTCTCCATAACACATTGGCATAAAAATGATTATTTTCCATGCTGGAAAAGCCCTTCTGGCACTTGGAGATTAATGATGCCATAGTCCTATGTAAAAAGCCTTTGCCCCGTGCAACAAACTCCACATCCTGCCACTTTCTGCCATGGCAGGGACTCATCCAGCAGAGCTGCAGCCCTGAAAGTGGCAGCAGAATTTGGGCAGCTTGAAAATGAGCTTATTTCTGTACAGCTGCACAGAGCCCGTGGGAGATGGCCGCTCGCCTGAAGTGGTCTCAGGGAAGGTTTCACAGACCACAGAGATTGTGAGGGATCATTGCACTCTCTCTCATGAGCTCCTCTGCAGCACAGGGCAAGGAACAGCTTTGGCACTGGGGTGTGAACTGCTCCTTGGCTGGGTAGCACAGCAGACCAGTGACCCACTTCATTTTATTTTTAGCCTGCTGCTGACAGATGTCTGAGGGGGGCTTTTCTGCTGATTTCACACTCAATAATGCTTGACCAACTCAACCAGCTGTGCAGGAAGCAGCGAAGAAAATCAGCCTGAAATTTGGCATAAAAGGTGGCTTTGCTTCACTTCAGAGAAGGGCTCAGGGGTGGTTAAAGGGGAGCATGGAGCACAGCCCATCCCCATCCTGAACACCCTTGGGTTTGCTTTAAAACTCCAGTTGCCTCCCATTTAATCTGCCTCCAACTCCAGCACTGTCAGCAGTTATAAATAGCTCCAACAAAACGACGCTTTCAACGCTTCCAGTTATCTGTCAACAGCCTCTTCCAAACACAACAGGATTTTCTCCCAGCAGAGCTATTGGGTTTATTGGTGTTTGCGTTATTCCTCCTCTCTTGGACACGATGAGAAAATAAAGACAATATGTGGTTTTGCTTTGCTTTTTTCCCTCTCTTGCTTCAGTGGTCCCCAGAGGTTGGAATGAGATGTGTAAAATCCCCAGGACAAGTTCTGCTCTCTGCCAGCATCTCATCAATGCTAAATGGCAAATCCTGCCTCTGTGATTTGGGGCTGACCACGTTTGTACAACAGAGGTTTTGGGGACAAAGCTGGAGTTAATTAATAAAAATGCACTCCTCGTTGGAGGGTCCATCACCAGCACAGGCAGCCAGGGCTTGTTCCAGCCCCCAGAACATGGCTCATCCATGTTCGTGCATCCCTGAACTGGTTCAGTAGTGCCATCCTGCAGAATGATTCCTATCTGATGTCCCCAAACAGCCCCAGGGAGAGCCTCCAGCCCTGGTTCACCACCCTGTACACCCTGGGTGTGATTTCACCCCATGCTGGTGCTTTCCTAGACAGCACAATTTCAGGGGATGCCGTCTGCCAAGGATCATTCCCAAAAGGGAGGACAAGAGAAAAGGCAATCCTGTTTGAGGAAAAAAAGGATGTGAACACAATGTGTGCCTTGCAGCTAGAAAACAGGCTCTGAGTCTTTTTATTCTTCACTGTATATGTCAAAAAGGAGAGAATTAAAGTGTGAAATCTGTTTGTTCCTTCTTTACTACTGAGGTAGAGGTTGGCATCTGTGGGCAAGTGGGTGCTCAGCACTGGCTGATCACATTTTCACTGGAGGTTTATTGGATTTCATGGCTCTCAGCTCATCCCATGGCATCTCCAAGCTGGGATGTGCAGGACAGGGCACAGAAAAGGTAAAAAGCCTCACAACTCAGTTCTGGACAAGGGCAGACCATCCACTGGAGCAGTTACAGCTGCACTTACTATTTTAAGAGTATTGGCTTATTCTGCAATAAATTCACAGGCTGCTTCTGCACCTCAGTGCATCCAGAAGCAGAACAGAGCTGATCCCAGGGTGCAAGGACTCTGCATGTTGACCAGAATTGTTCTGCTTTGGGAGTTCTCCAAAATGGTATTATTGATTTTCTGCATCGTGTGGCAAATGTTTAGCACAGCTCTTGAATGTTTGAAGTCCTTTCATGCTTGGAAGAAAGTGTGACTGCAGGAGTCCCATCCACAGCAGAACAGAAAGGGCTTGAAAACCATTCACAGTAAAAAAAAGGGCCAATTTTGGAAATGAAACCTTTTATTTTATCTCCTTGTGTTTTTAATTTACCAGACAAGTGGGAGAGAAGTGCTGAGGAAGACAGCAGAATGAATAACAAGGCAAAGATAAAAGCCACACTCTTTGCCCACTTGTGCTTTAATTTTTCTTAGCCTTTAGCTCACATTACAGTGCCTTCAGGATTTTGCCATTCTGGGCTGAAAAGGATCAGCAGAAAATAAAAGCTCTTTCTCCCTTTAGGAGCCATGCTGGTCACGGGGCTGGAGAGCATCTTGCTGAGAGGGACGAGGGACACAAAGACAGAGCCCAGATATTGTCCCTGTCCTTTGAGTGGAGAATATCTGAAGTGAAACAAGCTGCAGACTTCCCCGTTCTCTTCACAGAGGCACTGGGGATCATTCCCAACCAGTATTTTAATGTAAACTTTATCTTTAATATGCCATAATATATTTCAGGCTTTACCCTGCTTGTCAAATTTGATTAATGCTCTAAAAAGGGTTGAAATTTCTTTAGGGCTGACACAAGAAGGCAGATAACATACACAGCATGACTGTAGAGCCTGATTTCCTGAGAAAAAGAGGCTTAAAAGGAAGAGACCTGCTCAGAGTGCTTTATTCCTCAGTTTCCCTACTCCACAGGGATGCTGTAAGTTTTCTATTTTCTAGAGCAGTGAACAGAAACTCCCTGGCCACTGCAAAGCAATACCATTAAAACTGACTGGTTTTTATTTGTTCATTTGGCAGATGAGTGGTGTCCTCACTGGAGCTATTCTGCTTCATATGTCTGCGAGATATTTTTATAATCACTGAACATCTGTCCTGCCACAGGTCTGGGGACTTCACAGAGCCCTGGAAAAAGCTCTGTCTGAGGCTCCAAAAAAACACTTCAAACATGCCATTTCTTTAACCTTCAGTGTTGTTTGTGAGAATTTGTTTTAAGGCTCTGGTCCTTATAATTTCTGTAGTCATCACAGCAAGTGGATGGTTCTCTGCTGTGATGAGCTCAGTTTTAGCTGAGATCTGCTTGTGCCCTTCTTTCCCTTTCCTCCATGGAAAGTCCCTTACTCCTTGCATGCTGTTAGCCACATGGGAAGCTTCAATTCCCTCCAAATTTGAACAATGACTCCCTATTAGTGGTGCTTTACAAGTGGTGAGAAACAGACCCAGTCAGATGTAGTGACAGGACAAGGGGGAATGGCTCCACACTGGCACAGGGCAGGCCTGGATTCGATTTTGGGAAGAAATTCTTCCCTGTGAAGGTGGTGAGGCCCTAGCACAGGTTGCCAAGACAAGCTGGGGCTGCTGATGCACTGAAAGCACATCAAAAGTTTTGTTTCTGTGCAGTTAAGTGCAATGAGGGGAAGCTACTCACACCCTCAAAGCAGTTTTCAAAACTAGAGCCTCATGCAAGGGTGAATAAAGTCCTGCTGGAGGTTATAATAGAGGTAACCTGGGAAGCAGAACTCTTAGAAAAGCAAATTGCCTTTGTGCTGCTGAAACTCTTCTTACCTGGATGGGGAGAGAAATCCTCTCATCATGTTCAGAGCTGGGTGAGAGACCAGAAAGCAGGAATGGGGAGAGGGAAGAACCTGGCTTTTAGAAGAGAGAGAGAGAGAGAGAAATTGAATATTTTTGAAGTGTTTTTTCCAAGCCATTTTGGGGAAGATTGATAGAAAAGCTAAGGTGTCACTATCAAATCCTGGTGATCCTCTGGATGCAGCTGGGATGGCAGGAACGGTGGGACCAGGCAGGCTGTGAAGTGGAAGTAGACAGGAAATCTGTCCATCTGTCCAGGCGGGGTGACTGACCCAGTTCTGGGGATCCCACACTCCCCAGCCCGTTTGCTGGAAGCTTTACAGTTAGAAAGATTGGCTTCATCTCTTACCAAAATCTCCTTTCCTGCAAAGGAAATTAATTAATTTGTGTCTTGCCCCAAAAGGTATTTCCTAGACACAAAGAAATTGTCTTTTTATACCCGGTTTTGTTTTGCCTTTGGTTTTTTTTTTTAGCTGGGCAGACCATTATATCCTCCCTTCAGTCTTATTTTTAGACCAAGAAAGCTTTCTTTTCTTTTCTTTTTCAGCAATTCATTAAAGTCACTTTTTAACACACCTGCCACTCTTGCTGAACCCTGGTGTTTCTCCAATTAATTTCTGACTTGAGAAGTCTCCAGGCTGGATGTGAGATTTCAGATAAAACTTCACCCATTTCTAAGAAATGAGAATTAATTTCTTTTCATATCTAACTCAAAGAATTTTTTTAAACGCCCAAGAAGGGTGTTTTTTTTTTTTTAAATTTTTTTTTGCCAACAGTATGTAAAGAAATGGGAAGGAGGTGGAGAAAAGGAGAATTCTTTTCAGAAGTCATCTTGTCACGTGTGGCACCTCTCACTGCCAGATGCTGTGGATGCCCAACATTTACACAGCTTCAGAAAGAAAAGGAATAGAATTATGGAATTCCCTGGAGAGGTATTCACTCAGGGTTATCCAAGTATGACACTTGTCCTGCCTGAGGAAGGTGTATCCCCATATGCCTGACCCGTTCTCAGTCAGGGCCCTTCCTCCACTGATTCAGAAATTGTGATTCCATGTTTTGGAGGTAAATTTAATGGTCCATCAGGGGTGATCCCCTTTTTGAGGGATGTTATCTTGATGCAGAAGAACTCCAGGTGTTTCTGTGGTTTGCTTGGACTCTTTTCGGGGTAATGGAGCAGAGCTGGGAAGAGGGGTGGAATGAAAAGCAGGATGTGTCTTGTACCACAGAGTGTCTGCTGCTTTCTGCCCAGTGCCTGCAGCCCAACTTCTTTGTTACTTTAGGAATTTTCTGGCACAGAGGTGAGCAGTGACCATTAGTCCTCAAAACTCCATCCACTAGGAATGCAGGTGGTGATGAATGGCCTCTTTTTCCAGCTGCTTACAGAGGAGCTGGGTTGGGCAGCATCCTCCACTGCTTGCCAGAAGGGCTCAGCTGCTTGGATTTGTCAGTCCTGCATGTGCAACGTTGTTCTTCTCACAAGTTTCTTCCTTTTCTGTCCCCAGGTACCTAGAGGGGCTCAAAGAGGGCTGGAAAGGGAGTTTTGAAAACCACGTGGAGTGACAGGACAAGGGGGAATGGCTTCAAGCTGGCAGAGGGGAGGTTTAGATTAAGGAAAGAAATCCTTCCCTGTGAGGGTGGTGAGGCCCTGGCACAGGGTGCCCAGAGAAGCTGTGGCTGCCCCTGGATCCCTGGAAGTGTCCAAGGCCAGGCTGGACAGGGCTTGGAGCAACCTGGGCTAGTGGAAGGTGTCCCTGCCCATGGCAGGGGGTGGAACTGGATGGGCTTTCAGGTCCTTCCCAACCTGAACCACCCCATGATTCTGTGGCCCTTAAGGTGGTTCTCCATCTGGGGTCTCTGCCTACCTTGGGGTGCTGTGGCACAGGCAAAGGGCAACAAGCAGCAGCATTTTCCTCACTCTGAGTTTGCAATGTGCATTTTTTCCCACACGGCCTCACACCCCAGCTCTGCTGGGTAGCAATCTCTCCTTTGCAGCTCAAAAAAAGTGGTTCCTATCTGCCTTTTAGGAATGGGGATTATTTTAATACTTTACAGACACTCCAACTTTACATTGAGTGGATGCAACTTATGGCAGATGGCACTGGAGGGAAATTGACTGTTCCAGCAGCAAAATATCTGATGCAGAAGGAGCAAGAAGAGCACTTCTTTTGTGAAAGGAGATGACATTTTGGTTACAAGGTAAAAACGAAATAGTGACGGGGAGAGCAAGAAGCAAACGCATCTGATAGCAGGTAGCCTGTGAAAATCAGCACAGGCTGTAAATGACAGTGAAAATCACTCAACAGAAATTCGCATCTGAGTCCCAGACCTGTCATTTCTGCTGGGGATTTTTCACACCGCCAAGGGAAAAGCAAAGTGCTCAGTGATTCTCACAAAAGTGGGTAAAAGCCAGAGCTTGTCCATTGATGGCAAGAGATGCAGGAGTGCAGCTGCTCCATGGGGGTTGTGGTGCTGTATGAGGAAGAAATGCACCGTCCCCTGCAATATTCTGGTTAAGTGAAGGTTTAAGAATGAACAATTCAGCTGGGGGTTATGCTGATTTAGGTAATTCTCTTTTGTAAGTTCTAATTTTCCCGAGTTCTGCTTTCTGTAAATTCTCAATATTTTTCTTGGTTTGCAGGCACCTCAGAGCTTTCTGCTGAGTAGCAGATCCCCAAACAGCAAACTTCAGCTCGCTGACAATAGTTTTGATTCCTTAATTACTTTTCATGGGCTGTGAGGCAGTCCAAGGACCACATTTCCCTCTGGGATTTGTAGACAACAGCCTGAAGGCAGCTGATAAGTTTATTAAAGATTCTGCTGTTACTTTGAAGCCCTGGAACCGCTATTAATATCTCAACGACACCGCATATGTGCTCGGGGGAGGAAATTGTCCCCCTCGTCATCTACTCCTGAATAAATCCAGTGGGACTCTGGTGCAGATCATGTCCCTGTGGAGGATGGGGCATTGCAGCAGGAGCACCAGTTCATGCTGGTGCAGCTGGGCAGTTTTGGGATTACACGAATCCTCAGCCTCATCAGCCTGGCTGGTGCCAGAGGAAAGGTGTGCTCACTTACCCCAAACATACAGCAAATTTTGTAGTGTTTAATCACAACAGGCAACATCACATCCACCTTAACCTCCAGCTGACAGCAGAGAAAGGACTTCCTCGGCTGATTCTTGGACCAAATCCAGTCATTTGTTTTCTTGCATGAGTACTTTCAACCATGTCACTCCGGCGGGATCACAAGACTTCAGGGATGAAGAGGATATTTGCAACAAAACTACCTTTACCTCTATAAAAAAGAAACCAAATCTTAGCTCTCACTCAAAAGCTCTCATTCTAACTCCAGACCCTAATTATGCACCTTCAGAGAGTTAATGGGTAGGGCTGGTGTCTTCTCTCTGCTAATGTAAGAACACATTCAGCACTCTCGTTTTGATCTCCATTTAGATTAAGGAGCACTTTCAGATCCAGGGGGTGAATTGCTCACTCCCTGCAATGAAGTGAATAATTTGCTCTATTGCAAGGGAACTCTCTTCTCTCAGGAGCAGCTGATCCTGGCGCTTTATCCTCAACATTTCATGGTTTATGGCATGAACCAGCACAGGCTGTGGAGGGTCAAAGTAACGAGGAGCACACATGGAGGAAGAAAGGGAATGCATGTCCCTGGCTCTGCTCTCTGTCTCAGATTCTCCAGTGCTTTGCACCTGGAGCAAATCCCAGTCCTATTTGCACCACTGCAAACCAGTTGCATTTGTGGGGCTGATGTTACTCTGACCTTTAATGAAGGAGAAGTTGGTCCAGTAAGGGATGCAGCAGCATCCTCTGCCTCTCTGGCACAAGCAAAAGCAGGAGGGAGATAAAAAACCAAACCTGGCTGTTTAGGATTTCAGGACCAAGGCGTCTTTGGGGAAGATCTTCAGCTTATCCTAGTAATGGCAAGAAATAAATATGTACTTGTGGATTTCTGCCCCAGTAAGTTTGATAACAGAATTTAATAAATGAAGGGAACAGGGGCTGTGGTTGAAAGGAGGTCAGATCAGCAAGCCCTAAACAAAGAATCTTATTTCCGTAGGCTGCGTCTCGTGTGAGAGATAACATCTTTCCTCAGCCTCAGCTACTACTAGATGGTTTAATGAGAAAGAAGCTTTCAGGACCTGTAAAAAAGACTATTGTCCATAAACATGGGGGGTTTGCGTGTTTCTCTTTTAGCTGACCCAAAAAACCAAGCACAAACTTTATCTTTTCTATGCCCCGTGGCCATTGCCTGCACTTCTACCATCACTTTGCCAAATATACCAAATATATCCTCCCCACCACCCTGTGCACCCCCACACAGTGCCCAGCAGTGTGAATCTCCCAGTTTGGGCTCTGTAAGCAGGTGGGAGAAGGAAAGCAACTTCCCATCCTTGTGCTAGTTCAGAGTGTGCTCATTAAGAAGCCTCCTGCCCAAGAAGCAGGATGCTGTCTCTTCTCTCATCCCTTCCCCCCTGTGCAGGTTGAAAGCACAAGCCTTTGTCTAACATGGAAATGGATTCAGGAAAATGTGTCACTGAGAGCAATTATTTGGCAATGCTGGGTGGGAATGTCAGTAAGAGACCAGCTCTTTTCTGTCTATATATTCTATTATTCAGCATCACAGCCCTGATTTTTCTAAAGCTCTCAGCCAAACGCTCACCTGCTCATCACCGATCATCAAAGCAAGCTTTTCAGAAGAGTTCATCTGCTATTTAAAGCCTGAAAAATATTCAGAAAAAAACCCTTTTTGCCTCCCTACTTCTAAGCCAAATCCTTTGCAAGCCAGCATTAATGCTGAGTGGGAGGCAAGGTGAGCTGGAGAGTCCTTTGGAAGCCCAGGTGGGCATATTTTTGGGTGCACGCCAGGAAATGTGCAGGGATGGGTTTGCATGAGGTGCCTCGGCCACTCCCTTGCAGGTGGAGTTGCAGCATTTCTATTCCATCACCCCTCTTCTTTTTTCCTCCAGGAATTATCACATCCCTGCACCTTTGGCGGGACAGCTGTGGGGAGAGGTGGGTTTCACTCAGGCTGAGCAAATCTCGGGGAGTGTAGGAGTTCTGAGGACTCCACAACCCAAACCCTTCCTCTGACACCTCAGAATAAATTTCCACTTGTAAATTTTCCAACTGATATGGAAAACCAGTCTCTTACTCACGAAGCAGGAGCACAAGTGCTTGCTTTTCAAGGCAGTTGAAATAGTAGAAAGCACTGCTGGGGGAAGGATAAGCCCCCTTCTGTTTACACTTAACAGGTCCCAGAAGATACAACAGCATCATTGATGGGTAAAAAAACAGAAGCCAAAAACCCACCAAACCCCAAACTTTCCTGCAATTACAGGCAGAACAGCAAACCACTTCAAAACTGCTTTGTCCACACAGTGTCCTCCCACAGGCTGACGGGGAAATGCACAATTTTTGTTCATTTTCCAAAAAAAATATGTAGCAATTCCGAGGATCAGGCCAAGGTTATGTTTTGTGGGGTCATTTTGGGTTTTTTTTTTGCTGCACCTGGGATGAAATATCACCCGAGGTAACATTCCCCTTTACATCTGCTGGTCTTTAATACACACTAGAATGGCAACAGACTGGTGTATCCAGTTTTCAAAGAAATCCTTAATCATGCTTGGTGATCCGAATTTGGCCTGGATCCTTTGAACTCTGAGCATTAAACTTCAAGGCAGTTTTATCATTCGAAGGGAAGTTCTTGTGTATGGGATGAAATTGTTGTGGTTTCCCTTGCTCTGCCATCACTGTTTTCTCTCATGCAAAATAAAAATGAGGAGCTGGGTATCATCCTGGGCTTGTTTTGGGGATGATACAGACTTTGAACTATTCTGTATCAGAACGCTTCGGTTTACATAAGAGTGAATAATTTTTGTTTGGTGGTTTCAATACTCTTTTGTGTCCACAGAAACTGTTCCAGGTGCTCCCAGCAGCCATTATTCAGGTTCATCTCATCGCAATTACTTGGTTTTCTGAACTCACAATCAAACTGTATCTCCTGTGATACCCTTTGAACTTACAGGGCAAAAATTCTTTTGGAAGAGTTGGGCAGAGAAACAGAGGGAAAAGTTTTTGTTTTGGAAAGCAAAGGGCTGCCAGAGATCACTGACTATGAGGAAAAATATTCATAAGAGGTGTTCAAATGCAAGACGTGGGTGCATTTGCCAAATGTTAAAATATAAAATAAAAAGTTATTTCCTTTTAAAACTTTCCAGCCTTTTCTACATGGGATATTCTGTGTGTGATTATTAGGAGCTGGTGCACCCTAGAGCTGAAATCAAGCTGGCTTTTGCCTAACAGAGCATCTAATCACAAACCCATGTCACTTCTGTCTGCTGAGAGGCATTTTCCATTTGCTGCTTCCCTTTCCCTGAGCCAGAGGGGTTCCTGTTGCAACCCTTTCCTAAAAGAGGGGCTGCAGTGATCCCTGCTCCTCCGAGTGCACTCCTGATAAAGGCAGCTCACATTCTCTGTGCAAAAACCCCCTTTGTCACCCCTTGCTTTGCTTTCCATTTGAAGTGTTTTCCTGGTCACCTCCTCCGTTTGTGCTGCTGGTTATGCCCCAGAACTTAATAAATTAAATGTTTTATGTATTCCTTGTAAGACTGGGGCAGGTTTGGTTTTCAACAGAGAGAAGAAAAAGCACAAACAACTTACTAATTAAATCCTAAAGCCATCTGGATTTAAAGGCAAGGGCCAGACTAACTTTAATACCTGCAGTGCTGTCCCCTGGGGACAAGGAATAGCTCTGATTTCCCCTCCACCCTTCCGAGGCCAGTCTGAAAACTCACCCTGAATCCTGGGGACAGGGAAAATGAGGGAGGATGTGAAGAACACCCTTCCCACAAAGCCAGTGCTCTGCCCAGCCACGCTCACTCTCCCACCCAGCCCCAGCACCTACGGCTCCTGCGAGCTGTGATCCGTCCCGCAGCAGAGTGGGAGGTAATTAGCAGCGGTAATTAGCAGAGATAATCCTCTGGCCAGGGCAGCCAGGATGCACAAACTGATACCCAGCAAGGGAGTAGGAGGGATGGGTCCAAATCCTTATCAGTCATTGCAAATTCCCAGAGAGAGCATGTGAGGCTGAAGGGATGATCTGAAGTTTTAATCTATGCTGTAAAAGCCGGTCGGGTTTTGAGGTGTTTTCAGTGGTTTCATGAAGAGAAACGGGGATTATCCCACCCAAACCAGTCTATGATTCTATGATGAACTGTCCAAAACATCCTTTTATTCTGAGAAAAATGACTGCAAAAAACCCACCCCCAAAGCAGGATTTCCTGCCTTGGTTTATGAATTACCTGCAGTGGCCTTACAAATGCTTTTTCCTTTGATTTTAAGTATCAATTTTATTTTCACTAAAATTTTGTATCCTTGCCAGCATAGTGTATATATTCTCCCTGGAACAGTTTTACTGCATTATTTTATTTACTTCCTGCCTTGTGAGGTGTGTTGATAGGTAAACCTCTTATTTCTCAGTGCAAAAGCCTGATCTCTTTGATGGGTGTTTCTTGAACTCTCTTTGTTTGCAAACAGTGCCTGGGATTCAAAAAATATGACCAACCAACCCAATGAAACTGCAAAGAGCATTGTCAGTCCCACATCCCATGCAGGGAGCTGTCATTAGTTGGTTTTCAGCTGGTTTTCTTTTTGTAAACAAAGTGTAAGATGTCAGTGTATTGTGGAGATGAACAAGTGACAGCAGTGTGAAAATGCTGCCAGGTGGGAATGACTATGGATACATGTGGAGATAATCAGGAATTACTTTTAATCACACAACACTTCATTTTTGTGCTGATTTTCAAATCTATCCCAGCCAATAGCTATTGGGGAACCAGGTGGATCTTGGCTGTGTTGGTTTCCTGGTCCTCTCTTTGACCTGTGCTGGATCTTCTCGCTGTGGTCTGTGCTAAAATCTCGGTCATTTAACAGATTAAGCATTTTATTGAAGTTTTGATGCTTGTTTTAATGTCTTCAGTGAATTTCAGAGTGCTTGATCTTCACCAGAAAATAAAAATCATTGAAAATCAGGGCTGAAAACCTGTTGGTGTTTGGGGTGTGCTTGGTTAGGCAGCACCCCAGATCCTGCGGGTGGGATTACTGGTTCTCTAATTACTGTAATTACTGGTTTAGTAATCCCTGATTACTGGTTCTGTCCTGGACTGGGCTCTGGGTTGGAGAGTCACTGTTTTAACACCAATGGATCAGTTTCTGGCGTAATAAAAGCAGTTCTGCTGCAACAAAAAAGACTTTGGACCACAGAAAATCCCTGAAACAACTCTGAGCAAGTGATGGTCTCTTTCTTCCGTCCAGCACTGAGGACACCCGTGTTTGTGGAGATCCTTCAGCCTCTCCATGCAGAAATGAGCTGGCATGAGAGCATTTTGGCAGCCTCTTTTGTTGCCAGAGAACAACCTGTTCCCCGAGCACTGACGAGGCAGGACAGGTATTCCTGCATGGAGTTTGATTTCTCCACGTGTGATAGACCCTGAGGGAGCGTGCCTTTGATTTTTTCAGCCCTGATTGCACGGAGGAGGCTGCTTAAGGAGCAATTTCCTATTCAAAGTGGGAAGCAGGATGGAATCTGGCCATTTAGCTTTTTCTTCTGTGAGGGAAAAAAGGTGCAATTTTGAGCACATTAAGCAGCGTCACTGAATTACAGAGCAGGGAGTTATAAAAAGATATGGAAAAGTTCTTCCTGCCAGTTTATGTGGGCAGGTCTGGCTCTTCACAGCCTCATGGAGCAGTAAAAGGTTAACACTTAATTTATTTTCGCACCATGGCCATGCAAGGCAAGGTTTTGTGGTTTTCTGGCCCTTTCCTATGGAAATCTGGAGTTCCAGCAGATGTCCCAGGATCCCAGGCTTGGCACCAGGGGAAGCAGATCCTGCAGAGGATGAGGAACAAGGAGCAAAGGCTTCTTTGCCTCCATGTGCTAAAAGAGAAGGAGTGAGGACATGGAGCAGCTGGGCAGCCACGGGAGGTAAAAAAGGTGATTACACAAAAATTGTCCACACTTGGGGAGTGCTAATGGCTAAAGTTTCAGCAAAGGCCAGTATGAACACGGAGAGGGAACAGGATGATGAAAGGGAACGAGAAAGTCCAAAGAGAGGCAAAGCTCAGAGGTTTTATTGATCACCAAGGAAGAAAAGTCAGTTATATCCATCCCGGAGATGTGGAAGGACTCCCACAGGGAGCTGAAAATGGAAAAGTACCATGAACCCAAACCTGACTTGTGCAGGAGACTTGGCAGGATACAGTACCCACATGTGGTGCTGCTTGTATTGCCCTGCTGTGCTCTGCAGCATCAACAACCTCAGACATCCAGAGGCAAAGGGAAAATGGTAAGTGCCATCGCCTTCCTTTGGCTGGTGTGGGCTGGGAAAGCAGAGGATTAGGGAAACCATTCCTGCTTAGTTGATGACTGAGTTTGTAACTGAAACTTCAATTTACAAGCCAGTTTATTGACATTGGAGTTTTTATGTTTCATAGAGAAGCTTAGAAAGTGTCACATCAACCTGGTGATGCATCTCTGCTAATAAACCAAACAGAGCCAGAAAGCAGGCTTTTATTGACCAAACAGTCTAATTTTGTTTCCTCACACGTCTTCAGTCTATGTAAGCTTCTCTTCTCTCTTCTCTCTTCTCTCTTCTCTCTTCTCTCTTCTCTCTTCTCTCTTCTCTCTTCTCTCTTCTCTCTTCTCCTTCCCTCTCTCTCTTTCTCTCTTTCCACATTAGAGATTACATTTGAAACCCTCTAAGGAAGTTCCAGAAACAGGTACAGAGAATAAGAACAAAAAGCTCCATGCCAGCCTATCGAGGATGTGAGACCCTGTTTTCCTAAGCAAGAAAATGCCCAAGGATGATATAGTTGAGAGTCGTCCTTGGGACATTCCTCACGCCCTGCCCTGCAGATTTCTGGTTGTATTTAGATGACACACAAAATCAAAATATAAAATTGTCACTTTAATGGTGTCTGACTATTTCACATCCCTTCTTAAAAGGAGGACATTCCTTCAAGTGGAATGTTCAGCAAGAGCACCCAAAATAGGACCTTTTAATTCCCTATCCAGCCTTGGCTTCGAGCTTCGGACTCCTCCCAAGCATATTTCATGTGAGGCTCCAGGCAGTCTCACTCCAGTAACTGCACACTTGATGCCTTGGCTGGGTTGCCTATCCCAGGCTTGTTTGGAAAGACAACAGGTAGAGAGACAGGCCGAGGGCTGCAGTCCAGGTCCTTCCAAAATTCCCAGGGAGCTGATCCCTCAGCCAGCGTGCGGCCCGGTGACGTTAATGAGTTGTGTTATATGAAATGAAAACTGGTTTTGTTTAGGCAGTGGTTTCAAGGGATGAGATCATGGGGTGACTGAATGCACCAAGTGTGACTCACCAGGGTCTCACAGCAATGACCACATAGCTGAGCTCCCAGCTCACATCTGCTGGAATAAATCCCCATGCCAGGGCCAGCTCGCTGGGCACAACTGTTCCCTGACCCTGTTTGTGAAGCCATCTTTGTTGGATGCAATTTTTGCCAGGCCCCTCAGAGGCTGAATAAATTATTCTTGCAATTTCTTCTGCCTGAATCCATGGGAAAGATTCTCCAGGAGGGATGGGAGCACCAGATATGGGAAAGAACTGAGCAGCAGTTGAAGAACTACAAAACCTGAGGAAAGGACAGAAGTGGAGAACTTCTACAGAAGAAAGGTCATAGAATCAGAGAATATCCTGAGCTGGAAGGGACCCACAGGTATCATCCAGTCCAACTCCTGGCCCTGCACAGACATCCCAAAAATCCCACCCTGTGCATCCTTGAGAGCATTGTCCAAACCCTCCTGGAGCTCTGGCAGCCTCGGGGATGTGACCATTCCCTGTGGAACCTGGTCAGTGCCACACCACGCTCTGGGGGAATTTTCACAATATCCAACCTAAATCTCCCCTGACACAGTATTGTTGCAATTTTGGGTGCTACAGTATAAGAAAGATTTGTAGCACCTGAAAATATGCACAAAGCTGAATAATTTTTCAGGAGAAGGGGAGGAATGAACATGGCACTGAGGGAAATCTGTAACTCCCTCCAGTTGATTTCTGTAGGAGCTACAGAAGTCATTTCACTTCTGTGGGTGATGGGAGAGGAGAGCTGTGCCTTTACAAGGATCTTCCCCACTTTTAGAAGAAGCCCTTAGCCACTTATTCCAGCCTTGGTTTCCTGGATGTCAGGAAATGCTGCAAATCCCAATCTGGAGGTAAACCTTGGAGACTTGAAAGGTGTTTCAGCCTGTTGGATTACAGAGATGACAGATGACGCTGACAGATGATTCTCTGCATGGGAGGTTACAAGGAAGAGGTGGTTCAGTTAAATGTATTGAAATGTGTCCTAGGACTCCCTTTGAGCAGACAAAAACAAGGTGTTGATTGAGTGAGGATGTGGGAGTAAAAGAAGTTATTCAGGAGGGACACAACTGGCTGTAGCCACTTTGGACGGCAGAAGTGAATGGTCTGACACAACTCAGCTGCAGGAGTGCAGCCAGGCCCTTTTCTCTTCTGGAGGACAATATTTTATCTATTTTATCAAATTAGGAACAGACTTTCCTTGACTCCGTAGATATCAAGGCCCCAGCCTCTGGTAGGATTTCAGAGCACTGCGGCACCCTGTGAACAAATCCCATCTCTCATCACGAAGGAAGGCATCATATGGAAATTTCCACCTCTTATTGTCTCTGCTGCTCCTTTCTGCATATTTTGTCTCCAGTGAGCAATCAGAGCATCCTGACAGCGCTTGAGATGTGAGCTACGAAAAAAATGTGTCTTGGGATTTCAGTCTTCCTTGGGACATTTGCTTGCAAACATCTGCCTGTTTGTGCAATCTGGCTTCTTGCAGCAGCAAACTCCTTCTTCAGAAGCATTTTGATGAACCCTGGGACAAGCTCGGCTCTGGGTGCTGTGCCTGTCCCCAGAGCAGGGGGAGGGATGGGAAAGGGGGGTGGCTCTGCTGGATGCAGGGAAGTGGCTCTGACCTTCCCATCAGTCCAGAGGAGGGTGTTAGCAGAGAGTTTCCCTTGGGCTTCATCCACTCCATCCCTGCCTCTCTGTATTGACAACAGCATAAACAACAACCGCTGTAAATCAGAAAACTCGCAGCTGCATCCTCCAAGGGGATAAGGCAGTGAAAACACCTTGCGGGTTGTTGTGGGCAGAAAATCAGAGATTCATGGAATAATGGAATGGTTTGGGCTGGAAGGGACCTCAAAGACCAGCTCATTCCACCAGGGACACCCTCCACTATCCCAGGTTGCTCCAAGCCCTGCCCAGCCTGGTCTTGCACACTTCCAGGGATCCAGGGGCAGCCACAGCTTCTCTGGGCACCCTGTGCCAGGGCCTCCCCACCCTCACAGGAAGGAATTCTTTCCCAATATCCCATCTAACCCTACTCTCAGTTTGAGGGCAGCTAAAGCGAGTCATGGCTGGCCAAGAGCAGGGCTGCCTCCTTGTCCCTCTGCAACTCAATTCACCTTCAGCAGGTCCTGTCAGCTGCTCTGCCCACTCCCAATCAAGATTCACAAATAGCACACTGAAAACACTGTTCCCTGTTTGAGGGGCAGAAACCCCATGGGTGAGGGTGAGCAGGCTGGTGGAAGGGCAGACAGACTGATGCAGTTTTCCTCCATCAGTTCAGGTTTGGAGGGATGATGCCCAAGCAAGTGCAAGCCAGGTTCTCTTATCTCCTAAATCAAAATTAAAGGAGGACTTGAAGACTCCTGCTCACTGCAGTCCTGGGTATCTCGCTTTGCAAAGCTACTAATCTCATGGGCAAAGATTTATCTGCCCTGATGAAAGATGGGGTGAAATACTTCACTACCAAGAATTTCACACTCTCTCATGAGGCTCCCTTAGTGCCTTCAACCACTCACTGCTGATGCTTCCCAGAGCTGCACAGAATCGTTATTCTAATTTTTCGTTATTCTCATTTTTCGTTATTCTCATTTTCCATTATTCTCATTTTCCATTATTCCCATTTCACAGGTAAGGCACCAAGGAGAGGTTACTGTGGGTGCTCCTCCTCCTTAACTTTTTGAAATCTAAACTGAGATGTCTTGCCCTAAGCCAGTCACTGTGACCTTCCATCAGAGTGAAAAAGGAGAAACTGGTGCCTCCAGGGGAGAATTTTCCTGATATTCTGATGATAACCCAGTTTAGGAGGAGATGCATCACCCTCTGCTGTGTCTGGATAGCTTTTCACAAATGCTAAACCAATCCAAGGGTGACTAACTCGTATATTCTTGCCAGACTCACCTGCTGAGTCTGGAACAGACCTAAGTAACTCCAATCCCACATCCTTATTTTCCTGGGTTGCTCAGCTTTGTCTCAGCACTCAGCAGCATGTTGAGTATTAGAGACAGGCTTTCAGGCTTTGGTCTCAGCTGACTCAAGCCCAGGGCTGTCTTTTATCTCATTAAAAGAAACTAAACCAAATTCAGTGCTGGGATATGGAGAAGAAGGATTTGTGTGGTCTCCAGGGTTGTGTCAAGCTGCTGCAAACAACCCGTGCCAGCAGCAAGGACCTGCTACCACAGGCTGGGCAGCTCTGCTTCGGTGCTGGTCTCTCCACGGGGGTTATCCTGCTTTCCTTTGTGATCTGACACAGCCTCCCACGGCAAATTCAGACCTAGGAGCTGTTGGCTTAGACAAAATACTCGCTGGGCTCACTGCGGGGAAGCACGGATTTATTCACTGTGAGAGGAGAGACGGGGAATGTTTCTCTTTTAGTGTTTTCTGTCTTCTGCTTGGTGAAAGGCTCCTCCTCCTGCCCCCAGGACAGAGCTGTTCCTGTTCCAGGATCCCCTGATGGCTACAATACCCCGTAACCTCAGGGGTGCCAACCTACAAGGGCATGAAAAAACCCCTGAAAAAGCCCCAGCCTGGCAGATGCAGCAAAATGAGAGACAGATTCTCTCTGATTTGGTCATAAAATCACAGCCAGTTCCTAATTTAGCCTCACATTTACAACCTGCCTCCAGCTTCTGGTCTGTCTTCCTGAAGTTACTGTTGATTCTCACCAGATCTTTCTCCACTCACTTGGGCTTCACTCCAGAAAACTTTGCTTCCCTCCATGTCCAAACACAGGGGTGGGAGGTGTCCACACTGCTGAGTCTGTTTGCCCTGGGCCACTTGAAAAAAAAGAAAAATATTTAATTTAATCCTTATTATGAGCTCCTTCCATTTAGAACAGCTCAAGAGGGTGAATGAAGACTCAGAGACCACACAGCTGAATGGGCAAGAGTTGCATGAGCCAAAAATGACAAACCATGTGAAAATTTAAGTGACTAAGAGCTGATTTCCCTCAATAGTTCTCCCTCCCTCCATCTTCACACAACTGAGATCTACTGGGAGTCACTGCTCAGAAGAACTTGAGGACAATTTAACAGCACAGGGCAATGCCCTTGGAGGATGGGTCAGCTCTGGGACACCAGCAAGCCCAGCAGGAACATTTTTATTTGCTGGGAAAGGCTCAGCAACAAAGGGTGGAAGTAAAAGAAGATCAGAAATCCAAGCACGGGTGGCTGACGCCCTGGCTGAGTGGCTGAGCACTGTGTCTGGAAAAGTGAACTGATCTGCAAGTTTTCCCACTTTCTCCACAGCTGGAGGAGTGTTTTATACCCCTGCCCTACTTTTATACCCCCTGTTTGTGCCCTATTTTTTCATTTTTTGAATGACAATGCTGAAAACATCAAAATACAAATTAACTTAGAGACCCTTGAAATAAAACTTCAGATTATTAGAAGATCCTTTCCAGGATTAAATTTTACTTTCAACCAGGTTTCTGTTTTAATGCTAATTAGTTTTACTATGTCTAATCACTCAATATAATATATTTTTTAAATTTTTTACATATTCAGGAAAAAAAAGGAATTCTTGTCATTTACATATCTGAGTTGTCACAAACCAAGTTCAAGAGGACTCAGTAAGGATCCTGATCATTAATCTTTTTAACAGATGTGGAAAAAACGTTCACTTCCAGTAGATGGAGAAGAATTTTACTATCTGCTTTCTTTAATGCATGGCAGAAAACATCTGGCTGACATCAGGGCTTGCAAACCCTGCTCTTACATAAGCATCTGGCAAGGTGGACTTGCTGCACAGAGTCTCACTTGATTAGCAGTAATTAAATCTGAGTGCAGATCTCAGTGTTTATATGCTGACACCAGCTTGGAGTGAAAATCAAAAGCAGAGGCTATTCCTGTTCTTTCTGGTTGGTGTAACTCCTCCCATCAGCTGGGGATGAGTTGTCCACCCTGACAAGAGAAGCTCGGGCTGATGAATTGAGATCCCCAGGGCAAGGAGCATCAGTCAGGGAGGAAATCATCAGATCATCGTGGTTGTTCTGCTGACTTGCTGCATGCCCAGGCTTCCTTGCTGTCTGAAAAGGTGGATTGAAAGGTATTTATAGCACAGTCCTTCCTGATAAATTTTCCTGGAGGCTCGTAGGATGAGAGCTTGACACAATATGAGTAATTTTCTGGTCGTGTTGTACCGCTGGTGTGGATTCAGAAACTGAGGCTGAGTGTGTGAGAGTGAAGACCTCCCCAGAACTGGAATAAAGCCAATTTCCCACTCCCACGTTTTCTCTTAACATCCTCCTGAAGAAAGCAAAGCTCAGAGTGACAGTTCTGTGTGGAGTGACTTGGGGGGGTTGTGGCAAAATGGGGAAAACACAGAGCTTTCCTTTTCCAGCTCCATGGAGAGCTTTTAGTAGCCCCTTCCCCTCCTGGACACAGAGAGGTTTACCCTGCCTCCCTTTACTACTGGCTCTTCTTGCTCTGTGCTGCTTTATGGTCTTTTTAAAGCCAAAACCAAACCAAAGTCAACTTTGCCCACCCACAAATTGTAGTTTTTGTTTAGCATGCACCAAAGCTTTGCATGTAAAAGGACTTGCAATATGGAACTTGGTTTTTTGGGTTTTTTTTGACAGCATGGCATTTTCTACTCAGTCTGGATACAATTATGTCAGCTCACTTTCAGAGCATGCAGCACCAAGTGCTGGCTAGGATCCAGATTTTATGGTGTGGGTGCTTTCTGTGACACACAAATGAACGTTGTGCTGATAACAACAAGCGTCAAAATTGAGGAGTTGTGGTTTGGCCTGTGAGAAGGAAGCAGCACCTTCACCTACAGGTAATGCAGACATGAGCCAGAGGCACCATCCTCACCAAATAACCATTCCCACGGACACACAAATGGTGAGATGACAAGGTGTCCTAAGAGGTGGGCTCCAGGGAGAGCTCTGTGTGGTGGGCTGGAGTCTCTGATTCCTGGGACCCATTCCCTTTGTGAGGCAGCTTCGAGTTGGTGAGGAGGTGAGGTTTCTGAGAGGCCTTCAGGGACCTTTTCAGAGCGTCAGAGAATCATTCAGGTTGGAAAATCCCCCTAAGATCACTGAGTCCAGCCATTAACTCAGCACTGCCAAAGCCACCACTGATCCAAGGCCCACATGAGCAAAGCTTAAACCCCTCCAGGGATGAGGACTCCACCACTGCCCTGGGCAGACATGCCAGGGCTGGACAACCCTTTGGGTTCAATTAGGTCCCAAAACTTCAGTTATCCTGTGTCCTTCCTACCTCTCCTTGCGGGCAGCAGCCAGTTTGGGAGGGTCCCTGGTGTGTCAGGCTGGAGGATGGGCTGTGCTTGCAATTAACAACCCCTTGGGCTACAGCCTTGTCTCTCTTCAAAAGTTTGTGCTTTCACAATTATTTTTTTTCTATTGCTTTGCATTTTAGAGGATGGCACCAGACATACACAGAGCTGGAGGTCATATTTTGTTTTGTGTCACCCCAATACCTGTGGGTTGCTTCATGCTCCGCTCGTAATTAGGAGACCAACTTCCTTTGGCCAGGGGAAGGGGAGTAAAGGGCTGCAGGTGTTGAGTCAGAGTGGATGAATCAGACTATGATCCTTCCAAATTCGCCATTTTGAGGAGTAATTATCTTCCACAAACGACGTAGAAGCCACTACCTGCGTTTGTTAACTGCCTATAGCAGGCTCTGTAGAATATCCCCAAGAGGGGATTTCCTTTACTTGAAAGAAATTTCCTGGAAAAATAAAGTTCTCCCAAAGCATTATTTCACTAAAATCCACTTTTTGACTGTGAAAGCCCCTGTGGCAGAAGCAATGATGCAACGTGTTGGAGGCACTGTAATCTGGCTGCTTCAGAACCGGGTTGTTCATTTGTTCAGTTTGTGTCTCAGGGCAGCCTAAGGGAGAAATCCTCAAACACCCTCCAGCTTCCCTCTCTCACAGAAATTCTGTCTGAAAAAAGGCAGAGCCCCTGGCTTTGTGCTGCCTTTTTTCAACCCTTTGGATATGTGAACAGTGAGATGTGCACAAAGGTGTGGGCTTCACCGGTGCTGTAAGGATCAGCAACTTGATCGCCTGGTTTATTGACCTTTGCTGAGGTTACACTGACCTCAGATGCTCCTTGGCTGTGCAGCAGAGTCCTGTCTGCCTGGCACATGTGGCCCCTGGATTAAACAGGTTGTTTTGAATAGAGTACAAAGGACTACACGAAGGCAAATGATGAGATCTTTCCTGATCCAGCCAAGGAGACACAGCCAAGCCTGCTGACGTTGGGATAGAGCGCTATCAGCCTGCACCAGCTGAGCCTCTGGGCCTTGTGATTTCCAACCCTCCTCATCTTGGCAGCTGTAAAACTGCATTAGTGGAGTTAGAGGCATCTGTGTTATGAATTTCAGCTGACTAACAATGGGCAAGGATCTTTCCCACACCCACCAGAGAGGTCCATGGAGCGCAGCTGGAAACTGCTGGTGGTTCAAGGCTGGTGGTTCTCTGCTTTCACTGACACTTACACCAATCCAAACACATGGAAGGCTTCCAATTTCTCTCGGAGTAAACAAAGGGAAACACAAAACCCCATTACTTTCTATGGCTCTTTGTTCACAGAGTATTTTTAGTCCGGCTGACGATCTTTTTGCGTATCCATAGTGTTTAATTAAATACATCCATAAAAATGAAGACTCCAAGGAAATTTTTGTGAGCATTACTCCATCCAGCAGGTCACCTCCTTGCAATGCCAGTTTCACGTGTCACTCTGGGAATCCAGATGTGGGTCTATTATCTTATTTCACTACCAGAGTTCAATAATTTACAAAAAAAATCATCACATCCCTCTGTCAGTTCTGGAAAAAAAGCTCTTCCCATCCATGGTCACCAACACTCTTCCCATCTGTGAATACCAGGGAAGTGTGCAGAAGTAGACCGAGGAGACAAAATGCGTGTTTAGAAAAAAACTCCTGTACTTTTAGGATGCATTTATGATGCATGAGGTACTTCTTAGGCCACTTCCAGATTGTTTCAACCCTAAATCCAGTTTGTTTCTTCTGCAGGCTCCTATCAGTTTGATGAAGTGAAACAGAGCAGGAATATCTGGAGGAACATCAGGAAAAGCAGCTGGCCAGTGGGCTAAAATAAGCTTTAACTTCCACAGTAAATCCACACCTAAAGGTTTTTAAAGAGGTAAAAGGCAGACACCATGTACCGACCACAGCCACAGATGATGTCTGTGCTAGAGCTTGTAATGCCCACATCCCAAACTGGTGTTTCTCCATCCACACAATTAATTTATCATATACCTTGAAAATTCATTGGCTCAGATGTGGCAAGTGCTGTGTCAGACACATAAGGAGTTTTGCCTGTGGTCGGACTCCATCAAATTCCAGAATGAAGGGCAAGAACAGCCCTGTTGGGCAGAAGAGTTGCCCATATGTCAGTGCCAGTGCTGCTACAGGTTCGAGCTTGGAGAGGAACACTGGATGAAACAAGAGGTCTGTGTCTAAAGGGCCTAAATTCCAGCTCTAAACCATCTTACTGGCACCCATTGGCTCTTCACCAGACAGGCTTTGGGCTTGGATATCCAAAAATAGCCCGTGACATCACTGGAGTTTTAAAAGTCTTCTTGTTTCCTTTTGAAATCACTTGAAAATTCACTTTTAAAGCTCTCTGTCGTGGAGACTTATCTTATTCCTTGAGACCGTGCTGTTCCTGAAGCAGTGGTGTATGAACAGTGGCAGGGGAGGAGCTGAAAGGCTTCAACCCCACTGTAACAGTGCAGCAATGCAGACTAAAGCAACCTGCTTTTTTTTTGCCTTTTTTTTTTTTTTTTACCCTGGAAGCCAAAAAGCCAAGCAACAGCACTCATGTTGATTAATTTGAGTGAAAGCACAAGAGTTGCTCTCTCCCAAGGTTAACCTCCAGGCTGTTTGGATATCTGAAATTGCAGCCTGGCGCAGGGCCAGCTCTAAATAACAGCTCATCCTTTCAGCTTGTTTCCAAAAAAAACCCCAACAAAACATAAACAAGCAAAAGAAGAAAGCCCCACCCATCCTCTCTGTAATTCCAGGCATCGAAATGTTCAGGGCTGGCTGCTCCAGAATTTCCAGGAGATACAAGAACACAAGCGGATACAAGCAGAGGGGATACTGATACTCCTTGATCTTCCCTGTTTCCCAGTAAATTTATATTGAATATTAGAAGCTGTAATAGTCTCTGTCCTTTTTTGCCTTGTGTGGGGTTCAGTAGGGTGACAATAAAAACACAGCATAAAGCCCAACTTGAGGAAAATGTTCATTTTCAGCTCACAAAACTGGTATCTCCTAGAAGATGTCTGGAAGGGATCGAGACCACTCGTCCTACATGTTGGAGCACCTCATCAGGTTGAAATTCCCTCAAGATCCCCATTTCCCTGGATCTGGCAGAGCTCCAGACCATCAGCTGGGATCAGGAGTCTGGGCTACCTTGAAGGACCTCCAAGTATTTTGTAAGATGCAAACGATGCAGAAATGCAGCTGCCCCAGGGTTAGGAACTCCAGACAATAAAGCAACAAAACCCCTCAACCCAGTTAAATCCTAAAATTTAGACAGAAGAACAAAATATCACATAGTCCAGGGAGTTTTATTTTCGTTTTGGAGAAAAGTTTCTGGCAGAGGTAGATGTTCACTGGGTGTGTTGGGGATTTATTGGTGCACTTCTGCATGGAGTTCAAAGCTGTAAATTGCCTTTACAAGTCAGACCAGGTGCAAAAGAGGAGGAAAGGTGGCTCTGTTTATCCTTGTTTCAACCTTTAAAAGCAGATACTTGTATGAAGCAGCAGCAGTTTTATCATGAAAGTTTGTTTCATATGAGAAAACAACAATTTTTCTGATGGAAATGTCAAAGATAGAATGTGTAATATCACAGTTTTCCTCATGTTTTCTCACAGATTCTCTGTTTTAGATACAGGCAATTCACTGAAATCAGGTGCTTCCTGTAAACAGTTTTGATTGCACAAAATTGGTGTACTCCTGAATAGAAATCCAAAATAAACTTACTTTTATCCAGTGGAAAAACTTCTGATCAACTGAAACACGGAATAAAGGTATAATAACAAAAAAAAGGCATTCTGTTTCGTGTGGAACAAAATCCTGCTTCAGCAATAAAGATCCATCTGAATAATTACGGGCGGTGTTTTATTTCAGGTTTATGCCCCCCAAACTTGTGTTGGTTGAGGTCATTAAGGAGGTGTCACACACTTCGAAGGAGCACAGTTCCTCCCCTGCAGGTTCCATGGAAGGAACCAAAGAGTCACCTGGAATAAAAAGCTGCTCAGATTCACAGAAGCTATAATTTTTTTCTCCTTGTTTTTCATGGATTTAAAACACCATCCACCAGTATTTTCTTGCATGGTTTTGTGGTGTAATTTCAGTGTCTGACCTTTGCAGAGGCCTCTTAGTAGGTTGTGCTTGAGGTGAGCTGGGATATTGTCACCAGGCAAGGATGGAGTCTATGGGATGGAGGCTGGCAAAAATTGTGGAAGAGGAATGGTCAGTGCAAGGACAGGGCCGGGAAAAGATGAACCATGACCAGTCTGAGGAAGTGCCCAGTGAATCATCCCTGGCAGTGTCCAAAAAACATGTGGATGTGGCACTGGAGGACATGTTTTTTTGGGAAACATGGTGGTGGTGCTGCATTGACAGCTGGACTTGATCTTAGAGGTGTTTTCCAACACCAGTAATTCCATGGTTCCGTGATTCTGAGCTGGTCAGGTTTACCAGGATCCACGGGATGAGATTCCAGAGGGGAACAAGGCAGCAGAGGGGGTGTGTGAACAAGGAGAAACACGTGTGGGAGCAGAGCAGAAGTGAAGCAACAGGACGTGGCAGAACCAGGATAACATTCTTGGGGCTGAGGCCTGCATGAGTGAACCCTGGAAATGCTCGCAGAAAATCAGGAAGGGAATATCAGAGGAACTCTGTGTAGAGCTGGATATATGTGCTTGCATCTCTGTAGAGTTCAAACAGTGCCAGAGGTTGGTGTGGGCCAGATGGGAAAACAACGTTCTTGTTTCAAACAGAAAAATAATTGCTGCTTGCTAAAGCTGCTTCTTCCAACCTCGCTCCAGCCCTCAGGGGTGATGCCTCTCTCTCTTCTGCTTGCTTTGCTGCAAATCACAGTAGGTCTTCTTGGTTTTCCAAGATCCCATCAGGGATCCCAGATGCTTCCTTTGGCAGATGCAGAAATATTAATGTAATGAATTTACAGGCCTCAGCCCTGTCCTTGGGGCAGCTTGCTGGGTTCACCACGTCTACAAGCACAGATGGGCATCACCAGCTTGGGTTTCTCCCTTTGCAGCATGAGGGGGTGAACAAAAACCAGTTTTTCTGTTCTGTCACCTCACTGAACACTCCTGTACCTGGGGAGGACCAGCCTTGTGCACCCCAGGCATCATTTTGTGCTGGGAAGCAGTGTGGCAGGAAAGGATCTGGGAATCTTCATGAGAACCAAATCTGCCCCCTCCAACTCGCATCTACCTGGTTCTAAGGAGATGCAGTGTTACATTTTTTCTTGCCAAATCTGAATGTTATTTAATTTTCTCTCCTTGTCCTTCCTCCCCCATCACCACCTGAATTTCTGGAGCAGATCTAAGGAAGTTCAGAGAGACAGCTGTGTGCTGCGGGTGGGAGTGTGGGTGTGATAAATGCACACCACGCAGGCAAACAGGTAGATAAAAAATAGTATAAATAAAACACCGACAGTCTCCTTTTGTCGCCTCCTTCATCACTGCATTTTACAACTCGGGGAGGTTATTTTGCAGAATGTTTGACATCAGTTTGATACACGTTGTTCCCATGGCAACAGGTCTTTCTCACACTTGTTTTGCTTTGGTTATTTCTCGAAATATCTTATTCTTCTTTATTTTGGGAGTTTGGTCAGGCCAATCCTGCCAGAGTTCAAGGAGCATTTGGACAATGCTCTCAGGCACGGGGTGGGATTTTCGGGGTAGTCCTTTGCAGGGCCGGGAGCTGGACTGGATGATCCTTGTGGATATTCTGTGGTTCTGTGATTGTGCTACCCCTCATCTGTCACAGATGGAAAGCAGAAGAAATGACTCATTTCCACCGGGAATCTGGAGTTCAGCTCCTCAGTCAGGGCAGGGGCACCGCTGCTCTGGTTTTTCATGTTCATTTTCTCCTTAAATTATGTCCCACGATCCCACCCTTTCACACTTCATCCCCATGTCATTATTAAAAATAAATCCTGCTCTTGGACCTCAGTGCAGACTGCACGGTGGTGTGGGGTGGGGATGAGGAAGTTCATTCAATGACCCCTAATATTTTTAATAACCCAAAGGCTCTCTCCACCTCCATTTTCTGCCTCTGATGGTGTTCCATCAGAAGGAAAAACACAGCCACAGGACTCTGTTTTTGTAAGGAGCAAATACACTGCTCAGCAACACAGAATTTGCTGCTTGGTCAGGTGATTGCATCCATCAGCAGGAACCTTCATCACAGCACCAGCACTAAGGAAAAGCTTTTTTGTTTAATGACCTAAATATGAATTTGGGAGCCATCCTTCCAAAACTGCCATAGCACAGGCATGTCACCAAATGGCCGGGCTGGGGGTGCCAAGGGATCCATCTGAAGCGTGTGAAGGGGCCGATACCAGCGGGACAGGAAATGGTGAGGGTGTTCCCGAGGGAGTAGAGACAGAGTGGACCAGGAAAGGTTTCACAGCAGTGAAAGCTGCTTGGCTGCACAGCCAGCTCCCAGAGGAAGTCCTCTTGGAGGGCCTCCAAACTACTGCATGGGGGTGCACAAGCTGCATGAGAACACACTTTGGATAATGTTGTTATTGATGATAACAGTAATGTTGTTATTTTATGATGGTGCTAAACAAATAAGTGCAGCAAAGATAATTAATAAAAACTTCTGCATGAACCCAAGGGCTGTGAAAAGCCGTAGCCAGGCTGGACAGGGAGCAGCAATAAAATTCTCCTTCCCTCGTGCTTTACCTGCCTTGTGAATGCACTTCGGGGATATTCACCCCAATAATATCAACAGCCACATCCTTGCCTCCCAAAAAAAACAGGTTAAAGAGGTCTGGTGGGGTTTGGAGAGCTGATTCCTGGCCTTTGTGGAATGTCCTTCAGAGGCAGCCTTGGGAACCTGCCAGCAGTGTCCAGGTTTGCAGGGTGGGATGACTGAATGCCTCTGGCAGTGATGCTTTTTGGCTAACAAGCCAAAAATCCTTCTAGGGTTTGGGTGAAATATTTATGAAGAAAAAAGATGGAAAAGCACAAGAGTGGGAGCAACAGGCTTGCTGCAGGAACTCCTTCTTGGGCAGCTGGAAACCTCTTCAGAAACACCTTCTTCTATGATGTTATAGAATCACAGAATTGTTCAGGTTGGAAAAGCCCTCTAAGATCATCGAGTCCAACCGTTCCCCCAGCACTGCCAAGGCCACCACTGACCCATGGCCCCAAGTGCCACATCCACGCGGTTTTTACACCTCTCCAGGGATGGGGACTCCAAAACTGCCCTGGGCAGCCCGTTTCAATCTTTGACAACTCTTTCTGTGAAGAAATTCTCCCTAATATCCAATCTAATCCTCACATGGCACAACTTGAGGCCATTTTCTCTTGTTTTATCGCTTGTTACCTGGAGGAAAAGACTGATTCCCAAACTCCAGTCCTTCAAATCTGTCTAGAAGGTTCCCTGGAGCTGCAGTGTGGGCAGGGAGTAGAGGCACCAGAGAAAGGTTTATTAGCAGAAGACACTAAAGAAATAAAAGCGGAACTCCTGTGCATATTAACTTTTGCACTTTTGCAAGCTCGTTGCTCTCCTTATATTCTCCTTACTATTGGTTGGAAGGGATAAAATCATCTGCTTTTTTTTCAGAGAATGAGGATTTCTATGTAATTTTTGAAAGCTGACACAGCAGTCATTAGACAAGCAAAAAGAAAAAAAATATTACACTAATCTCAAGCAAACATGCCTTTCCCATCAGTCTCAGCTCGCTTACTGGGTCTTCCTGGCCCTGCCCCATCATGAAGTTTCCACTTGAAAAGGTGAAAATGTCCTATTTTTTTGTGGAATAACTTTGTATGGCAAGTGGTGCAAAAGCAGGCAAGCAAGGATGTGATGGGACAGGAGATCTATGTTAAGTAATTTGACTTTTTTCTTATTTCCCTCCAGTTTCAGGTGTTTTTATTATGTATGGCAAACAGTGGCTCAGAAATTCGTATATTGTCTGCCACTTTTTTTTTCCCCCCAGAAAAAATGGGAAAGATTAATTTTGGGAGCTGAAACCTGCATTTGAACCTTTCAGTGTCCAAGTGTTTAATGGCTTTTCTTCACAATGAAATTTAATTGGTGTCCTTATACCTTCCCAAAAGGAAGAGTTTGTCAAAAGAGAAACTTGACACGAGACCTGCTCTGTGCAAGCTGCTCTTTCATGTGCTCAGGGCTTCCTTCAAATCCATTCACCCATCCCTGGCACTGACAGGGCCCTGTTAATGATGGGCATGACCAGCCCTCAAACATCATTTATTCTGACATTTACCCAGTCCTGCGAGGCAGAGCAAGGGCCGGAACAAAGGTGTCACTGATGTCACAGCTGAGCACTACAGACACCAAGGACAAAGCCCCTGGCTCCCAGAAGCACCTGGCTAAACTTTGCCTTTGCCTTTTCTGAGGCAATTAAGAGGCCGCAGAGGCCTTTTTTTTACTTCAGAAAACCTTCCACAATTTAGATTCTGCTTTTCAGCCTAGCTGGAGATGTGATGGAGGAACTCTACAAAACTACACCAAGATGAAATAACCCTGGGATTCCCAGATTAGCTCTTGCTGCCTGTGCTGCCCCAAGGGTGGGATCATATCACGTTTAGAGGCTGACAGCACTGACTGGAGCCAAGAGCAGCAGCCACATTCCCTCTCCTTCCAGCCGTATGCGAGAGCAAAGGCACTGGTCCCCTTTTTTGCAAGCAGTGTTTTGGGTTTTGGAGCTCTCCCCTGTCTGGGAATGTCTTCCTTAATCTTGAACTTTTAATTTCTATCTCCAAAACTCCAAAAACAGTGTCCAGGACAATGGAAAAAAATAGACTGGGACATCTTTGTGATCCTTTCCATCCATCAGAGTGGAGCACCAGCCATGGGACATTGAGAAGGAGAGAAAGTGAAGTGAGCCCTGAGAACCTTTGGCAGAGCTAACAACAAAAAATATCAATTTAGTTTTCAGTCACTCCATTGAAAACTGCACATTGTCACTGATGAACAGCTGGTTCTGGTGTGCATGGAGGGATGTGGATACTTCAGGAGAAAAACAACCAGGAGGAAAAAATAAATAAATCAAAAACCAACTTGTTAATATGTCCAGATTTACGGATAGAGAATGTTGAGCAGGAGTTCCTTTCAGTCTCTTCCTGCCTGTGATTTACCAGTCTTGCTCTCAGCGACTTTCTCCCACAACCCAGCATGATTTAATCAGGAAACCTCCCCCAAATGTACATTTATGGGAAGAGTTTTATAGCCACACGGAAAAGAGGTGTTTTGCAGCCCCCTCCAGATTGCACCTGCCATGGTTCAAGGGATCACAGAATGCCTGGAGTGGTAAGAGACCCTGCACAAACATTTCCTGTGTGATTAAACAGAAATAGCTGTGGTCCAAGTGGACTGAATCAATTCAACTGTGCAATGTGAAAATCACCAGCAAGCTCATCTTAGAGCTGATGATGTGTCCTGTCCCCTTCCCTAATTCCTGTTCACAGATACACCACCAAATTAACTGAAATCATCCTGTGCTGCAGTGAAAGAGCTGAGCATTTGCTCTTCTCAGGTCCTGATCTGCATTTTGGGGAGCCTGGCCTACAGTGATTAAAGGCGACATTATTTCAAGATATTAGAAAAGAAAATAGCTAAGAAAGCATTGGCCTTTTATCAGGGCAAAGAATATTAGCAGTTCATTAAGACAGATGGAACCCAGGCTTTTGCTAACCCATCACATGGATTTGGAAATAACTTCAGCCCATGATGTAGGACATTACAGGTAGGTGTGACTTATTATAGGTTTTTATCTTCCTTCGAAGATAACACTAATTAGCGAATGAAGCCTAATAACAGTGGTGGAAGTCTGGAGAGGAGGAAGGAGAGGGGTTTCTGAGGGCCTCCACAGACTAATTACACTCAGATCAGATTGTCTCTGTGATCTTGTGTGCAGTGGATGTGCTGTGTGACTTTAAATCCCCTCCCACTTGTGTCCCATCTGTCCTTGCCTGGAAATCCCACATCTGCAGAAACTTTGGTAGGTACACAGCGAGATGGCTCAGGTTTAAAGATCAGAGATGGCTCAGGTTTAAAGATCAGGGATGGCTAGGTCTGTGCCATTTATGGCTTGGCTCCTGCCAAAATGAACTTATTTGTCTGAATTAGGTGTACAGCCAAGTATAAATAGATCCTGTCTAGACAGAGAATGCAATAGAGAAGTGAAATAAAAGGTTTTAGCTGTACCAGGCTCCTGATTTTAGCAAACCAGTTCAGAGACATTTCCAGACCGAACTGGGCTGTCGAGAAGGGAAAGTGGAAACAGTTCATTATGAATATATTTGATAGGTTTCTGTCCCTTGAACTGAAACAATCTAGGAGATCAGACCCAAAATGAAGAGGAACCACAAAACTAATGCAATAGCAAAGGTGCAAAGTGCTGGGGCTGACTGGTTCTGTGCCCAAATCCCCATGTCAGCTCATCTCGTAGTACAACAACACAACGAGCACAGTGAAGAAGTAACTTTGTAATGTCTCTGCTGGTTTAAATTACAGAATTTCAGATTTTAGGCAGCTGAAGTAGGAGGAACTATCAACAGGTGTGGAGTTCAAATATAGGTAAGTTTCCTTTGTCCAGCCTGGGTCACCTTTCCAAGCTGCTCCAGGGCAGGGACTTTCCCATAACTAAGCCAGGTCAGACAAGTGCAGTAACATCAACAAAAGTGGTGACACTAAATCCTTAAACACAGCCAGAATTCGGTCAGTAGGATCAAGCTTGCACCTTCTTCCAATTTATCTTCCCCTCTTTCTCAAGGGGAAATGAAACTTCCTGCACTTGTGACTTTATTCCACTCCTGTGGGAAACAGTACTTGTTGATCAACAAGAGGCATAAACATCAGCATTTTCCTGTCTGCCTGATTGAGTGAAAAATTTCCTCCAGGGATTTGAAAGTGCAACACTAAAGGGGCCATTATCACCCACAACAGGGTGGAGAAACCCTTGTGTGGCGTGGAGCTGTTGCATCTGTGGCCAGTGTGATACTCTGACATTCTAAAAGAGCATTTTCAGATGGGTCATAGTATAGAACCATAAAATCACAGAATATCCTGAGTTGAAAGAGACCCTTGAGGATCGTGGAGTCCAACTTCTGGCCCTGCACAGGACACCCCCAAAAATCACGCCATGTGCCTGAGAACATTGTCCAGATGCTTCTTGAACTCATTACATTGAATGCAACCTTAAATAGACAAAGAGATAGGTTTTTACTCAGGTCCAACATTTGTATTCCAGTGGAAATACTGAAAAAACTGTAAAGGGCTTTTCAAAAAGTAGCAAGAAGTGGCCTTTAGATTCCAGCTTTTATCAAGACACTTAAAAGCTTTCTCTTCAGCTTCACTCTTAAGGAGGTTGAGTTGACTTGGTCACATTTCTGTGAGTATTTCTACAGAAATCTCCTTCCTGGGAGGATACAGCCCTTCCATGTAGGAGAAAAGGCCATTGTGATAGGTGAAAGTCATTCTAGAGTGAACTTCTGGAGAAATTCAGATCAGAATTGAAGAGATGTTTTAATAGTGAGAGAAATTAATCACTGGAACAACTGCCCTAGAGATTTCTTGATTCTTTGTCACCTCTTTTTTTAAGTCTTAAGGGGTGGGGTTTTTCTGGAAGGTATGGATTCACTCAGAGGGAAACTGCAGGCAATTTGTCACCCAGCTCTGCTGTCTGGTAATGAGCAGGGTGTTTGGCTTGGATAAAGATGCAGATTTTAAAACAGAGGGGCTTGAGGAGCCAGCAGTTGCACTGTGTGCCCCAGGGTAGGCACATTAAAAGTGGTGGAGATGTTTGTGTGGCTCTTGTTTGATGTCAGGGGTGCTTTGCTCTCTTGTGCCTAATCCTGAGTTCATGCAGACATGGACTTGAGTTTTCTTGTATAGATAAGAATGTGAAACCAACTTTGTGTTGCCTTTCAAATGTGTAAAGATGGATTTCTCTTTTGGAGGGAAGCAACACCAATTAACCCAAATAAATGAGATGCAGTTCAAAGGCAAGAAAGAGCAAAGGAGCCAAGAGGAAAGTAAGCTTCATTTCCTCTTAGGTTTAGCTGCAAATCAGAATCAGAAATTTTAAGAAGCATGTTGGGCTTTCATAAGACACAGAAGGGGAAAAAATCTCCTTTTTCTTCGTCAGCTTTTAGCCTGGGCAGCCTGGAGTAGTAAAATCCCTTTGTGATGTGGCCAGGGCGTGCAGATTGCAGGGTATTGTGCAGAGAAGGTGTCAGGAGGATGACTCACTCATCAGCCAGTGCGTAGGATCCTGAATGCACAAACAAGTGAGAGTCCCAGAAGACCTCCTCGAGATGGAGATTTAAAAGTCAGTTTATTTCCATGTAAAGTATTCTCAGACTGTAAAAATAGTCCTATACCTGGTCTCAGTGGAGCTTTTCAGAAACCCAAGTGGGCTAACTAACGTCATCTAAAAGTGATTTACTCATAAAGTTTTTACCCTGATGGCAAAATTGCTTTGAACTCGTAAAGTAATTAGGAGATGTGGGGTGGAAACTCCACCACCACAGTCAGCATTGCTCCATTTGGCTGTTGAAATCACTGTTACTTTTTAAAAAGAGCAAATAGTTTACATATTTATATGATTGTCTTAACGTTGTAGGAGATCAGAAAGTGGTTAGTGTGGGGACCAGGCTGATTCTGGGTATTCAAGCAGAAATTTCCCATCAAGAAAAATGAACCCTGGTTTTAAATCATTCTGGAATCTTAGTTATGGGAGTGAACCTGAACAAAACCAACAGTGATTGTTACTCTGTTCAGCAAGATGACAGCTTACCAGTGAAATCATTTAAGTTTCCAAAAATCAGCTGGAATGGTGTCTCCAAGGGACATGTAAGAGTTTCGTAATCGATTTCACAGAGCAAAAGATGTGGGATTTTGAATCTAATACAGGGAATTGTTTGACAGAAATGGCTGAGGATAACCTGTGTCCTGCAAGGCTCTGTTTCCCAAAACATTTATGGAAATTTGCAGCGTCATCTGGAATGAGCAAAGTGCTTGATTTTGGAGGTATTTGAGCTGTTTTCCCAAGCCCATAAACCTTTTTCGACCCAAATGGCAACAGCAGTGGCCCCACTGCCTGAGCTTGGATGATGTTTGCAGTTACCAAGCCCCAAAGACCTCAGAGAAAGGCTGAAAGCCTCAGTCAAGTCAAGGACAGTTGAAATTCTCCAGCACTAAAAGAATGACATGGATTTAAACCCATCTGAACACCTGCAAATAAAAAGATCTTGGTAGTGCCTGTTTTTGAGGGAGCTAAAAGTTCTGTTGTTATTGCATGGTACCTTTTATTTAAACATTGAAAAAGAAACAGAAAGGACAAGATGATGAATGAAATTCCGAAGTTTTTGAAATCCCTCAGAAATTTTGACTCACATGGAGAGAGGATTTTACCTCTGATATCCTCGACAAAAACCTGATTTTATCATGAAAATCTCTATAGACAACACTTTACAAAGCCAACAATATCTATCCCTTTTAATGTCTGGTTTTGAGGCATTGTTTTACTCAAAAAAGCTGTGCCTTGCTGCTGAGTTCTCAAGTGCAGAGATCTTCAGGGCCTTTTCTACTTCCCCCACAGACTTGATGATTCACCGAGCAGGGCCTTTTAGGGATGGCAGGAGTGAGATTTGTTCACTTCAAGAAAATGCTCCTCTCACTCTCCTCGGAGGGAGAAACATTTTCCTTCTGTTTGGTGGTAGAGAACTGAAACATATTTTGTATTCATGTTGCATCAATGCGAACTATTGAAGTGTGGCAGGTTGTTTTTAGGAAGGCTGAGTGGTTAATTTTAGAATTGTCTGTCTAAAAATACACCAGTATATTTGAGACACCACAAAATCTTGGCAGGATTCATAAATAGAACATTTAACCCTTGAGACCCTCTTCCTAAAATTAAAAGGCTTTGAAGAAAGGCCGCCCTGGCTGTGAGATATTCATGGCTGAAGCCTCCACTCCCCATCCCCCTGTGCTGCTGAGGGAGAGGAGAGAGAGAATTTGGGGGTGAAGTTGTCAGTTCTTCTGCTGCACCTGAAGATGAAGCCTTGCAGTGAATTCAGACCACGCTTGTTCCACCAGAAGGTCCTGAAGGTCTTGAGGGTTTCTGCAAACCCTTGCAGTGGTTTCTGTGTCATGCAAAAGCCAAGTCCTAAAAGCGCCTTCCTATTCCACAGGCTGGCAGGACTTTACTGATTTTCTTCCCCTTCTGTCACAGCCAGACATCTTTCTGCTCGCCCTTCCATTCCTGCCTGCCAATGTCTCTTAATTAATTAATTTGAGACGAAGGGACTTCCTTTGGGTCTTTTCTGGGAGTTGCTTCTGCTTGTCCCAGGCCCTCCTCTCCTGCAGGTCTCAGTCTCGTGTCCAGAAGGGCTGTGCTGCTGGAGAGGCCGATTTTACAACCCCACAGCATTACTGCATTCATCTTCTTCAGGATAATCATGAGCTGTGGACTCATTTGCAGCCCTGGATGCAGTCCAGGCCGCTGCCTGATGAACTCCCACCCCTTTGATGCTGAATGGTTCCCTCAGGGGTTGATGTTCCCGCTTAACCACAGCTCCTGCATTTTTGTGCCGTCACAGGATGCTCCTGCATCCAGACAGCTTTGCTTTGGCTCAGCACTGTGTTTGCAGCAAGGCAGAGGGATCTCGGGGCAGAGGCAATCTGCTTTTCCTTCACCCAGCCCTTGTGAGGTTTCTCTCCCCTTCTGAGAGGATGAGGCCTCCTTATGTGATTTTTTTAATCAGGAAAGGTTTCCAGCGTGTTGCTGTACAGTGGCAGAGAAGCGGCTCATTGGTGGCTTAGCATGCAATAAAATTAACACTAATTTTTGGTTCTTGAACTCAGGGCTGCAGACTGATATACATGCCAATCATAAAATTCGTGCTCACATAAAGTAAAAGCATATAATTTAAAATCTACCGAATGATATGCCTTGTTCTGGGAAAGATGTTCCATCTACCTCAGAAATGTTAAGAATATATGTTATCACTCCACCTTTGTAATCAGTATTTCATCATATGTAAAAGGATTAAAATCCAAACAGACTTAGATTTAAGAATAATCCCTAATGTTACTCACTCCTGAAAGTTACCAGTTTCAATATTTACTATGGACAATAGTTTACATTGAGCATTTGTTGAAATGCAACTTAGTTTATGATATTTTTTGATGAATGTTTTTTCTGTTAACTCGGTCATTGCACTATGTTGTGTATTAAGTTTAGTGGTATTTTTTTTTTCATGTTGAGGTTTCAATTTTAATGTTGTATGTTAAAACAGTTGTTACTTTGTGTTGGGTGTTATTTTAAAATATTGTTTGTTAAGAAGGCTTGTGTTTCATGTTATAAGTTGTTCCAGTCTTTGTCCAATTCGAGAATTTTTTTTAAGTATTATAACAGTAATATATATTGGTTTAAAACGGGCTTTTTGCAAGAAAAACTACAAATATAAGAAATAAACTTAAAGGGCTCATGATTTTCACAAACATGTCGAAACTAGAAATTCCTTTCTGCCTGAATAAGATACAAAGAGAAGAAAAAGCGAATTTACATCTGCAAAGGGAGATTCCAACAGATCAAATTTAGGTGTCCACCCAGAGCTACTGATGAAGATAACTTGGAACAGTTAATGCGCTAAGCACCCACAACTCCGATAGGATCCGGTACTTAGCAGGACATTTGGGCGAACCCCATCTTTTGTTCCCCCTTTATCGGCAGAGGAGACTTTTTGTTTCTATTTTTGAACAACGTTCCGTTCCCATAATCAAGATTGAAATTCCACCGCCGAGGTGGGTCACGTCATCCTGCATCCTTTCAGCAATAGAAAACTTTTGTATCTATTCAACTTCAGCCAGGAGACACCCTTGATGGAGGCTGAGGCGAGGAACCAAAAGCGATGTCACCCCGAGGACGCACTGCATCGCCTGAGGGCTGAAAAACTGTATAAAAACTGGCTGAAGATGGAGGAAAATTGGTGATTCTTGAGGGCTTGCAGCGTGGCAGATGTTGAAGCTCGAATCACCCGTACTGGCCAGTACTGTTTCGCTGATGGTGTTTGTTTGCTATAGTTGTTTATGCCTTAAACTCTGTTCGTTAATTTTTTAATAAATTGCTGCTGTGTTTTTGCACGTAATCTGCTTTCATTTATAACAAGACCAAATATTCAAAGGTACAGAGAGGAAAAGGATTTATCCCAGTTTATCATTGCTACACCTTGGAAATGTGATGATCTTACCAGCTTTCTGGAAGCAGCCAGAAAAGTACATAAGAAGGGAATTTAGTTGACATTTGTGAGGCCATTTTAATACAGCTGGAAACAACTTGCCCAAAGACAACTGGGTGTGAGAGAGCTGGGGGATATGATACTCCATGATGTGATATGATACAGAGCAGGGATTATCATATCTCTGACAGAAAGTATTAAACAGTCATTCAGAATATCCGTGGGTGAGGGATTCCCAGTTATTTTTCAGAAGTGCTGTAATTGATCATCAATCTTGTAATTATTTTAATTGGAGAAAATTACCTGCCTGGCACCTCTCAGCATGCCACAACCTGTTAGGAGTGCTGGGGTCTGACTCCAAGGCTGCTTCATCTAAGCCATGAGTGTTCAAAAACTTCCTTGCATCATGGCAGACCTCTGTCTTCTATGGGTTTGACTTTAGTTTTGGGTTTTGTGGGTTTGACTTCAGTTTTCAGACTCTGCTCCTGAGAGAGACTCAGCCTCATAATTTTCCCTCTAACCTGCTAATGAAATTTTAAGTTTAGAAGAAAAGAATTTAAAAACACATAGGAGAGGTTCTGTGTGAAGTAGAAGACAATTCCAGGACTGGAGAGAGCTCCTTCTCGCACAAGACCTGTATCTCTGACAACAGTGAGATGCAGAGGTCACATGGGAGGCTCTGTGTGAGCATTTGAGTGGGTTCTTCCTTCAGAGAGGACATAAAGCAGAATTTCCCTCTTCTGTGTAGTCACATAATTAAAAAAAAAAAGAGGTCGTAAAATGTATGAGATCGCTCTCCATCCAATAAATCTTATTAAAGTTAGCTTACAGGGTTGAGAGGTGTGGGAGGAGTGTCTGTCAGTGTTATTTTCATCCACAACTGAACTTCCACAAGCCTTTTTCCAGTGCCTAATCCAGGCTCGAAGAACTGATAACTCTGAGGCATTAATTCCAGAGACATGCAGGATCTGGTGATACACTTATTTTTCCTAAAACAGCTTCAGCTTTTTTTTTTGCAGATATTCCATTGGATATTGCATTTATGTATATATATTAAAAGAGCCCCACCAAAACCAAATCACAAAAATCTCTGTATTATCTCTTAATTGTCACAAGTTTCACACCACTATTACATTTATGAGTTAGAAAACTCAGCCAAGGACTAGCAAATTTTTGTCGCCAGGAAGCCTGAGTTTATAGAATCATAGAATCATTAAAACTGGAAAAATTCTTTAAGATTTTCAAGTCCAACTGTCCACCCAGCACCACCACAGTGTTCATCATCAAATTGTATCCTCAAGTGCCACATCCACACGGCTTTTGGACACTTTCAGGGATGGTGACTCAACCACTTCCTTGTGCAGTCTGTTCCAATCCTTAATAACTCTTTCTATGGAAAAATGTTTCCAAATATCCAGTTTGAAGCTGCTCTGGTATAACTTGATACCGTTCCCTCTCCTCCTGTCCCTGTTCCCTGCGAGCAGAGCCCAACCCCCCCCGGCTGCCCCCTCCTGTCAGGGAGCTGTGCAGAGCCACAAGGTCCCCCCTGAGCCTCCTTTTCTCCAGGATGAGCCCTTTCCCAGCTCCCTCAGCTGCTCCTGCGGCTCCAGACCCTTCCCCAGCTCCATTTCCTTCTCTGGACCTGCTCCAGCCCCTCAATGTCTCGTGTTGGGATGGACTCAAAAACCGTCCCCAGGACTGGAGGTGCCCCAGCAGTGCCAGCACAGGGGACGGGCACTGCCCTGCTCCTGCTGCCACCCCAGTGCTGGCACAAGCCAAGTGCCACTGGCCTTCTTGGCTACCTGGGCACACCTGCGCACACCTGGGCTCATGTTCAACTACGTAAAAAGTTTTAAGGATATTCCCAGGACCGTTGCATGGTTTGCTGTGCATGGTTGTCATTGCTAGGGCTGTCTTGAGAAGATTGTGGAAAACACATTGTGGTGCAAAATCATCAGGATGCAGCAGCACCTCTAGAAATGGGCAGGGTGAGAACATCATTATTCCTCTGTTAATGCCAGAGCTGTAAAAATGTGCCATCAATCTGCTGAAGAAACAGAGAAGATTAAAACAAAAACAATAAAACTGTTTGCTATGAAGCACAGCAGGAGGAAGGGAGGCTGAAAGTTTTACCATGCAATTATAGACTCAGAGATAATTTTAAGCCAGGAAGGGGGTGTGCACACAGATCTATTAATGTGCAAATAAAAACTCGTACAGAAGCATTTTTGACCATAAATGAAGAGCTATGGACCTGCAGATAAAAATTTTCCTCATATCTCCAAGGATAAAGGGGCAAGTGGGACTCGTGGATGATGAAGTGCTGACAGAGGTGTGGGGAAAGTGAAGGTTCAGGAAGGAGGAGATGCAGGGACAAGGATCTCTTCTCTTGAGCTTTCACCTTTACTTTCCCCTCTGCCTTTCCAGTTTCCCTCTCTCTTGCCATCATACTCTGCTCAGTTTTTGTATCTCTGTAAGATCTGAGAGGAACAGATTGGAAAGAGTAGGACTAGGCTGGATATTAGGAAGAATTTATTTGCTGTGAGGGTTGTGAGGCACAGGTTGCCCAGAGAAGTTTTGGATTCCCCATCCCTGCAAGTATTCAAGGCCAGGTTGGACGGGGCTTGGAGCACCTTGGGATAGTGGAAGGTGTCCCTGTCCATGGCAGGGGGTGGAATGAGATGTTCTTTAAGGTCCTTTCTAACTCAAACCATCCCATAATTCTGTGATCTCATCTCTGCAGGAAGGACAGGCCATGGTGAAAAACAACCCATTGGCCCTGTTCGGAGGTAAAGAAAGACTTGACTTTTTGGTAGGGTTAACCATGGAAATTAAAATATGTGTTAATGTGGATATCAGACTCATTATCTCAGTTCTTGTGTTCTTTAATAACCTTGATGTTTCAGTAGAAACATCTTTCTTTTCCTGTTAGGACAGAGTGATATTGAAAATCATCCCTGTGGGCAATGCTGCTGCACTGAACTGTAAAAACCCAGACACTGTTTTCAGATGGAAAGGGCAGGGATTTTTATTACTACCTACAGATCATGTCTCCCTAGATTTTTTAAAAAAGAAAATAACTATTACATGCAATACATTTCTCTATAAACCAGGCAGAAAGAACGCTTCTTCTGGGAATGGGATGTGCAGGGAAGCAGTCATCCAAGTGGATGACTATGGAATCTGTATTCTCAGCAAACACGTGTGTCCTTTAAATGTCATGCTTCTCTCCCTTTTGCACTCAATCCCCTCACACTCAAAGATTTTTATGTTTAAGGTCAGGAGTCACCTGGAGTGACCTGTTACAGAACAAAGGCAGGAGGAGGAATTTCACAGTTTTAAGGAATTGTTGAGCTACATCAGGTTGTTCTCGGAAACCAACTTGCCTTGATATAAAGACTTAAGAAAAAGTGACTTTGTTACGTCCTGTGGTAAACTGACATCATGTTTTGCAACTTTGGAAGGCAAAAATGAGAGTTTTGATCTTCCATCTGAATTTGTTCAGCTTTTCTGGCAGGTATCCAACCCTGCTGTGAATCTTTCCGATAAATGGAAGTGTGCAGTCGGATCAGAAATCTGTACTCAGCTTGGCCAAAGACCTGGCATCAGGAAGGCTTCCAACTTTTTTCTGGATAAATTAAATTGAGCTTCTATACTCTCTCATATCCATGAACTCGAATGACATTTAAGCAGTTGGAGAAAAGCAGAGACAATGGCACAATGGCTATTGCAGCACATTAAATCTTATCTAGAATATGACTTTCACCACAACTATTTTTCCCAAATCGGGGAAATTCTAATTTCTCACACAGCATCCTGACAATCCAAAGGTGATCTGTCACTGTATCCTCACTGCTATTCCCAATTTTATGTACAGCACAGGCACAAAGGAATCGTATCTCCAAGTCAGGCATTAAAACCTCTTGAAATAGTCACACACAGAGCCCTTGTGAGGTTGCACAGAATCGTATCAATTCTGCTGTGCAGTGTTGCATAAAATATTGGCAGTTCTGCTGTGCAGTTTTGCTATAATATATGCTGCATATTGCTACAGAAAATCAAGAGGAAACGAATAGTTTTTTGCAGTCCTTGCTCTGAGATATGATTGCCTCCTGTTTCTGTTTTTAGAAAGTTAAAATTTAGTCTGAAAGCTAAAGCCACAGATCAACAACATGCAAGATGTCTCCTGCCTCGTCTTCCACCACCACTGGCTTGTGCTTTGAAATATTCCCCAATTCCATGATCTCAACTTTGCAGAAAAGTCATTTTTCACCAGTAACTGCAGCACCAAGCGACCTCAGGGCAGCAAATAGAGCACGCAGAGCTGCTGGTACCACACAGAGCTGTTGGTATAACCTTGGCCGTGCTTAGGGCAAAGAGCAATCCGCCAGTTCCAGTGAAAATGGGGTCCTAAACCCAGACATTAATGTAAGTGCTCCATAAATAATTGCTAAATATCAAAATTCCCTCCTCCACGCTCTCCATACCCTTCAGTACAGGGGAGTAGCAGGAGCTCTAGCACGTCTTTTTGGTTGACATAACGGGGTAAGATAATTCTGAACTCACCTGGGTGCTTTCAGGGCAAAGTCTTTTCACTGCTGTGTGATATCTTGTGTTCTCTCTGGAATGAAAAACGCAGAAAAAGAGGATGCATTTTTTCAGGAGTTCGACCTCGAAGGACTTGTTGCACTTAAAACCAAAGGGCGTCTCACTCCTTACTACGAAATGCAAAAGAAATCTCATAACGGTGTGGAAAAGTTAAATAAACACCCCAAACGGACAGTTCTGGGTTTCTATTTGTCTCCATGACTGCATAGGGTGGAGGTAAAATAAAGATTTTTGCCTTTTAATAAAACTGTTTCCATGATATCATCTGAAGGACTATGAGTTAATCACAGATCAGATTTCTGGCTTCAAGACTTTTAAATATGCTCAAGAAGCCTTCAGTCACTCCAACATTGGGCCCATGTTCTGGAGCAAGGAAACCGGGTGCCAATCCCTCTGTTAAAATTTCTGTGAGTAAAGAAAGAAAATTAATTGGAAGCTCTTCATTCCTGTGACACTTAAACTGATTATTTTTCCACAGAATAGTTGACTCCAATGCACAAGCTGGCAAGTTTTCCACCTTGCCTTCCCAGATAAGGCTGGGGGATCAGGACAGCACAACAGCAGGTGAGAAAAAAAGGTGAGGTCTCAGAAAAGTGAATTGTCATGATTTTATCCATCGTTATTTCCTGATCAGGTGGGTATTTTTGTTACAGAACCATGACTAAGGTAAAATTATTTTAAAACTCTGGTCTTTCTCAAAGACTGTTACAAAGAAGGTCCCTTTCAACCCAGACTATTCTATGATTCTATGATTCTATGATTCTATGATTCTATGATTCTATGATTCTATGATTCTATGATTCTATGATTCTATGATTCTACTATAAGGGGTCATTTTTAGTTAATTTTCTATACACAAATGCATTTCACTAAGGCACATAAATTATTTTTAACCCATTACTTTCCTCAGTTGTAGAATAAATACTATTAAAGCAGTTGGGCTGATTGCAGATAAATGCAGACCTCAAGCAATAACCAGTGATTCTTTTTTTCTGCCTGAATTTTTTTTTCCAGACTACCAGTTCAGAAATTCCTGCATGAAGGAGAATGTAGCTGCTTTTGGTGTGTCTGTGTTAGTGATTAAATATACTCAGAGATAACCCCAAATATATATTATCACATTAGAGTTTTTCTAAAATCTTCAGCTTCCCATTCATTACTACTTTATGCAATAGCAGATACTCCAAAAACCAAAGCTTGATTCACATCTGTGTGTGAGGGAATCCAGAGCCAGCAAATCCTAGCACCCACATGATAAAGGAAGATTTAAATTTATTTTCCAGCCTTATTCACCTGACCTTGGTCAGATTTTCAAAGGTTAATTTACTCTGTCACACGCAGCTCTTGATAGTGTTGTTGTTCTTCCCCCTCCAAAAGCTTGGAAGGGGAATTCCATCTCCTTAATGTTTTTATTAAGATAAAACCCTGCAAAAGGATAATTTTTATCTGTCAGTGAACTCTATATTTGTTTGGACAGGTCTCACTTTTTGATAGGTCTGTGAGAAGTTTCCAAGGAAAATGCCCTGCTTTTAGTGCTAACAGTAATTCATGTTTTCATCTCCTTGTCCTCTTTGAAATGCACTGCAGAAACCTCTGTCAAGGATTAAGACTTCAATAAACGGAATGTGGAACCTGAAATCACTCAAACCAACACAAAGGCCATGTGTATATTTAGTTTTTATGGTAGACGCCAATGGAAGAGCCAAGAGGGGCTGAAAATCTAGGAAATGACTGATGCATCTTACCCTAAGATGACTTCACACCTCTTTTAATGCAACTGCTCCATGGGGAGCAAGGCATCCTTCAAAATGATCTTCAAGGAAAACCCTGGATCCTGGATGTTTCCCTCTCCCCTCCCCCTGCAGCCTTTAAAGATATTTAACCCAAAGTCATTCTTTTTTCTCCTAATCACTGCAGCTCCAGCAGCCCCAAGAGCATTGAGCAATGTGGAAATGGCACTCAGGGAGTCGTGTTAGGCCAAGACACTCCATGGTTTCCCCATAAGGTCTTCCCATTATCCGGGGATTGTTCTCACGCTGTACGAGTGGCAAACTTGAAGCCACATCTGCTTTGCTGACCTTGTCTGAAGAGTGGACATTGTTTGCATGTCCTCTGAGCTGGAACACTCTGTGTAGCTCCTGCGCTGAACTGGGAAGGAAACATTTTTCCCTATTTCCTGTGTCCTCTGTGAACTTTTCCATTGTGAAATATGTGCTGTATTGTTTTTTTTTTTTTAAATCCCCCCAAGGAATTGACTGGAAATCAATATTTTCCATCTGATATGCTCATTTAAAATTCGCCCACAGGAACTCTGTGGTTTTTCAGCCGGTATAGGAACTTTAATAAACTCCCCCCAAGTTCAAAAGAGAACAGAGAGGGAGGAGATTCGGGAACAGCCATAATCACTGTCCATTGGATAACATATCATTTGTGCCATTAAAGTGCCTCCTACAAAAGGCTGTGGACGTCTCACTTTGAGACAAACTGATGGCTGTGGGAAAGCTAAAAGCAAAATCTCTTTTTTTTTTTTTAAGCAGAGCAGGTTCTTAGTGACAAATGCACACCTCCAGCCTGTCAGATTTCTAACACTCAGGCTGCTGTGCCAGCAAGTTAGATACACACTTGCTAAAAGGCAAGCCTACCATGGGAAAACTGTCATCTAAATAGAGGAAGCAGACAAAAATTGGGTAAGCTCAGCCATTTCTCCAGTTTTACGAAAGCCTCACTCCAGAGGTTAAGCCCAGCGAAAGTTAGGTGCTCTCATTAGGATTTATCTTACCTAAATGAAATGTCTTTATGTAAGACACTGGATGTGACAGAGTCTTTGAGAGGCCAAATGAGGATGGAGAGAGAGGATATCCTCCAGCCAGCAGCAGTGCTTCATCTAGCTTAGGATACAACCAACTGCACCTTGGAGAACATTTTTCTACACAAACCTTGGGTTAGATGACAGTCTTTGACAGAAGGTCAACTTGAAATGGGGATTAATGGATGGAATGAACACTAAAGAGCCACAATATCTAACTCAGTGTTTCCCAACTCCTCAGCTGCTCCCTTCAGCCTTGGAAAAGAGATGGTTCCAAAAGGGATGTGCAACATCTGACAGACTGAGGGTGGAAGACATCAGGAAACCTGATCCTTGGAAGTGTCCAAGGCCAGGTTGGACAGGGCTTGGAGTAACCTGGTCTCCTGTAAGGTGTCCCCACCCATAGGAGGGAGTGAGACAAGGTGATCTTTAAGGTCCCTTTCAACCCAGGCCGTCCTGTGATTCTCTGATGCTCTGATTCTCTGATTGTTTGTGTCTTGAACTCTTCCCTTTCCGTAGATCTGGTTTGTGGCTTTAACACCACAGGATCTTTACTACATAGACAACCTCTTCTAGCTCTAATAAGTACATTTTTGCCTTTAAAAGAATGAAACAGGCTCTGTCTGCTCTCTTGGGGTGCAGCAGAAAGAGGAGATAATTGCTGCTGCTTTTCAGGCATATCCTGGGAAGCCGAAAGCCTTCCAGGTCCTCTCTGTGAAGGTTCAAACTGTCCTACAGGGCTCCACTAATGGCTTTGGCAGCAGGCAGCCTACGTGTTGGGGAGGCCAGGGAAAGCATACTTTGTCCATTGTGCTGAAACTGAGCCTTTATGCAGCAGATCTGGGATGAAATCTCCTCCGGATCAAAGCGGGGTGGCAGGAAGGCCATCTGCAAGCCAAAGCAACTGGGCCGTCTCCTGAAATGCGGAGGTTGGTTTCCAGTTCCTGTTCCAAGGGCTATTTATACCTTTTTATCAGGTAACTTTTACAGGACTGAGTATGAGATTATGATTACACAGTGTCCTTCCTATGCTCCACAAATAGGTAGGAAAACCTGGAGCTAAGATATCAGCCCGTCTGTGTTGGGGAGGCAAAAGTTGGAGCCAGCTTGGAGCTCAGACACCGATTTTGTCTCTATCCAACTGCAGGAAATCTCTTGCTATTGGATTTTCCATCTAGCAACACTTGCTGGAATAAACCCAAGTTGCACTTAGAAGCTGGAAGAGGTCACGTGGACACCAGCCACAGGAACAAGTTTCTTTCCAAAGTAAACCCCTATGGAATGAAACTTGAGTTCCCAGTCATGGGAACTTCTTATACAGAGAACTCTTGTGGAGTGGGAGACATGGGGACGTTGAGAAGACATCTCCCATGCCTTTGTGACTTGGATCTCCAGTCTCAGTGCTGTTGGATACACCACCTCTCCCTTGTGTTCCAGAACATTCTGTTTCTCCTTCATTTAGCACATCACTGGAAGTTGAACACCCATCAAACAAGTTTATCAGAGCAACTCTGAACAGAACATCTGTTGATCAAATCATGCTTTCAATGAGTTAACCATGAGTTAACAATGAGTTAATCTTGATACCTAAAGCTTTTAAGCAAAGCTAAACTCAAAAAAATAAGTAATGAAATAAAATTCATGGACATTGTGATTCTGCTTGCTGAGAAAAATGAAATGAAACGAAACGAAGTGGAATGAAATGAAATGAAACCAAACCAAACCAAACCAGACCAAACCAGACCAAACCAGTTCTGGGAAAGTTTTATTAATAGTTTCACAGGTATAAAATGTTTGCTAATGTTCTGTGAGCAGCATGCTCAAAGCCGAGCTTTAAAACGTGTTCATTACTGATTTTTTTCTGATTTTAGGGTCTTGGCTGAGATCCAAGGAATCTTCCACACAAGACCAGCACTGTGTATATATGGAAGGCAGCTCTACTTTTGGGAGACCGGGAAAGAGTCCCAGGGCCACATGGAAGAACTGGACAAATTATTTCCCTTTGAGCTTGAAAGGGGAATGTCTGGGCACTGTGGAGGAAAACTGAGGCGGAAGAAACCCTCTCATCCTATGCAGTGTGATGCTTGAAGAGCAAGGACCTGCTCAGGCTGTGTTGAAGTTTAAGGAATGGGACCTGGGCATGCTCTGAAAGGCCCTTTCAGTAGGAAAATCAATTGGTTTGGAGGCAGGCAGTAGGCTCAGGAGAACAGCAGCTGTCATTCAGCAGATATTTAAGGGCAAAAAAATCTAAATTGCTTTACTGATTTTGTACAGAAGAGTGAAGAGCAGCGAGGCTGGAAAGTAAACATAAATTTTATTTCCAGAACAACTGTAGGCAATATCGGGATTGTACTTAGAATTTTTTTATCTTTTGAGCACATAAAGATGATTTTTATCTCATATCTGTTATGAGAATAATACTGGCTGCATGAAACACAGTGTCTAGGGGACTGTTAGCTTACTTATATGGAGATTACGGTTTATCTTCAAATCCTAGTTCTCTCTGTTCTTAAAATTCTAAAGTGGATCATGTCCATCCCTATCACAAATGAAACAGGCTTGCATAAACAACTTTAGATTAAAGGAGCCTGTTTAATAGCACTTGTCAGAGTTTAGTCACAAATCAGAATTATTTGTTCCCGTAAAAATTTTATCAATTAACTGCAGGAAAAAAAAACCCCAACAGATGAGTTTGAAAGTATGAGAACAGCTAAGTACTGCTTTCCATTGTGAATTTATGTTGAATTCAATGTGAAAGAAGGAAAAAGGCATCTTATTAGAATAATGCTCCTGGTTTTCACGTATTTGTGTGCAGAGTTATTTTCCTCTCGCCCTGGAAAGATGATGACTCCACACTGAGGATGCGCACACTTGTTCAGATGGAAAAGCCAAAAATCACTGGGGAAACAAACAAACAAACAAACAAACAAACAAAAGGACTGGCAGGAAGCCGCAGGGATTGTTTACTATGTCCTGCTTTGGGAGGTGTGACAGACCCGTCCCCTCTCCAAGGGATTCCTCCACTGCTGGTGCTCCGGCTCCCCGCGGACTCAGCTTTACCCAGAACGGTTTTGTTGAGCCTCGGGGCAAATGAATTCTTGGGCTTAGAACTTTGTGCATGTTTTACTTTATGACGTCCTCCCCAGTGACAGGAGCATAGTTTTACCAATTAAAGTAAGCTGTGGAAGCCAGGAAGTGGGAAGGACTTCTTGTCCCCATGGTTCTCGCTGTCCCTGCTGAGGTATAACAATGTCAAGCATAGCTGTGGTGCTGTGGCTCCCAGGGGGTGACTATTTAAACAGCTGCAGGCTCCTGGGAAAGGCCATCCATAAAACTCATCTGCCACCATCTGACCAGAAATACTCAGAGCTGGCTGCCCACAGCCAGTGTGGGGCTCTGGATGGGGCTCTGAGCAACCAGGTCGTGTGGAAAGTTCCCTGCCCATGGTGGGGGGTTGGAATGAGATGGTCTTTAAGGTCCCTTCCCACCCAAACCATTCTATGATTGTATGACTCCATCTTGGATAGAATAATCTCAATATAATATCAATAAAGATAATATCAACTCAGATAAACCTGCCAGTCCTGACCAGGTAGGATGCACCCCCCAAAAACTTCTGTTTTCTGCATGGCAGGTCCATCTTCTCCTCATGGAGAATATCAGATTACAAACATCATCCATGCTACACCTGCCCCTAAATTTCCACATTACAGACCAGGCCTGAGTTGGGGAAATAAATTTAATTGACATTTTCCCTCTATAGTAATCTCTTTTTTTTCTTTTCCCAGACCTTTTGTCACAGAATGTGATCATTCTCTGGTCAAAACCTGCTTAGTACTGTGCTGCATGTCACGGGTGCAAACTATGCAGGATGCCCTAAGTCTCCCTAAACATGGGAGCTGTCAGGAAAAGGGCTTTTTGTCTTAGCTGCTGGATTGAGGAAATGCTAAAATAAATCTCTGCTTTCTTCTCAGTTCATTTAAAGTGGATTCACACAGTGGTGGTTCTTGGCTTACAAATCTAAATAGCAATAATAAAAGTTGGCACTTTCTAAATTCAGTCTCCAAGCTTTTATTTATCCTCAGCCTCTCTAATGACAATAGACACTCATTATAAATAAATAATCTGGTTGTGTTTTGCAGCAGAAGCCCCTAAAGAGGTATATTTCTGAGAGAAAATTGATCCTCCAAAGGCTGAAGTTGCCCTGCCACTTATTCAAGGCAGCAGATCAGACGTGGTGGAACATCTTTATGAATGTCCTTTCTGACAGGTTAGTTCAACCAACTGGGAAATGGATTTTTCTCTGTCATTAGCACTGCTAGTTATATGCATGTGCTAATTTTGTTAAAATTGAACACGCGTTGAACAATATTCTTTTTAAAAATAAAGGAAGGTGTATGAGCTTAGCTGTTTGCATGGTCCTATTCCACAGAGTACCATACTTGGATATGGTAAAGTTTAGGTCACAGCAGTGCCTAAATACACCTTGTAGACAGATCAAGCAGTGCTTCATAAATTTCAGAAAGTCTGAGTCTGTATCTATCAAATGTCCTCACTTATTCCTAATATTCCCAAAAAACTGGAGCACAAGAGCCCATCCTGCTGGGCAAGGTAATAATGGCAAATAGCCTCGTAGATCCAGAATGACAAAGTAGATATCCTTCATGTGGAAGATTTTAGAGAGAAGGAGAAGCATTTTTTTCAAGTCTAGGAAGAGAAAAAGAGAAAAAAACTCAAGGAAACTTTGGAGGATAAGCTGCAATATTACCAGAGTATCCATCAGATCCCTTCCACATCTCAATTAGTTCATGCTGAGCCAAAGTGCAGTGCTCTTTCCTGAATGCATAGTTTAGCACACCAAGAGCTAAAAATTCTTCTCAGCAGATAACTTAGGGCTAATATCAACATAAAATAACTCTTTGGGTTTTCAGAAAAATCAGCCTGAAGCAAAATGCCATTCTCTCTTTCCCCTGTCTTTTATTCAGTGAAAATGCAAATCATTCTGTTCATCAGTAACCATGAAGAACCAACACGTCCCATGGCCCAGAGGTTTTCCACCACTGCCAGCCCACAATGGATAATTCCAGTGAGAACTTCTTGGTGGGAAACTATTCAAAACACCTACAAGATTTTCAGATCCTTCCCACTGCCTTCTGCTCTTTGAGTGTCACCACAAAAATCTCAACTCAGCTTTGTTTCACAGTCAAAAAAACATTCCCACAGACACAAGAATCAGGATGAGCACACGAATTAAAAATGCAGGTGCTGCTGCCTTCAAATCATGGGTTTGATCTTTGCAGTTCCTTTCACATCATTGTCTTTTCCTGAGACACCCGGAGTTCCTGGGCTTTGCTCATGAAATTCCCATTTTGCACCCATCTCAGCAAGTCCTGGATCACCCAGCTCCTTTCCTGGTCACAGGAGCCAAAGGCAACGGCTTTGATTTGTGACTCATGGACCAGCTGTGGCTGCTGCTTGTGATGCAGTGGAAAAATCCTTTTCCTTTTGCTTTCATTTTAAGGGAAAAATCCTTAAAAGAATGTGGGACTCAGGAGACCTGCTCCACCTGTATCCTCGTGCCCTGACTCCTCCTCTGTTGTGTGAGTCCTTGCCAAATGTACCCCAAATCACCACCGAACTCAAATTTGTCTCTGGCACAGAGAAATGCAAAGCTTGAGTGGCCTTGCTGGGTCATACCATTAAATAACTCAAAACACGAGCAATGTTTGAAGCCATATTTACTGAAGATTTTCAAACTAACCCGCAAATCTTGTATAATTTGCCTCTTTCACCAATAGGTGGTGCCAATAATTTGTGCATTCCCATCTTCTGCTGGGCAAAGGACTTGGAACAGATCATTGATCTGTGCTGGCTGTGAGCAGAACATCTGGAGGGAAGAGTTTTGACCCAGGAAACTGCTGAGAAAGGGAATTTTGTTGAAGTAACCATAACATAGGGATGGAAAATGGTGAGGAGAAAACCTCATGGTTTAAGGGCAAGAGTCATACGACTAAAGTAGAATATATTTCCTTTGCATGCTTCAGAACAAAAATAAAGCTCTTCTTGGCAATGCAGGCACCAATATGTGCATTATAGCACAAGACTTCAGGTATGAATCAGCCTCAGCTCTTCTTTTTGCACTCAGTCAACAGCAGTGTCAGAGGAGGCAGGAGGAGACCCCAAGAAGGAATCTATCGATTCATTGAAAGGAAAAACTATCAAAAAATATCCCTTTGACAAAGCCTTTTACATTAAAACCCACAGCTGGCATTTCTGTTGGCACAAAGATCAATTTTAGCTGAACAACAAAATGCCAAGGCCCACTTCTTCAGGTTGGATATCAAATTCCATGTTTAAAATAATTGATATTATTGTATTTTGGTTATTTGCTCTTTTGGGGATTTTTTTTGCATTTTGCTGGATTAAATTTCTTGACCCCTTCCCATTATCATTTTGTGATCTTTGATTAATGTTATAGTGGAATGAAATGTCAGTAATTCCATAAAACATAAGATAACCTTTGGAAAACATTTAAGCAACTTAAATATATGTATTTTTTTAAAATTACCAGATTTAAAGCCAACATATTTGATATTTGTTAGGAGAAGGAAGGACTGGATGATGCCAGCAGAAGCCTGAGTGCCAGAAATCAGATTCTAGAAGCCAAATCTTTAACTTTAAATTTAAAGTTGGCTTTGAAAGGTTTTATCATTATAGCTCACCATGAATAAATTGAAAAAAGTATTTGTAGGAGTGATGCCATTCCCTGGCAGGAAGAGGCAAAAACTCAGCAGTCGCTTCACCAGTACTTGTGTATATCCCAAAAAAATATTCAATGACTTTCTCCCCCCCAAATGGAAACTGTCTCCTCCATAAACTTTCGACTTTTTAAACTTGGAAATCCTGGAGTTTTTTGCTGTCCTCTTACAGAAGAATTCTCATTGTGTCATTAATCAAATATCAGTGTCCTTGTTCCTGTGTTGAGTGTGGAGGGGCATGGAAAACTTCATTCTATGTCCTGGCCAAACCATATTTACTGTCTCAGTGCCTCGAGTGTCAAACCTGGAAAACAGAGCAGTTTCTTGCTCTGTTGTTAATTTGCTATTAAAATAAGTTTTCCTACTCCCTGTGGTTGAGCCACAGTGTGCCAGGCAGCTTTTGCCAGGTATTTCCATGTCAAATTCACAGAAGATGCAATTTTTGAAGTGAAATTGTACATTTCCAGTGAGAGGGGGAGTGGCTGAAGGGAAACAGGTCATGAGCTCACAGCCACCAGTGCAAGAGTGTTCATCCATTTAGGCAAAGGGCCTAAATTATTGGACAGTTCACAGCCAGGATGGGACATGGGTGGAAGCAAAAAGACCTTGCAATGATGATTAAATCAGTAAATCTCTCATTTCTGACAGTAATAAATAGAAATCTGCAGGTGCCTGATCCATGTAGTAAATATTTATTACCAGTGTTGAAATATATCAGAGAAGGGGATCTTCAGGGGATGGGGTCACATCTCAGGACCATTCCTTGGCTTCTCCAGTCCTTTTCCTTACAGTCCCTGAAGTTAATCCATGCCCAAAAGTCATCAGTTCAGTATCAGCCTCCTCATGCTCCTCTGGCCCTATAACCACATAAAATTTCCAAAATGAAGGCTGCAGCAGCAGCCTTGCTGTGCTTTAAATGGAAAATGAATTAACTGAAACAGAACCTTTGAATACTGAACTTTGAACAGAGTTTTCCTTTCACACAGCCACAGGTCTGGCCCAGTGGCCATTGCTTTAATTAATTTTGGCTGCAGTGTGTTGTGCTAACATGGTGCCCTTTCATGTGTTTACCTCGATTTTTGACATATATTTGAAAATACTAATAGTTCTATTAAATTTCCATTTGATTCAACCACAAGAGAAAATCATCTGAGTTAATATTGAATTATTTCTTTTGGGTAGATCTAGTGAGGTTACAACTGCCCTGCCATTTCTTCAAATATTGATCTCTCTGCAGCTCCCAGAGGAGCTGTCCAGAGAAAATCAATGAGCTTCAAGTGAGGAAAGGAAGAAGAGGCTGAAGAGGCAGTTTCCTTATATGTACATTGACACCTTTATTCATCAGAATGAAGAAACTCTGTAAAATTAAAGTCCATAGGAACATATGTTACAAAATCAAATGAGTGTCTCCTGCTCCTGCAGCAAATAATCTATAAGAGGCACATGGAAGAAGGAGAGAAGTCCTTATAAATGTGATTTAATTCTTTCTTTCACAGAAAAGCACAGATCAGAAACTCGTTATTTTAAGAGCATAACAAAAGTAGCAAAACATATGCACAAGGAATAACTTTTGCATCTCTAAATTTAGTAACTCAGTGCCAGCTCTATTAAGCCTGTGATCCTTATCTGGAGCAACCAGAAGATGGAGAGTGTCAGTCCCTCATATTTCATCATCTCAGGGACTTTGCACAGCGCAATAATGAGCTGTTGACATGAGACAACACTAGAATCCAGTTTGCAACGTTGCCCTGAAGTTGTATTTGTCCAGAGCTGAGCTCTTCATTTGTTTGGGTTCTGTTTTCTCTTCCAGCTAATGAGATGTGCCAGCTGCCTTCAGAAGGCCTCGGGCATCCCAGCCCCTGCCCTGAGCAGCCCAACAAATCCTGCCTTTGGTGGCTGCCTCGTGACTTCCAGCTCTCCTTGAGGTTCTGCCTGAGACATCCACTAAACGTTTTCTGGTTTGCTCTTAAAAATATGACATTTATATAATAAAAATCTCTTCCAAACCTAGGAAATCTTCACTCTAGTGCATGTTATTATCATGTCCCATCCTCTTTGACTTGACAGGCTGAATCCAGACCTTTTTGCAATGGTAAAGGCTGGGAGGGGTTATAGGACTAAATCACAAGTTTTTTGCTGTCCCACCCTGGAATACCCCAGGCCATCATCCTGTTGTACCAAGCTATTTATTTTCTTCTGCGGGTGAATATATTTTGATCAGTTAAAGTTGTTGAGATCTACAGACCGAAACACCATTGAAGAGATGGTCCTATAAAAAGGATTATGTCTGTGTGAGCACATCTATGAAATATTATCGCTTCCATTTTTCAAACCCTTACAAGTGCCTGGTTCTGCTTTATCGTGATTAGCAGGAGTGCAAACACTTCTCTCTCTGTCACTTATCTGAGCAGCAGGTGCATGAATCCCTGTCTCCCATCAAGCAGTTATTTTCTATCCCTTGTCTTTTTGATCTAAGCTGCAAGGAGCTGTTGGAAAATATCTATATGTTGGCTCATGGCTTTTCATATAAACATCCAGTAGGATAAAGATGGAATTTGCACCTGCAGGACAGCAGTGCAGAGCAGTGCGTTGTGATGCTCTGGTAGATCATGGAATCACAGAATCATTTGGGTTGGAAAAGAACCCTAAGATCATCAAGCTCAATGGTCCCCCCAGCACTGCCAAGGCCACCGTGTCCCCAGGTGCCACATGTATATGTCTTTTAAATCCTTCCAGGGATGGGGACTCCACCACTGCCCTGTGCAGCTGTGCCAGGGCTGGACAACACTTTCCCTGAAGAAATTTTCCCTGACAGCCAATCTAAACGTCCCCTGGCACAATTTGAGGCCATTTCCTCTTGTTCTGTATTAGACTGGAGGGTGATGCACTTAAAATTGGATCTTCTTCAGCAAACACAACCATGCTGGGGAGCCGTGTAACATAAATCTAACTGGGCATCACACATCCAAGGCTGGACATTCTAATGCAGGCTTATCCTTAGAATAAAACCAGGATTAGGTCTTGTATTGCAAAAAAACCCCACAGAATGGGATATTACTTTGATAGGAGTCAGATAAAAAGGTTTTTTTGATCCTTATTTCAGGAACACAACCAATTCTCACACCACCTTTATTTGTTTGAGAAACAAAATCCAACCAAACAACTAAAACCATTCTAAATGGAAGAGTTGTTTTAAGTTATGAAAGAAGATAGAGTGAAAAACTGGTCGTTTTAGGACCTCTGAGAAGAGAGGTGGTTTTAAGGGTAAGTATTTTCATTCTAATTGTTCCTTGAAGAACAGCATCTCCCACTGTAGGGCAAAGAAAACTGTCCTAGGATCTGGTCCCTAGAAAGTGGAAATGTGCAGGAGAATAAACCAGACGTGAAATCCTAGAAAGACAATGCACATTTTGTGCTGGTCTCGTACACTCTGTTCTCAGCTTATGGAAGCAAAATGAGACCTCATTAAAAGGTCAGCTTGGAAAGAGAGGAAACAGGCCAGTTCTCAGGAGATATTTTTGTCAAATTTCCAAGAATCCAAATGCAGTCTGGTCTGAGAAAGGGCCGTGTTCAATATAATAAACTTCTAGAAAAGAACTGGAGGGTGAGAACTATGTCACTACAAGATTTTGTCGCTCTGCGAGTCACATCAGGGTTGCCCTGCCCCCCTGCCTTCACTCCTTCAGCACTTCAATGCACTTATTTCTGCTTGTCAGCCAAACTGTCACATTCTCCTAATTGGATTATTCCTCTGTCTCTCTTCCATTAAAATATTATCACTTATTTAGGAAAGCTGCCACTAGTCAGTCCTTCAAACACACTGAAGAGTTCCGCTTAGACAATGCCCATGAAAGCACAGTCTGAAGCATGGAGAGAGGAGAGAGCTGAGTCCAGGCCTGGTTCCTCTCCCCTGGCTCCTGGATTTGCTGAGGAGCAGAAGAGTTATCCCTTTGGAAGGAATATTTAGCAGCTAAGCTACCATCTCCTGTGAGAGACTGAAGGGTTGATGTTTTAATGGCGTCAACATTGCCAAATTCACTGGAGGACTTTTGCCTGCCACAGGAAACTGCAAAGAAGCAGCTGCTCACGTGTGACCACTGAAGCCACCCCTCCCCAAATACGCCTCCTAAAGGGAATTTGGCCTGTGACAGGAACCTGGGACAAGATAAAGGCGCTGCTATTGTCCAGTCCCAAGTCTAAGGAGAAGACCAATACTGGAAGAGACTGTGATGCTGATGGCTCAAACAATCAGGGGAAGCTGCTGATGGGCAAAGTACCCGAGGGTGAGCAGAGCCCAGCTCAGGCTACAGCTGGTGATGAATAAGATAAGGAAAGAGGAGCTCCGTGAGGCAGGAACTGTCTCCTTGTCCTTATCAGTGGACTCAGGTGTGATAAGTCCCCTGCCCGGGAGGTTCCGGGACATTCACACGTGGCCTGAGGGTGTTCACTCTGCTGCTGGGCCACCGTGGGCTGCAGTGGGCCCAGCTGCACTGATGTGATGGGCAGCTGTATCCACTTAGGAGGTNTGTGACCACTGAAGCCACCCCTCCCCAAATACGCCTCCTAAAGGGAACTTGGCCTGTGACAGGAACCTGGGACAAGATAAAGGTGATGTTATTGTCCAGTCCCAGGTCTAGGGAGACCAGTGTATCAGGCAGTGATACTGGAAGAGACTGCGATGCTGATGGCTCAACCAGTCAGGGGAAGCTGCCGATGGGCAAAGTACCCAAGGGTGAGCAGAGCCCAGCTCAGGCTACAGCTGGTGATGAATGAGATAAGGAAAGAGGCAGGAACTGTCCCATGAGGCAGGAACTGTCTCCTTGTCCTTATCAGTGAACTCAGGTGTGATAAATCCCCTGCCTGGGAGGTTCCGGGACATTCACACGTGGCCTGAAGGTTTTCACTCTGCTGCTGGGCCACCATGGGCTGCAATGGGCCCAGCTGCACTGATGTGATGGGCAGCTGTATCCACTTAGGAGGTGTCAAATTCTCCCAAACTGTCCCCTGATCCACAACATCCAGGTGTCCCTGATCCCCAACATTCCATCACCCATCTGAAATGTCCTGCCCCGGGGGAGGTACCTGGGTGTTCCTACCTGAACCCGAGCGAATATAAACCAAATAGAGTGATTGTTTTGGGAGTTTCTTTCACCATTTGATGGATCCAGTCTGTGACTATCACTTTGACCGACAGACACTGAAATTGCACCAGGTCTCATGGCGGGGCCTACAGGTTGTGAGATCTTTTTACTCCTTTCCTTCTCTTCCTTTTGTGAAGTNTCCGGGACATTCACACGTGGCCTGAGGGTGTTCACTCTGCTGCTGGGCCACCGTGGGCTGCAGTGGGCCCAGCTGCACTGATGTGATGGGCAGCTGTATCCACTTAGGAGGTGTCAAATTCTCCCAAACTGTCCCCTGATCCACGACATCCAGGTGTCCCTGATCCACAACATTCCATCACCCACCTGAAATGTCCCGCCCTGGGGGAGGTACCTGGGTGTTCCTACCTGAACCTGAGCGAATATAAACCAAATAGATTGGTTATTTTGGGGGTTTCTTTCACCATTTGATGGATCCAGTCTGTGACTATCACTTTGACCGACAGACACTGAAATTGCACCAGGTCTCATGGCGGGGCCTACAGGTTGTGAGATCTTTTTACTCCTTTCCTTCTCTTCCTTTTGTGAAGTGATATTTTTATGCTTTTATAGACAGCTACAACCAAAATGCTTGAATGCCTGTTGTCCTGTGCAACCAAATTGTTCCACAATAAACCCTACGTGTGTATATTTATATACGCCAACTGCTCGGTGTTGTTTCCCTCTAATCCACCCCAAAAGATCTATTAACATTAACCTGGTTTACCCACCTTCTAGGGTGGGTTTTAACATCTCCTCTCCCAGGGTGAGATTTCTGCAATCAAGTTAAAGCACAGTATCTTAGCATGTGACGTATTTCAGCCAAGATCAGGTTTTCTGAAATTTGGAGATAGCTGGAAGTGCAAATAGAAAAAATTTCCAAAAATCCCTGAGCTCCTTAAGCGTGCGATACTGCTCACATGCTGTAAGAATGTGTTGAATACCACAAAATCATATGGAGCTGAACAATATAAGTGTTCTCCTGAGGGAGATTGTCATCTCTCATCCCAACTGCTTCACCCTAAGCTGTGAGAGCAGAGTGGAAAATGAGAGCAGGATATCTTGGTCTGAGATCAGTGCAGAGCTCATGGGCTTGGAGGATTTTTTTCTGTTGGAGTTCTGTTGAAGTCAAAGAGAGATAATATATATGCCCTCGACTGAGAAAAATACTGAAATATGGAATGAGACAGATCAGTGAGAAAACCAAAAAAGGAGCAATCTCTTTAAACCTCAGGAAATAACACCAGGGAGAGCGCTTGGTGACACAGGTCCTTTCAAGCATCAGCATCACAGATCAGAAATCCATATCGGTTTTAAAATGCCAGGTTCCTCACAGCAAGTTCAAATTACAGAGCAGAAGCAGAGTCCATGGAAAGACAAAACTCCCTTTAAAGGTTAAAGGAAGGAAGTGACACAGATTATTGGTTTCATGCCCTGTTAAAATCTATCCTGCTGAAGTTGAGAAGCAGGAGTGAAATGTTAACTCTTCTCTTCTCTTGCAAGGAGGAGACACTGAACAGGAAACTGAAAGGTCAAGGCCTGGTCAAAATGCATCTGCAGAATGGAGCAATGCCTTGTGCTGCCCCAGCACTTCTCACCCACAGAATTCCCAGTATGAGCAAGAGGTTCCTTGCAGCTCTCTGGAGAGGTCTGTGGGACATGGGAGAGCTGGGTCTTCTCGGCCTATCATAACCTGTGACTGCATTGAGTTTGCAATTAGATACCAGAGTTAATGCTCATACCAGCACAGGAAAGACAAGGACCTCTAGGACTGAGTCCAGAGGAGGTCATAAAGATGCTGTGAGTGCTACAGAGACAGGCTGAGAAAGTTTGTGGTGTTCAGCTTGGAGCAGGGAAGGCTCCAGTGAGACCTTACGAGTCCTTTCCAGTACCTGAAGGGGATACAGAAAAGAAGAGAACAGAATTTCATCAGAATTTCAGAATTTGCAATAGGACAAGGGTTTTAAGCTAAAAGAGGTTAGACTCAGACAAGATGTAAGGAAGAAATTTTTTAACCATGAGGCGATGAAACTGTCACAGACTACCCAGAGAGGTGGTGACTGCTCCATCCTTGGAAATATTCAAGGTCAGGTTGGACAGGGCTCTGGGCAACCTGATCTAGTTGAAGGTGTACCTGCCCAAGGCAGAAAGCTTGGGCTAGATTACCTTGAATGGACCCTTCCAACCCAATTCTATTTTCTGTGATTCTATATTTAAAAAAACACCCAAGAACACTGAAGCTTTGTCACACAGCCCCTTGCAAACCATTCCTGGAGCTGATTTTGGGATGAGGGAAGTGGGTGAGGCAGAGTCTGACAGGGCAAAATGAGCAGAGCTCTCTGTACAGCAGTGGTCACCAGGTAGGAATCTGGTTCAGACCCTTTTAAGAAACTTTTTCTAGCAAGTGAAGCAGGCTAACACACCAAGTGCTCCTTTACTGCAGATTCCACCCCGGAGAGCCCAACTTGCTGGCATTCAGAGCAGTCACTGCTGCTGACAAAGAGAAGATTGCTCAGCAAGTTACTCTCACACGTTTTTCTAGTACAGGTTTATAGCTTTTGTGTAATTTTGGGGGCTGCTACCCACACTGAGGAACAAGCATGGCTAAGTAGGTATTTGAGCAGAGTTGTGATGCTCACACTGATTTTCTGGGGGATATCCTTCAGCCCTTCTTGTCTGCAGAAACAGATTAGTCTCACTGCCCCATTGCACCTTTCCTTCCAAGCATCTTACACCACCCTGCACTGATGAAGAGATCCTTAAAGTATCAGAATGATTTGTGTTGGAAGAGACCTTAAAGCCCATCCAGTTCCACCCCCTGCCAAGGGCAGGGACACCTTCCACTTTCCCAGGGTGCTCCAAGCCTGTCCAACCTGGCCTTGGACACTTCCAGGGATCCAGGGGCAGCCACAGCTTCTCTGGGCACCCTGTGCCAGGGCCTCACCACCCTTAGTTTTTTCCCTAACATTTACTCTAAATCTCTTTTTGTTTAAAACCATCCCCCCTTCTTCTGTCACTATTTGCCAGTATAAAAAGCCTGTCTCCCTGTTTTTATAGGCCCTCTGTAAGTACTGAGATGCCACTATAAGATGTCCCTTGAACCTTTCTCTGCTCCAGGCTGAACAACCCCAGCTCTCTGCCTGTCTCTGCATCTGTGCACAGCAGAGCTGGGCTGCATCATGAGGTTACATTTAATAAGATGAGGGGGACTGACGGCACAACCCATGGGAAGGTGTAGACCAAATCTTGGCTGATCCGGAGCTGTAAATGCAAAGTTCCAGCAGTAGATGATGATCGAGAGACTTCATGACATCCCCATGACATCCATCTGGGTTTATATGTCTGGTCAAGCTGTCCCAGATCTCCAACATCTGGGAAGCTTGTGAAAAACTGGGAAAAAAATAGAGTGTCATGTATTCTGCAGAACTAGAAGAGTGTCTGCCTCAGGAAAAACCAGACTATGCTGGAAAAATCTTGGTTATGAGTGCCATTGCCCTGGATTCCAGTTTTGTCCCCGCGGGTCATCAGCTCCACCAGTGAATACCAGGCTCCAAATACTGGACATTTTCCAGGTCTTTTGCATTCATGTGCAGGAGGGCAGGGACAGCACAGTGAGGAATACCAATGAAATATAGTGCCTGAGTATGACTATCCCTATGGATGTATCTCACTGCCAGGGTGGTTTTTAGCAAAAAATTATTTTACCCAGGAAGCCAAAAGCATAAACCTCCCCTCCAAACCCAAGAAAATCTACATCCTATTTTCTTAACTTGCGTAAGTCAGTGTTTATTCAGCAACAAAAGGTTTGAGAAACTGGACCTCAATCAGGGGCTTTTGTTTTTCTAAAATAGGAAACAGGAAGTGAGACGCCATGAATTAAAAATATATGCAAATAATGCAGTTAGTAATTTCTGTCAACAGCTGAGAATTGGCCCAGTGTTACACGCAGAAAGCCTCAAACCTATTACCCCAAAAGTTTTTCCAAAACAAGATTGTTTTCATAGATACTATTGGAAATCTGTGAGCCTGCACCAAGAAAAGCAGCTGCCTGATAAAGGGACGAGTGCTGCTGGCACAGCCCTGCCTGCACAGAGCACATCTATTATTGCTGTATAACATCACAGAGTCCAGATATGGTGACCTGGCTGACACCTGGAGGAGGCAAACTTCATGTTCTGAAGCATCCAGTTCTGTTCTTTGTGCTCAAATCTGCAGCTCCGATCTGCAAGATCCCAATCTGCATCGTTCCTCATCTGCATGAGTGTGTGGGTTCCTGCGGCACTCTCTGTGGCCAAGAGGATTTTTACTGAAGAAATGGAAAATGCTGCTTGCTGGACACACAGAGGGTGAATATTCCAGCTGGCACTGTTTTCTAGGAGTACTAAAAGTTTCCATCAGAACAACGGACCCATCTCTCAGCAGCAGGGACCATATAAGTACTGAAAGTAGAGCTTGGTCTGCTTTAAATTTGAGATGCGGAGGGGTTGTGGGGAAGGGAACATCAGCCCTGAGGGTGGGATGGGGCTGTTCCTTCTCACCACAGATTCTCGAGGTGCAGGAGTGAGCCCTCCCTTAGCTTTCCCTCAGGGCTATCAGTGTGTCTCCTAAATTGCAATGGGTGTTAAGTTCAGTCCAAAACATGAAAGAGCTGGCCCTCGCTTTTCCACTAAGACTGAGGTTGTGCCAGCTTGCTCTAAATCCATTTCCTCAAGCCAGGCAGTGTGAAAGCTGAGGAGCTGCACTCTCCAACCCAGGGAAAGGCAGAGAGGAGCCAAGCTAAGCTACACTAAAGCAAAGACAGGGGGTGTTGCTGATAAAGGCCCTTCAACACCTCTCAGGAGGAAATGGGCCACTTAAGAACAATTCAGCCACCTTTCCTGGAAGGTGAATCAGCCAAACTCTGTGAGCAAAAGATATAAAAGGCTGCTGATGAATAGGTTTGGGCTTGTAATGAATGACCATTGCCAGGAAGGGATTTCCAGTGATTGGATTCCTTGTTCCATCTCCTGAAAACTACTTTATTTATGGCTGCAATAAATAGAAAATTGGTATATCCTATGGCCTAGCAGGGTATGGGAAGCAATGTGTAGCTCTGTGATTCACAATCAAAATGGTCCAGTATGTGAGTAATCATTCCTTTCCCTTCTTCTCTTTGAAGAAACTACAAAATTTGAAACTTGGTCATGAGCCCTCTACTTGTCTGGTAAATACAATGCCATGCAAATGTTGATAAGGCCACAAACCTCTGTAATCTGGTGGCTATTTGGTTTATTGCAAGGATTACTGGATGGGATTCCTGCATAACTCAGGCCTTGGATCTGGAGTGACTCATTTTTTTGTGGGCTGTGCTTATTTCCATCAACTGAGGATCGTGTTCATTCCATTTAATAACTGCAGCCTCAACTGGTGATAAGGAGAAAATCTCAACAACAAATTTCAGAGAAATGTCAGGGAGAGGTACTTGAAAAAATAAGTCTTTCAGAAAAAATAAGTCTGTCAGAAACATCTAAATTGGGAATGCACCACTTCCATTGTCCCTGTTCTCCACCTGGACTGGAAGCACTAGAAATGGTACAAAAGTTGTATGTCTACAGGAATCAATAAAACTCTCCCCCTCTGTGAAAGACCTTTGTGTATTTCTGGTTAATTTGTGTGACTCATTGCAAGTGTTACTCAGGATTGTGTAGGACAAGGCTGACAGGAGCAGCATTGCTGGATGGTGGGAACACAAAGTGTCTCTTACAACAGCCCTTAACCTTTAACAGATGGACTTGCTGATCTTAGAGGTCTTTTCCAGCCTTAGAGTTCTGTGATTTTATTCTGTAATTAGTACAGTCTGCCTCCAGGAAGACTTATTCCCAGGACTTCATTTTCCCATGCAGGACATCCTGAAGAACTTCTACAAAAATTCCATCAGTTATTTATAAAATGCTGTGTTATTGTTGTCTTGATTAAAACTTAAATATTCTCCCTTGCCTTGGCCACACTCCTGGACTGTACCTACATTTTACATGGTATTACTTGTGGCAGGACGTGTCTACCCCCTTGTAAGAGATGGTTCGAAGAACCCTCATTTTTCCCTCACGATTTATCAACAAGGACAGAGACTAAAACTCCTAAACCTCAGAGGGACTTTTTAGGTTGCAGCCCGGGCCTGGCTGAAGTTGGTGCTTGCCTGCAGGCGTGCTCACTGGGAACTGGTAGAACGGGTACGCATTCCTGATAAAATCAGTGTGGCCATGGTACACTGCTTTGTCCTCGCTGGTGAGCAAGGACCGCGGAGCAGTAAGGAATGGCCTGTTCTGTACGATCATTCCTGCTTCCCAGAGCAACAGGCCTCACAACAGTGGCTGTAGATTTCCCTACCTTCTTGGCCAGCTGCCCGTTGCTTTGAAAAAGACCATAAAGTGACTCCCTGAAGACAACAAAAGCTGAGATCTCCCCGCAGAAGACGACAGATCTATGGGTGAACAGAGGCCTCGAGGACTTTGTCTCTTCTGTTGGTAGCTATAATCCCGCACCCTCTCTTTTTCTCTCTATTCTTTGTTTCCTTTTCTCTCTCTCCCCCTCTAACACACTGCTGTGTTGTTGGCACCAATAAAGTGCATTGTTTTGATTAAACCTGAAATCCCCACTGTGTGTCTTTTGCACTCTGAGACTGGTTAACAAATCTATCACGACTCTCGCTTGTCGGATCGTGACACCCCTCTCTACCACAGATGGCTGCTGCACATGCAGGAGATAACTCGGGCGGGTCACTGTTGCATTGGGGTTAGCCTGCAACCTTCCCTGAAAAACAGCTTTGGCCCGTGGAAAGAATCAGGAACAATAATTGTGATAGATGTTCATAAATGCTCTTTATTTTCTCACAGCCTCATGGCTGGGCCTGGCACAGACTGACTACAACTGCCCCGGAAGCATGTGAGCACCCACTTAAGTACAGGATTCTCTGGGCGGAGTTACATTTGAAAAGACCAATGAGGAACAGGATTTGGGCACAATAGCATCAGGGAGCTTGGAAACCCCGTGTAACCCGACCCTGCTTCCACTCCCAAGGCCCATGCCCCCCGGGGCACCTCCACAGTCACAGGCCCAGCGTGGGGCATCCCTGTCGCCAAAAGGGCTCAGACACCCAGCTAAGGATCAACACCTTAGTCTGGAAAGCAAATGTGGGAAGAGATGAAAGAAATATTCTTGACGAAGAGACACGGTTCTTATGTCTATAAAAGCCCACGCAATTATCACAGAGGCAGAAGTCTCTTACACACTCCTTGGAAAAATGTGAGAAGGTTTCTCCCTTGAGCTGGACACAGCTCCAGGTCCCTTTCCCCAGGAATTGAGAGAAAGGATTTTTTGATGTGTACCCCTTCAGGAACTGGTGGTAAGTAACATCGGGTCCCAAGTTGTACTATTTCTTGGCTAGCTGTAAATTTAATGGTACCTTTAACTCTGTGTGTAACACTAGTATCCCCTTTTGTCTTATCCCTGTGTAGTAATAGTCTGTTTTAAGTCTTATGTCTGTTAGTTTTGTGTCTATTAATAAATAAATCATTTTATAATAGATCAAATCAGACATATTTAAAGAACTTGCAAATAAGAGTGGATCTTTGGGATGCTGGCCACCTCAATAATGCGACTGCCTGCTGCCAGAGGCCTGGGCAAAAGGCAAGGACTGGTTTAAACCCACATCATCTAATCATGAATGGGGGAACATGGGTTTTTCTCAGATATCTCTGGAGGAGTAAACTCACCCTGTCTGTTAACATTAAAATGTCAACTTCACTCAACTATTTAAATCTACCTCTTGTTGCTCCTGGCAGTATTTTGCAGCAGGATCACAGAAATATTCTGTGTATTTGATCCAATGGAGGATTCTCTGTAAAAGAGGAAAAAGCAAAAATGGAAGAGTTACAATTGGAATGGAGTAAATCTCAAAATGTATTCATTTACACCTTCTTTGGCTTCATTTTGTCCTTCTCCCCAAGTGTGAGAGATGATAGCCTGGAAGACTGAACATAGGATGATCGTGTTCCCAGCATCCCTTCATCTTCAGTGCAGCAGGACAAGTGTGGGGGCTCAGAAACCTCATAGCTAATGAACGCCACCCAGACAAGCTCAGAACACATTTGTCTGTCAAGTGGAAAGAGGCTGGAGGGGTCTGAAAGACAGAAAATAGGAGGAGAATGGATGTTTGTTGGAAAAATGAAAATAATTTCATTCTCGCTAGGACTGAGGGGCTGTTCCTATCTGCAGAAAGAGTCGGCATTAATTTTCTGCCAAAGGGGGATGTGTGCTGCTCCCTGATGTGCAACCCTGCTGGCAAACTGGAGACCTGCCCTCTACCCACAGTAAAATGGGGAAAGGGCTGTCCATGGGATCCATCCCCTTGTGATTATGTTCAGTTTCTTTTTCTTTTCTTCTTTTCTAAAGGAAGACAAAAATCAAAGGATTCAATTCATCTGCCCTGTCTCTTTGAATGTGATGTGATGTCAGACCTGGAACTTCATTTTTAGGAAGTAAAAGGTTTTCTGAATAGGGGTTTTTTTTCCCCAGCATTTCTTAAAGACTGTCAGAACCCCTCCCTCTGTTCCCCACACCATCTTTCTTCTCCATGTCACCTGCCTTCTGTTGGATTAAATCCCACAAGAAAGGAAAAAGGAAAAGGTCTGAGATGAATTAATGTTGATAAAATTGAAAGACTTTTAAAAAAAATCATGCTTTTTAAAGAAAATGAGCCAAACCTCACCCCTGAGCTAAACTGAGGAGCTCTGGTTGCCCTTTCATCCTTCAAAAACCCCTCTGCCAGGCTACAGGTATCTCTGTTGCTTCCCAAGGCTTCAAACACTTCCCACTCAGGCATTGCTTCTATTTTTGCTCCCAGTGCCACAGCTAGAATGCTCTGGCTGTCCAGAGGGAAGGTTCAAGAGGGGCAGCCTGAGCAGATCCCATTATGGATAAGACAGGGTCACTTAAAACACTTTTCATGCTCCCTGGAGAGTTGTTCAAGAGGAGGAAACTCTTTGGACTCCACTGAGGGCATGAAAAGGGCTGCCCCTTGTACACTGACCAGGGGAAAATGTCAAATGCTTGTGTCAGTCTCGATATTTTTTGTGCTGTCGCCCAGCCCTGTCCTTCATTTTGTTGTTTTTATTTCGTAGGTTTTGGCAGTCCTGCTACAAATTTTGTTTTACATCTAAAACACCTTTCACTGACTCTCATTCTTAGTTTGAGATACTTCTTGGACCCTCCTGTCATCTGCTTGTCCTTCAAGAAGGGTTTTTCTCTTTTGTGTAGGTTGAGATCTGATCTTTTTAGTGCCTCTAGATGCTCGGATAAAATTCCTGTGTTCTGTGTAATACACACACAGGTAAGGCCCAAACTCTCATTTAAAACTCATTTGTTTCTCAATAATTAATGAAAAAACTTAATCTGAACAGGCACATATGATTATGAAGTTTGCCAGGAGAATGTTCTGCTAGACCAATAACGATGAGATAAAATAAAGTGTCAAAATCTCTAACACACCATTAATTTGGTTTATTACTCGTGTTATTAGCATCCCCCAAATCAAACATTCCCACCCTTCTCCTATATGCACCCAAGTGGAGAGGGAAGAAGAACCCAGGAAATGTTCATTTAATACTACTACGTACACATGCCTTGAAAACTCCTGAATCATAATTTAGTGGAGAATTTCTGATGAGATGAATATTAGTTTCCCCATTCATAATGATTCTAGTTGCTGCACTTGATATTTCTACTTTTGTAGTCACAGGGTTCAAAACAGTTTCCTCTTTCCTTCACACTGTAATATTACAAAGTTGTGTTAATCTTGCAACACAAAGAAATACTGCTAGGTAAAAAGCAGACAGTAAAAAGTGAAATTACCTTGGAAATACAGGCAATCTGCTGAAATGAATTAAAAGAAAAAATATTCAATGCAGTTTTCAGTCTCTGATAAAGTCAAAAAGCATTCAAGGAGAAAAATGAAGCCTGTCATAAAGTGACAAAAAATAAAATCTGGAAGCCATTATCAAAATTGACTGGAGGTCCGAGCCTTAATTAAAAACAAAACCAAGTAAAAAACCCAAACAACCCCCCACCTCCAAAAAAAAATACCACAAAATAAAACACAAAGAAATCCAAACCACAACCCAAAAGCTCTACTATTTCCTATACATTAATAAAACCTAACTAAACTAATTATGTGAAATACTTTGCCTTGCACTTGCCTTAGGCTAAACATGGTCACACTGCCATGTACCAAGGGCCAGCCAACATGCAATAAACTCAGTTAGATAAGCTCTCTAAAGGTAATTTGCTTTTCCCAAACTTTTTTTCCCCTAATGTCCAGGAGCAAAAAACAGAAGCGAAGCCTGCAGAACAGCTTCTGTGTGAGGGACAGCTAAGCTGGATAAGTTTGTCTTTCAAGTTGCAAAAAACACAGAAGGGGAAATGTTGAACACTATATCTAGAATTTTACATCAGGGGTGAAAGGTGAGGATGAGTGCTGGTCTGGGCACCAGTGTGGAGATAATCTGAAAATTGACTGCTGGCTGCGAGAAGTCCATGGATTCCAAAATCAGTGGAAGGCAAAGTCTTTGAAGATTATTGAATGCAAAGATTTTGTTTGAAGTTCATGGGTTACAAAATGCTATGGCAGGATTCCTGGAAGAAGAACCAAGTTTGCCTCATTTCTGTACACTTCCCTAAGTGTCTGCCAAACCCCACTGTTGGACAGGGAATTAATTCATTATTAATAAATAGTTCTATAAAATTTTCCTCCTGGGTCTGCTCCAGCCTGCAGGAAGGAACTGGAGGCTATGCAGGAGCCGCCCTCACTCACAGCTGAACACATCAGCTTAAATTTACAGGAACGAGCATAAAACAAAAAGTTGGGTTTTGTATGGAGTCAACCATCAACAGAAAGATGGAACCAATTAAGTGATGCCAGAGAGCATCTTAAAACTCTGCAGTCAGGAGCAGAGAGAGCTGCAGTCGAAGCTGGAGGCTGTGAGATGTGGAGAGCCTGCCCTCCAGCCAGGTGACTCACTGGGCAGCCACAGCAGCTTGGCTGATCCAAGTGGTCTGAGGAATTTCCCACTCTGGAACAAAGGTTGAAACAAAATTCCCTCGTTTGGGACCTGCTCCAGTGGCGTCACATTAACACCTTGGACAGCACATGGTGCGTGTAACCAACAAAATGTACTCCTTTGTTGATCTCCTCACAAGATCTTTGCTATTTTTTTGGTCCAGTCTGGTGACTTCTATACTGAGCCACAAAAAGGAGGCTGAGGGGAGATGAATCTCCTAGCTGAGCCACCCAATCCATATCTTCATGGAAGTAGTTGTTCCCTGAGCTAATTTAATAATTCACGATAGACACCTTCTCTCTTGAGTCCTAAATTCTATCCTTTGACAAAGAGTTCCTAGGTCCACCTCATACTGCAGGAAAACTCTCTTTTCTGCCTGAGCACCTGCTGGATCTGGCCTTGAATTTGATGAGAAAATAAATATTTCCCTACTCCTCTTTGTCCATGGTTCCGCAGACCTCTGTCCAATTCCTGAATTCAGGTTTTTTTCCAGGACAAAGAGGCCCAGTCAGTGCAACTGCACTCGGTATGGAAGTCTCTATATGTCTCTAATTGTACTCATTGTCAGTCTCACTGGCTTTTCTATTTATAACAATCTCTTTTGCACCCTGAGTGGTCTCGTGGTGCTTGGAGTCTGGGAGAACCATGAATTTATGCAGTGCCATAATGATCTATTTTCCTTTCCATTTCTTTCCTAATGACTCTTAACATTCAATTTTGAATTTTTTGATTGCTGTTGAGCTCTGCATTGATGCTTTCGTGGAACTGTTGCCACCCTATCAAGCTCTCACTCGAGTCATAAAGGTTTGATGAAAGCCCATCAGATTTGTTTTCACGCATCCACCTTTACATTCATCTCTCCCTTCACTTCACATTTATCCACAGTGAATTTATTCTGTGCTTTTATTTCTCACTCAGTCTTGTAGAGTGTTTTTCCAATTCTTCACATGTGGTTTTTGTGCTTAGTGCTCTGAAATAGATTCATATCTGCAGAAAATTTTGTCAGCCTCACTGTTAATACACTTTTCTTGGGTCACTAATGCCTGTATTCAGCAGCACAGAATCCTTTTGTTGCTTCCCTCCCTTATGAAAGCCACTCACTTACTGCTACTATTCAGTTCCAATTTTTTAACCATATCAGGACTATCACTTCTGGGACTAGCAAATTTCCTCTTTTCGGGTACAATAGCAGGACTATCCTGGAAACCATCTGAAGTGGCTCCCAGTGCCCTTTAGAGGAGCTCATTAGGTTGTGTTTTCTGGTGGGTAGAGAGAAGGGTCCTTATCCTTGCTAAAATCATGAGGAAACCTTTAACTAAACAATTCTCTTGTGGTTTTTGGAAGGACTGTGGGGTTTAGAGGTGGATTTTGCAAAGTTCTTCTCCCTCACTCTATGCCTTGAAAGATTTTTACTCTAACAATGTTATGAATCCAGAGCAATTTTCACCAATATAGCAGTGACAGCTACACCATCAAAGTGTGTTCAGGCCCAGATTCACCTTGGATCAAACAAGCCTAGATTTTAACTTTAATATTTCTAAGGTTTTGCCTGTGGTCTGCAGTAAGAGGAGGTTCTTTTCTGCTCTACCTATTTTGGGATAGAAGGGATATCTTAAGAGTTTTTTCTCTATTGATTTCAGGGGTAATCTTGACAAAGTAGGCCTTCCATAAATGTGGCAGTGATCAAGGGGGCTGATCTGTTCACCTCTGAGGGCATCCAGGGCTCCATCAAAGATAACATGGATCATCCTTGTTCCTGCTCCATCCAAGTGCCTTTGTAGTCAGTCACTTTTGCTTTTTCCCTGTGTGGCTTGAAGCTTTCACAAGAAAACTGCCCAGCCCTCACGCAGTCTGTCCTTTAACAAGCAGACAAACAGCACATCTGCTCCATAATCTCCTCCTGCTGGTTATTCCCTGGCAGTAATCTATAAAACCAGTGCCACAATACGCCCCTGGAGGGTTGGCAGTGCCTCCGTTGACTGGTTCTGTGCCCGATGCTGCAGCTCACTGTTGTCACGGGCAGCTGCAGCCACCACAGAGGGGCTGGATGAGAGGGAGCACTGCCACTCCAAAAGTGCTTCCCGACAGTGCAATAACTCCCCAGCACAGTACCTGGCTCTGAGAGACACTGGAAGCTCTGGATGCTGCCACAGAGCACCTGGAGGGCAGTAGTCACCAAGGAAGGGAGGGATTGCCATAAGCAACATATTTTTTCTGAGATTAAAAGCGTTTCATGAAAGCGGGCGAACAGATGGGCCGGGATAAAACGCTGGGCCGGGAGTGAGCAGTGAATATTTCACAGGTATTGCATCCACATGAAACAGAGCTGAGCTTGACAATAAAGACATTTACCCACATTTGTGAATCCTGAGCCAGTGCAGCAATGAGAGATTACAAAGAAGTATTATATGGTAGTTTTGTTGAGAAATCTATAAATAATATTGACTAAAGTATTATGGAGGATATTTATAGAATAAACAAGGTATTTTTGTACATTTGACTAAGACTTGACACGACATAAATTACCAAATAACACTCAAAAGGCAGTGTTAGCCTTGACTCATTCTGCTGGCAGAAGTCAAATGACCAAATGTGGCTGTGGGCTTTTCTCCACACATGGTCACTCTACACCTTCCATATTGACATTATTAAATAGCAACTGTAGAAATGCTAATTGAAAGGGGACTCTAAAGGTCTTGAATTACTCCTGAACAACACAGCAACTCATAAAGCAGATATTCCAGTGTCTTCTCTGTAAATTACATGCCCATTTTCTAGTTCCATATGAAATACAGGTTAGTATTTATAAGGCAAGCTTTCATTTTTCATAGAAATAAAAGACTGTCCTAAGGAGAATCAACCTGGACTCATATAGAAATCTTCATCAATAATGCATCTCCCCACACTCCCAACTTCAAGGAAAGAACACCACGTACTTTTGGCTCAAACTAAAACTTGTTTTACATCACAGGAGTGTCAAATCTTTGGTTATAATTACAAGAACTAATTAGGACATAGTCATTAGAGGAGATACAGACACCTCCTCAGAAAGTGATGGTGTGAAATACTTTTTCAGGGTTTGCTGTGTGGGTTCAGGAGCTGATGGGGTCATTAAACACAGCCAGGAAATTAGCACACCCCCACGGAAATCAAGACATCAGATGAGCAACAAAGAGCTCTGGAAATCTGGAGAATTGAGCTCCCTCTTGCTGGCATTTAATCACAGTCAGTGGAACTGTTCCAATAAATCCTGGTTGGACCATATAGAACATATGTAGTGCATATCCAGAGATACTCTAGGGACCAATTTTTCAATATCCCATCCTGATCAATATGCCTGAGCTGTGTGATGGCAATAGAAATGCAGGTGTCTGTGGAGAACTACCAAAATATCCCCCCATAATGACCATTTTAGGGCAGGGACTCTCTTTTCACCGTGAAACCTGGAAGGATGTCCAAAATCCCAGTTCTGGAACAACCACCCTGCAGATGTCACAGGCACAGGATCCAGGATGAAGCTGAAGAACAAAACATCAATAGGATGGGATTGTGTTATCAAAGAGTCTTACATTAAAACCAAAAAATTACAGAGAATTGTGTTCAGACAAGACAGTCCTGCCATTCACTGTGTATTATTTGGAATCTAAATCTCTCTTGTTTCTTTGATCTCCAGCACAAGGGATACAAAGAACAGGACTAGAAAATTGAGCAAGTAAAATCTTCAGAAGCAGCAAGCAAAGAAAATATCTTCAGCAACATTTTCCTGTTGTTTTTCTTTTCTGTGTAACTCCAAAACCACAAAACATTTGTAATGGGTCACTATATAGATATGATTTATGCCCACTGCCACCTCACCAAGGATATATTTGACAACAATGATAATTTCCTTAGCTAAATACCAAAGATCTGAATAATAATAATTAAAAGAAAAAAATGAAAAGCAACACAATTCAATAGGCAATGCAGCCAGGAGACTGAATGTGAGAGGTAAAGAAAAAGTAATATCAGTAATTAGAGAAATTCTTGGGCACTTCACCAAAACCTGGAGGTGTTAATTGAAGACAATAAAATCACCACATATAATGATTATGACTTCAATGTATTTCTCATGACGGTTAAGCTGTTTCCACTTGCTCTCAGCAGTTATCATCACTTGCACTTAAACCATCCTCTTGGTCCACTGGTCTAATAATCATTTATGTTTCCCACCTGCTTGCTCAAATCTGTCTCTGGAGTAATGGTCTTTTTCCAAAGAGCAGGATATAGAAGAAATCCTCAGAGCTGCTCCTTTTATTGCCCCATTTGTCTTCAATGTCTTTCTTCTCCAGCTGCTGATTTGTGCAAAAAGTCTTTTCCACCTCCTCGGCTCGCTCGTTCTCCAATTTATTGTCATCCTTAATTCTATTGTCCCTCCTAGCAAATTTTCTTTAGTTTAATAGAGTTTCTTGAGCAATTTTGCATCACGAATTGCATTAGAGATGCTGTAGTTACTCATGTGGAGAGCTCAGTTATTACTCCCAGAGTAAATATTGGTTTTTATACATTACAAGCTTTCATGTCCTTTGGATTATTGCTCTTTGGTATCAGTCAAATTAATGCTTTTACAAAGAGGCCATCTTTTCATCATTTTTCATCCATCTTTGTCTCCTCATACTTTAGCACACAATATTTAACTTGCTGTAGTCACACAGTTTGCTCTAAATTCAGATTTCGGGGGCAGTAAATGAGCTGTGCATGTTCCTCAGCTAAAGGTTTTAAAACAGGGGAGGGTTTGGATGACTGGTAAGCTCCCTTTGGGGACAGATTTACTGACAATTAAACTCTCCTTGCTGCGTGGGATTGTCTACTGGAATTGAAAACAGGGTAGGAGGAGAGACGCTGGTATTCTTTCCCTCTTATATTCAAAAGCTTTGAAAGGGATAAATTGGCATTAATAACCACTGGGACTCAAATCAAGGTGTACCCTTGGCTGTACCTACATTCCAAAATAAAACAAAGAGGAGGCTTCAAAATGCAGTATTTCATGAGCAAAGTACTTCCCACAGAATTTTCTGGGCTTGTCCCATGGCTTCACATTTTTTGGGATGCTTCAGGAGCCCTGTCTTCAGGCACAATCCTGAGTTTAGCTATGTCCAGATGCCCAGGGGCCACAAGCAAGTCTAATTCCAAACCCCTGCCATGGGCAGGGACCAGGTTGCTCCAAGCCCCTCCAGTCCGGCCTTGAACACTCCCAGGAATGGGGCAGCCACAACAGCAGAGCAGGATCTTTCAATTCAGGGATGCCAATCTGCAACTTTCTCTGAAAAATGATTCAAATTCATAGAAGACAGTGGGAACCATTGCGACCAGTGGGACCTGGTCATTTCCAGCATCAGTGGAGTCCAGAGGTTTAGAGAAATGCACTTTATCCCACCTTCTTTGGCCAAAGTGAGTTATCTGGGAAAAGGTCAGGAATCTGAGCGAGCACTCAGGGTCAGCTTCAGCATTCAGGTGCAGACCTCTTGAGGAGCTGGGTAATTTTAGAAACACAAGCAGGTACGTGAAACCCTAATAAAGCATCAGCTTTGATGGGACCAGTCAAAACGCAAACAAAACAACGAAACTTCAAGGGTCCCTGGAATGCTATTTAGCAATAATGATCTGTTGTTTCCATTCATTCCATGTACCCTGCAGAACTTTCAGTTCTGTGGCAGTGCTGATGATCAGGCCCCTGAAGCCAAGTCCTCTCCCTGCCCCCCTGGACAGTCCTGTTGATGTACAATAAAGAGCAGAAGGTCAAATACCTGTAGGTGTTCAAATAAGTTGCCCAAACCCTTCTCTTATTACACCATTAAATGGAGTGGCTGTTAGTGTTTATGAAAAAAAGTGGAACTTCACCCTTTGTCAGGAAAAGTTATGCTCTTGTTCCAAAAATAAAGAAAGAAAAAAAAAAGAAAAAAAAGGAAAAAAAAAAAAAAAAGCAAGCCAAGACTATTACTGAATTATAAAATCCATCCAGCCTTGCAGTGTAGCCTTTCAGCAGCTCTCCAGCAGAGGAAACTCTCTTTTTCAGGCACCTGGAATATATTGTCCCCAGAGACTCTGAGATAAGAAAGCACATTCTCAGCTTCACATTCAGCTGTGCTGTGATCTGAAGAGTGATAACATTTCTCCAGCTGGCTGGGAGAATCATTAATTTATTATTCAGCTGTGTCTTCAAGCCCCCTTGATCAAGGGTCCTTTTTCTCTCTGTCAGGCAACTGTTCTGTTCTATGTTCCTGATTTCTTTACATCTCTGCCTTCAGTACTGTTTCCTCTAACTTAGACTATCCCAGTGCTTAAATGCTGCCTCCTTTTTTTACCTTGGTAACAAGAGAAAGAGTGAAAACAATTATGTGATGAGTATTTAATGTATTTCTGGGAGCTATGTGCTGCTCATTTAAAGTCTGGACTTCCCCTTTACAAGAATGTTAAAAAGAAAAAAAGCAAGCCAAGGGTGAAGCTGCCATTTTTCTTTTGTTACAATTTCTTTTTACACTTGCTGTAAAACCCTCTGCTTCACTCTTTCCCCTGCCTTTACATTATATTAGTTAATGATGTTTCTAGCTCTAATTGCTCTCATCACTTTCGTTCTCCCAAACCTCACTCGAAGCTCCTGTGATTGGAGCACAGTGACGCGGTTTATTAGAGCCGAGGTGGCAGTGGAATGAATCATGGGCTTGTCACTGCACAACCTTTCGTGGCATTTCCAACATATTTGCAAACAGAGGACATTTCACTGGAATTCCAACATATCATAATAGAAAAATGGACCCATCCTGTCTGCAAGTTTCACTCTTGCTAACAAGAGGATAAATTCAAATTCTTGTCTTGAAGTTTCCTTCTGGGGTCACCCCTTGACATCTGCAAGGGTATCAAACACTTCAGAATCCCCCAAGAATCACTCAGCTACAGGAAAGGAGTGGGACAGCTTGCAGGAGCTGCAGATTGAGGTAATTATCCACTTGACTGCTCAGCCTTGGCAGATGATGTTGTGTTAGACAGACTGAAGTTCACAGTTATGCGCATTTGGAGGTGGTGAATAAAATACCCACACTGACCTTTCAAACAAAATACTTTTTGTACCCTGCAATTCTTTAAGATATTTCTGTGTAGTGCTGCTAAGCTTTAATTTGAGAAAGAAGAACATTGATGTTTGATCATTTTCCCATGCTCAAGAGAATTCACAGAGTCACAGAGCAGTTAAATTTGGAAGGGATCTCTGGAGATCTATGGTCCAACCTCTGCTCCAGCAGGGTCACCCAAAGCTGGTTTCAGAGGACTGAGTATAGTTGTTTATTTCAGTATTTCTAAAGAAGGAAAATCCACAGACTCACTGGGAGACCTGCACAAGTCCTTGACCATCCTTAGACCAAAAAAGTGTTTCCATTTCTTTAGAAACCTTTAGGAACCTCCTGCATTTCAGTTTGTGGCCAGTGGTGATAGACAAATTTACTGAAAAAGTTTACGCATGTAAAATCAGGTCACAAAACACGACTTTGAATAAAGAAGTGCACTTTTCAGTGAGTGCCATTTACCATTAAACTTCTTTGCTTTAGCCTGTGAACTCTGGAGAGTGAATATAATAATTTAGGCTTACAGAAAAATGAAGCAAAACTGGATGTCTTAAGAAAATTTTGTTTACAACTATTTTCTTAAGCAGAAATTTGCTTTTGTGTAGAAAGTGACACTTCATTTATCGTGAGCTCTGTAGAAGGTAAAAAGAGCAATTTACATATTTATGTTTTCTAATTCCATATCATTGGGTGCTTATTAGAAAACAGATTTATAATGGCTGTTCTTTTTACGTTTGTGTACCTATGTATACCTGTCCTTACTCATGGTAGAGGATTTTTGGGTCAAACAGGGCCCTCAGACACCAACTGTTTAAGAAGATGGTGATAAGAATGATTGAACAACCCTGTTTAGAGGATAATGAAGTATTGCTGAATATATATCCTGACATGTGGTTACTCTCATTGTAAGGTGTGTCTGCTCCATAATCTGAACATGCCTTGTGAGGATTTATATTTAAAGCAGTTGATGCAGAACCAGTTCACTGAAGGAGCATGGAGAGGACTCTAGGGAGTGAGTTTTATCCCAGACTGCGCCCAACCCAATTATTTCTGTACTTCCAATTCCTCCCTCCAGCACATTTTTCACATCACCACATTAACCCTTTTCTCAAACATCCTATGTAGGTAGTGTCCATTATTTCCAGAAGAATTCAGGGCTTCTCTAAGCCATTGTTTTCCAATGAGAGCAATCATTTTGGAGCTATGAGCCACATTTTGCCCTCTGAGAAACCTCTGGTACACTCAGAGGCTGCCTGAGAGAACAACGACCCTGTGAAGAATGTGACAGAATACACAACTTCCAAATGGCGATGGACAAATGTTAATGACGTGGATTTCCTGCCCACGCTCAAACCTAATTCCACCACAAGATGGTCTGTTCCATTAAAAACAGCCAAAAAAGGTTCCCAACCCCCCTTATTCTGATTAGAAGCATGCGCAGGAACATTTCCTGTTTGTTGCTGTCAGTGTATTGAACTGTTCCAATTCCCTCCAGATTTGGATCAGAGGCCACCAGCTAGGGATGTCAGATTGCACAAATGTTTTTGGTCACAGTTCACAAGCCAACCCTACTGGAGAGATCCCAAATGCCCTCAAAGAAACCTACATCCAGTTTCCTATGGTTTTATTTAAAGCAACCTGCCTCTGAATGCGTGGTCAGCTTAAAAAGCATCTCATGAAATGACCCAAAGTCATGAGCACCCTGTGGCTGGTAATTGGCCTCAAATCAGCTTGTTTTTGCCTCGGTCATTTGTCAGTGGCTCAATTAACTGGAGATTCCACTTTTGCTAGGCAACAACAGGAAAAATTGAGTGGGAATATTGAATTGCTCTGAGCTCTCAGACCATTCCCTCTCAGTGAAAGTATTTTATATTGCCAACTTCTATAACGTGATAGTTTACCTACAGAGACAATATTGGCTCCCCTTGGTGCTGTTTGTATTCCCTCTCCACCCCAAATCCTTGCCTCACTCCCTCCCTTGCCATAATGAACATCATTTTGGGCATCAGTCGTGCCACTCTACAGGGTTAGTGCTCAGGAGCTGCTGTCATTGGAGAGAGTGAAGGAGCATTTTTCTTCCTACTCACTCTATTATAAGAGGTAAATGGGAAAAGAAATTAGAAAAAAAATCTGCTATTAGAGTTAAATCTCCAAGCGCTGGCAAGCAATAAACAGATTATGGATTTTTATATGATTTTAATGCGTGGAACTATGTAAGTATTAGTTGGAAGAAGCTTCTGGAGCCAGTCCCCTCTGGCTCTGCAGTAATCTTGGGGGTTCAAATACCAGCTCTGTGTTTTGGTCTCGCTGAAGGGATCGTGCTGTGACATCTCTTCCATGCAGAGAGCTTGGCCTCTGGGCCCTGCAGGTGTGTGAAGGCAGGGGTGTCACCCGGGGGTGAGGTGTTTTATAAGTGAGAAACCACTGGCTCAGGAGCTCTGCAGGGTTTTCATGGCCCATCAGACAGCAGGAAGGGCAGGGACACTGCATGAAATCTTTTATGCACCAGGATGGGCTGTGCTCAATTGCAGATCATCCCAAGTCCCCCAAAACAAACACACTGGAGATCTGAGTCCCTTCAGCACGAACCACCCCAAGGTACCCCTCTAGTCCCATCCTTCCACGAAGGCAAACCACAACCCTCCCGAAAGATCAGTAGGTTTCTGAGGATCTCTGTGTTTTATGGTGGTTGGAACAAGCTTGAGAACGAGCAAAAAACTGTGACTTTCAGAACTAATCCTGGCACAAATAACCCACTACCCTTTCAGCAGCCTCAGGCCAAACCCAAAGCTGCCTAATTTCACCTTCCCAAGTCACCAGTCTGCCATACCTTCAAATGCCATTCAGACACTGCCCTGATTTTTCTGGGTTGTAATTTAATTAGGGACCTGTCTGGGAAAGTTGTAAGGGATTTTTCCTCAAAGCTGGATGTGATCCAGCTGGTAAATGGCAAATGAGCAGCTCTGTGGCTCTTCTTTGATTCTGTAATTCTCCCACATTAAACGAAAAAATCTCCAATCCATCTGCTGGTTCCAGGCTCCAAGGAGGTAACAGAAAGGCTGCAAAATTTTTACAGTCAGAAGAGGGTCTGGAGTGTTGCAGTTCCTGGTTTTCAGTGTGAGAATTGAGAATGTAAAGAGTGCAGTGCTTCCGAGAAAACAGATCCTAGTGTATAAACTCAAGCACATCAAAAATCAATTCCATTTTCTTGTCTTGCCTGGCCTTGCCCACAAAAGAATTGTACTGCGTTCTACAAATTCTTTTTCTTTTCAGTCTTTTAGACACAAAAGAGATAATGCATTTCATCTCTCCCACTGTGCTACATGACATACTATCATTGCATTTTCAGACATTAATAACGTGTTTTTGTGAAATAGTTTTATCTTCACTTCTTTTTTTCCTACCAGTCAAAGTCTCTCTATGCACTTACAGACCCTTTGCTGTAATCCCAAAGTAAGAAAGGACCTTGAAAATTAAGATTCTTTCCACATTATCTATATTCACAGCTAAGTCAGTGGCAAGAAGGACACACAAGTGTGACACACCTCTGATTCATCTGAATTTTTGGTGTCACACCCTTGAAAATAGAAATTAAACTGCAGTGTGTACGATGCAATGAATTAACAGAAAGAACTAACTTGCCATGTAGGAAATCTTTACTAATTAAGAGCATCATAGTCTTCCTGAAGTTATATAGAATTACTTCAGATTCCCTCTAGAGATTTTAAGGTGTTCAATGTACACTTGGGACTGAAATCTGGCCCAATGCTCTCAGACACTGCCTCGTCCAATTTCTCTCTGTTTCCTTATAGTGCTTCTGAAAATTTTTCTGCAAGTTCATCTCCATTCTTTCTGGGCACAAATTAATTGTTGATAAAAATAAAAGCTGCTTGGACGGCTACATTTTTCACTGCAGTGCCATAGGCAGTAGTGAGATCCACAGCATGCTAATTATTTACTGTTAGGCATCTGCTCTTGGGATAAGTCACATTATTGGGTGAAAACTTCTCCATTCATGTCTCTACTAGGCTTAAAAAAGCACTGAGGAGCAGGTTGCACTAGAAGTTAAGAGGGATTATGTTTTTTCAGACTACTTTACAAAATTAATCTCAGCTTTACCTCTCTTTTAAAACACAGCCCTAAAATAAACACTGTGCTTATTTTTGACTCATGACCCTCAAATATAGTAATTGTGGTAGATACCCTGAAAAGATTCTACACTGCATCTGAGTGGCTGAACTCATTTAAGTGATGCAAACAGCCTTTAGTCAGAAAAACTAAAGTCACAGAATTTTAGAACCACAGAATGGTTTGGGTTGGAAGGGACCTTCAAGATTATTCAGTTCCAACCCCCTGCCATGAGCAGGGACACCTTCCACTAGACCAGGTGGCTCAGAGTCCCAAACAATCTGGCCTTGAACACTTCCAGGGCTGGGGAATCCACAGCTTCTCTGGGCATCACATACAGTGACACCAGTGAAGCTGAACATGGAGAGAATTCTTTTTCTGCTCCAGATGAATGAGACACAGAAGTCAGGTTAACCTGTCAGTGCTAAAGAATGTCCACCAGCCCCGGTGGCAGTGGGGTAGATAAGTCCTCTGGCCTTATCAGATGAGTACAAGAATCCTTACAGGAGAAGAAAGACAGCCCATTTCCAAGGAAATAAATTTCCAAGAATTTGCTTGCAGAGCAGTTCTGTCGCTTAAGGGATTTTGGCCAGGGAGGAGCCTCAGCTGTGATAACTCACCTTGAAAAAGGTGTTGAAAGGAGCCATGTGAGAAAGTTCACACTTGAACATCCACAGGTCTGGAAGGCATCCATGGCAGGTGACAGTGGGGTGTTAGGGAATGGGCCCTCTATGCCAACCAAACAGGATTCCAATTCCACACAAGTCCCTTTTCCTGGTGGTTAACCCCATGCCTTCATAAATGCCTGGTTAATAAAAACCATTAGACTTGGAAATTTTAGGCCCTCTCAAAATTGATGTGTGTGTGAAGGCAGCAGCGTTTTCCTTAACATTATCTCTGCTCTGAGTGGTTCAGCAGCTCTCACTGGCCAAGGAACCAGAAGAGATAAAGGGAGGAGAAGTGGGGAGGATAAGAACAGGGTTGAGCATGAATTTGAGGATCTGGTGATGAGTTTACAGCTGCATATATAGGTATGTACCACAGGGTTAACTTCAATGCTTTAACAGCAGATATTAGAAAGGGGCAGGGTGTTTTGGTGAGGGTAAAAACCTGGTTGTTGGTTGAGAAATAAGAAGGAATTCCGTTATTTCTGAATAATTCTGGGAGATGGACATAGGAGGCGGGTAGGCTTACAGAGGACAGAAGGATAAAGGTGTGACCTGATGCACCAGGCAGCCTCCACATCCTGGCCTTGCATTTCCTTCACCACCTTTGACCCTGCCTCCTGCCCAGCTCCAGCTTTCACTGCAAAGGGATCCCCTATAAACTGAAGCTCATGTAGAAAACACGCAAGTGTGAAGCTGTCCTATGTTTTCTTATCTCGTGCCATGTTTATTTTGTGGCTTTTGTCTTTCACTGGGACTTTCCAGTCAGTTGCACAGCACTGGGGGGTGTTTTTATAGCTGTTTATGAGCCATGATCTGGCTGCAGCCTTGTCACCAGCAGCCAAGTCTCTCAAACACTGCTTTGTTACCAGCTCCATTAAAAACCCAGAGAAGCTGTCTGGGTTTACTGCACCATTATTCAGCTCATGGTTCCCCAGAACTTCTTCTGAGATCTCTTTAAGAGAAATCTTAAAGGCTCTGGTACCATCCATGCCTTCAGCTATGGAAAGAATCTCTACTGAGCTGCACTGCCTGTCCTACAGAAGGAAAATTCCTCTTTGCAGTGGTATTTGGCCACCTCCTCCACAGACCCACGTCACAGTCCCCCTTGCAGATCTATGCTCTTGGCTGGGCATGCAAGAGCCCGCAGACACTTGAATTCCTGTGGAAAACTGGTGTATTCTCATTAATAACAACTGGTGGTAATGAAGACAAGGCTGAATTCGGATGCCTCCTGTCCTTGAAATGGTGTCTGTGAGCAGAGGTTCCCTTTGGGGTTAGTTCCTATTCAGTTTTTTGCCACTGCTATAAAATCTGCTTCTCCCACCTCAGAGGATGGGGCACATCCTCTCCTATCAGACTATTAAAATCAGGCTGACTCAAGACCCACAATTCTGCCACACTCTTTCTCATCAAAAAACTGCTTTGTTTGCTAAAAGACTCTTTTTATAATCCCCTCTGGTGCTATGCACCATTAACACATCTTCCTCTTGAGGTCTTCCAAATTTTGACAGTTGGTTGAGCGAGGGAAAGGGAACTCTAAACATTGGAAGAATCCCTGGGGCAGCTACCAGTGAGAATGCAATCCCAAAGGCTCAAGAAGAGCTCGGATGCCTTTTGGTAAACCAAAATTCCTGCACATTCCAGCTGTCAAGGCAGCCACTGGCCTCTTGAACCAGCTCTCAACTGAACATTTTTAATCATTCCCATGAGCCCTTTTCAGTAGCAGCAATCTTGTCCCAGGAAGGCTCAGTTATGCCCTTTGCAGAGGAAATTATCAGCGGGATTGTTAGTTTGTTGTTGTGTGTGTGGGAACAGTTTACAAAGATAGCATGAGGTGCTTTTCCTTTGGGAGGCACTGGGAATAAATAGGTTAGAAAATTAATTTGCAAAAATGAGTGTTTTGGATTCCTAAACAGCAGATATTTGTTTTTGCTGCAGGATGTTTTTGTTAGCTCAGATAACAGAATAAAGACGCTGCTTACACCTCTTATCCATCTGCTCGGAGATGAGTGTAATGTGAGTATTGCTGTTTCCTTCCAGGGTAACCTTCCCAAATCCTGACTCAGCAGCACGAGACTAAAAGCAAAGTCCTGATTCACCAGGCCAACATGGGGAGGCTCATAAGGCCAAGATTTTCTCAAAGCCTGGGATGTTTTCTGCTCCCAACCTCATGGACCTGTGCTGTCCCCAGTGCAGCCAGCCTGCAGGTTACCCCTGGCACCCAGCAGTGTCAGGAGCCTCCAAGAAATGCCCCAGGATTAGGAATCTGTGATGGTTTGAACCTGAGTTGATGGACAATCGTTTAGACCAATAACGCTTCTCGAAATTTATATATTTAAACTGTGTGGAGATGCAGGAACTTCCTTTTGGTGTTCGAGCCTCCGGCGGCGGGGGGTGGGCGATAAATGGGCCCAAGGCTCTGTCTCGTGGAGTGGCCCCAGGCTTCCCCTCCCCTGACACCGGGACATGGCCCCGGGCAGCTGCGGGAGAACCCCTCAGAGCCGCGGGCAGCTGAGAAGCAACCATGAAGCTGCTGCATGGCCGATGCCACCCGGCACGGCTCCTAAGGATTGGAGAGCCTCCCTCCCCCCTCACGCGGCCCCGCACAGACCCGGCGGGAGCCGATAGAGCTTTCTGTGAACAATGGAGCCAGAGGCGAGCCGAGGAGCCAGCAGCATAAAGAGAAAGAGGCTTTTTCTCTAACATAAAGCCTGAAGAAAATCATGGCGACTTCAAGGTCGGAGGGAAAGAGAAAGTAAATCATGGGAGACAGCACTGAAGATGGCAACAGGAAAAGAGGGCAGAGTCGCACACAGTGAGAAGCTTAAATATGCTTTTTGCAGGCCGAGGTAAAAACTGTAATATCACAAACTGTGCTTTTCTCTTTAATCCACTTAAAGACATGGGGGGATGAGAATTTTGTGTGCAGCCTGTGGGAAAAAGAACTGTGACCAAGCCAGGTCACCTTGGAGCTATTAGAGACTTTTAGAGATTTTGTGAAGAAGAGAGCAGTTGCTTTTAAGCTAGAATTTGCTTATCCTTAAAAAAGAAACACCTCATGTGTGGCTCATGCTGGCAGTTGTGGGAAGACTGCAAGATTCACAGGAGAGATGTTTTTCGTGGCAGCAGAATTTCCAGGCGGGTCTGTTGCCCTTTGAGCAGTTTAGAAATCACATGAAGCAAAAGAAAACCTTTTTTCCTTAAATAGTAGAGAGACTTTTAAGAACTTTAATACTGACCAAAATCATAGTTTGTTATCCTTTGTGCGAATTGGGTAAAAAGGGGAGGGGCTGGAGGGAAAAAAAGGGGTTGTGTTTAATTCCTTGTTATTTCTTTTTACTTTTAATTCTGTCAGTAATAAACTTCTTTATATTCTTTAAAGTTTGGAGCCTGCTTTGCATTCCTCCTAATTCTTATCTCACAGAAGGTAAGAAATGTGAACAAAACTACTACAAAATCATCTGCTGAACCTCGCTCCATGGTGATGCTGGTCAGTTGTACCAGGTACCAGGCCATGGGCATGACAGGTTACGTGCCTTGAAGTTGTTACAAGAAGAGAGAGCATCAAAAATTTCCTCCTGGAACCACACACAATTAAGAGCTGTTTGACCAAAACCTTCTGATCAATGTGTAATTTGGAATAGGAGCAGCCTCAGGGCCACTCTGCCCCAAAAATCAGAGGGCTTATTTGTACATGATGACTTACATGCTCCAAAATCCAAGTATTTGCTGTCATGAGAGAGCCGGGGGGCTCAGCCTGGAGAAAAGGAGGCTCAGGGGGGCCCTTGTGGCTCTGCACAAGTCCCTGACAGGAGGGGGCAGCCGGAGGGGTTGGGCTCTGCTCCCAGGGAACAGGGACAGGAGGAGAGGGAACGGCCTCAGGCTGGGCCAGGGAAGGTTTAGATTGGGATATTTGGGAAAATTTCTTCATGGAAAGGGTTGTCCAGCCCTGGCACAGCTGCCCGGGGCAGTGTTGGAGTCCCCACTCCTCAATGGATTTAAAAGTCATGTGGATGTGGCACTTGGGAACATGGGCCAGTGGTGGCCTTGGCAGTCCTGGGGGAAAGGCTGGGATCAATAATCTTAGAGGACTCTTCCAGCATGATTAATTCTGGGATTCCATGATCCCACATCTCTCTGAAGGGACTATAAGGGGTCCAATTAATTTTCAAAAAAAACACCCCCTGGATTTGATTTATGTTTGCTTCCACTAAACGTGTTCTTGAGGTCTCTTGCAGCACCTTATTTCTACGATTTTGTATAGCAGAAAGGAATAATGAGGCAGTGGGTCCTTGGGAAAATATTTCTCCTCCCCACTGAAGTAGGCAGCAGTTATAAATATTCTGCAGGCAGACTCCAGTGCTGCAGCAGTGACCACTCCGTGACGACAGCAGATGGTATCTCAATAGCAGGAGACAAGCGAGGTTGCTTCTGTGAAAACAAATTTACCTATAAGCTCAATTTCAACGGCCACAGGGGGAAATCCAACTTCTTTCCTTCTGAAAAATTTACTTTTCTGTTGCCAGTGCTACAGCATCACCACTTGAAAACTACCCCCATTATTCCACCAACTGATTGATTTCCTCCTAGCCGTGCCACTGGTGACTGAATTCATTTTGGGACCCAATTACAGGAAAAAAAGATATAGTAAGTGTTGCAAGAGAACCCCAAATTACTGTTCTAAAACTTGTTTTTCTCTTTTCTTCTTCCTTCTATTTAATCCAAAGGAAACATGTTTACATTAGGAGTAAAGACCAGGGTAAACAAACCAAAAGAATTGAATAATACGTATTTACTTGTATAATTTTTTTTCTATCAGAATGCATGACCTTTATTTAAGTTTTATGCATACCAACAAAATCACTTTCACTACAGCTCTCAGTCTTAAAAAATATACCTGAGGACAAGTCCTTCATAACCTACTCCCCAGCTTTCTAATACTTGATATTCTATATGAAATTTGCACCATGTACCACAATTAAGAGAATGAAATGTGAAAGCTACTGGAAAAAACCCACCACATTTCTAGAACAAGACCAAAGAACAGGAAAAATGTGCTGTTTTTTGCTTACTGTAATATTAGGTATTTTATTCTGGATTGTTATTATTTCTGTGCGTCACACGCAGAAATTTCCATTTTATTAATGGAAATCAAAACCCACAGCAAGGAAGAGGCATTTTCCATCCTATTTCTGACTGTTCCCAGCTGAAGAACATGTCAGACACTATAACTTTGCCATTACACAAGCCTCTAAAAGATCCTGGCAGATATTTCGAGAGCTTGGCATTCTGTATCAATAAGAAAACAAATCTATGACAGTTTCCCATCAAGTCAGAACAATACAAGCACAGGACAGAATATTTTTAGCATGTTTGTATATTCATCCACGCATGTGAGGGTGAATTTTTTCCCCCTCTATTTCTCTACTGAGTTTTCCAGCAGTATATTGACCAATTTATAGTCAGATACACTTAGAACTCATCGACATCTTTCTCCTATGGAATTACATAAATGTCTCAAGCCTCTAATAATAGCAATTTTCCATCTGCATTAACAAGGAGTATGAAATAAAAATCATGAGTCCTTCAGGGCTCTGCCCTCGAGGACATAGGAGAAATCCAAGAACTCCCAGGGAAGCATCTCCATGGCTCCTGTCAAGCCAAGGTCTCCTGAAACTGCTGGTGCCATCATGAATTCTTGTCAAGAAAATTTCAGTGACAGTCAGCACCATGTCTGGAAAATGGGTGAAGGTGACAGAGAGGAAAAGCTCATTCTCTTGTGATGAATTTATACATGAAATAATCTCATTCTTCATTAAGATCATTGTTTGAGCAATTTTGTGTTGATAGGATTCACCCATGACCATGAATGGTTTTCCTCTGTATAATTTCAGACTTCTACAGTCACATACGTCGGGGTATAAGAGGTCCATCAAGGCTTCCTCTTCTCTCTTGAGGATGTATCACAAATCAGCCTTTACATTTTCCCCTTATCTTGAAGGGTTTCAGTTTTCCCAAGGCAGTTTCTGATTTTGCTGACATGCACTTTTTCTCTTATTTCACAGAATCACGGAATCACCAGGTTGGAAGAGACCTCTGAGATCATCGAGTCCAACCCATGCCCTCACACCTCCACATTTGTCTGTGAAGAGTTTGGAGGTGGCAGCAACTAAAGTCTCACTTTTAGACCAATAAATTTATGATATGTTGATAGCATTTTGAGGACCATGATACATCTCCAGTAATAAGTAAAAGTAGTTTTGACGCATTGGTTATTATTAATCTTTTTCTGACGGCAGAATATTGCTGAAAGTTTAATTAAGGGAAATTGTGACTTGAATTCAGACAGTCAATATTAAGCTGAAAAACACATAAGTGTTATAAAGGAGTTGCTGATTTCACTAAGATGGAAGAGAAGAAGGTAACAGGATGCCTTAAATGAGAGTATGGATAATTCATGGAATCATTCAGGTTGGAAAGGACCTTTAACACTGTTGAGTCCAACCATTCCCCCAGAACTGCCAAGGCCACCACTGACCCATGGCCCCAAGTGCCACATCCACACGGCTTTTAAATCCCTCCAGGGATGAGGATTCTATCGCTGCCTTGAGCAGACCAGGGATTTGTACCAGGCATTGACAACCCTTTCAGCAATGAATTTTTTCCCCAGTATCCAACCTGACCCTCCCCTGGCCCAGCCTGAGGCTGTTCCCTCTCCTCCTGTCCCTGTTCCCTGGGAGCAGAGCCCGACCCTCCCCAGCTGCCCCCTCCTGTCAGGGAGTTGTGCAGAGCCACAGGGGCCCCCCTGAGCCTCCTTTTCTCCAGGCTGAGCCCCTTTCCCAGCTCCCTCAGCCGCTTCTGGGGCTCCAGACCTTTCCCCATCTCCATTCTATTCTCCAGACATAGCCCAGCCCCTCAATGTCTTAATTAGTAGAAAACCCTTTGTTCCTCACCAGCCTGCCTATAGGTCCCTACAACATGGCAATGTAGTAGAAGATCTGAAGAGGAGAAACTCCTGAATTTATGAGGTGTTTATTAGAGAACATTTATTATTTGGTTTATTTTGTTTGTTATATTTGTTATATGGTTTATTGAAGCAGCGTATCGGTTCTGATATCACAGTCACTTGGGCAAACACCTGATGGTCAGAGCACTCTGACTGGAAAAATCAGAGTGTGGGTCACCCCTTCCCATCACGGGGATTTTACCACTGTAATTACGATGAAATAAATGATTTATCTAGTCCTCTCACAAAGTTTCACACGATTTTGTGAAAAACAAATTGCATGAGCACATACGGGGAAATAGTCTGGATGTTAATTATGTGTTCTTTTTAATCTTTGGGTGCAACTATCATGTGTATGTTGAAGGCTAAGGAAGTTCTCTACTTCTAAGTTTTGAATCTGCATTTCCCCCTGTGTTTTTAACCTGACCACATTCAGCCTTCTGCTGCACCACAGGCACTTAACATGATCAGCTGTTATTTTTCACGGTATTTTTCACGTTTCCTAAGATTTTTCCCCACATTTCTCATCTCTGCTCTGTGAGTTGGCCAGTGCTTATCCCCTGAGGATGATTCTTTAGGGGCATCACATCCCTGACCTGCACCCTGGTATAAATGGAATAGTGGTGCCCAAACTATCACAGTGCACAAGAGAGGAAAGTAAAAGCAGTCAAGTCTTCTCTCAAATGCAACTCATCATTTTCCTGCTGACACATTTTGTGTCAGAAGAAGAATTGGCCTGTTTTGCTTAACACCAGTATCTCTTCCTCTTCACTGCTGTGCTCAATTGCATCAAGAAATCAATATGCTTGAACGTGGAAGCAGTTTATTGAGTGTAAATACCTGAGTAGTGGCACCAAAAAATGAAGGATTTTGCAGCAGCAGGAGCTTTTGTAGAACCAGTGCTTTACTTGAGCAGATCTACCCGTTCCTGTCACTTGAAAGTTCAGTCCAATGAGCAACTTCAATATTTGAACTCTGTGGCTGATCAACACAAAAGCATGACCAAAACTCTTTGGTATTAATATACCTTAATTCTCTGTGTTTACACTGGCTTTTTAATTTTTCTCACCTCTCTCATGAAGGGAGGTTAATTAGCAGGAGAGTTTCTAGTTTACACTGACTTTTTTTCTTTGAGTAATGCTGGAAGAAAGAACAACTACCTTCCTCTAAGTAAAATAAAATGATTATTTCTTAATAAAAGTCCTGTTCTTATGTTGCTGAGAAACATGTATGAAAATGGCCTCTGATTCTGAGTGTCCCCACCCTGCACTGTGACAGCTGGTACAGAACTTAACATGATCTTAAGACAGTCTTGTTCTTTCCTGCAGTTATTCCATGTTTTCTCTGTCCATGTTTTCTCTGTCCTTGTGTGATGTAATTAGTCTCCTTGCCTGCTTCTAAACAAGTTGTTCCTTTGAATAATGCAAGATGGTGTAGTGGAAGGTGCTCCTGCCCATGGCAGGGGGTTGGAGTTAGATGTTCTTTAGGTCCCTTCCAACCAAAACCATTCTGTGATTCTATGACAATGCATGAGGAGCGCTTCAAGCACATCCAGGCCTTTGCCTTTTGTGCATTCCCAAACTGCAATGGATGTGTGCACACTGGGGCTCAGCGTGGACTTCTGCTTTTATAAATAGAGTTTTAGGTGCTCAGGAGCCCCAACAGGCACAGAGGAAAGGGGACACTGAATGTGTTTTAACTTTGAACCTCCACCATTGGAAGGTGGTGTTTAGAGCAACCTCACAGCTGCTCTAACTCAAGGAGAGTTGTCAGTGAGCTCTCTCCTCATCACGGAACTCCTGAATGTCTTTCTGTGCTGGAGAGGGCATGGAAAGGCACATAAAGTCTTGAAAGGTGTTTCTGAAAGTGCAGGCCAAGGGATGAAGAGCTGGTGCTTCTTCCTAGCAAGTCATGCTGCAGTAGAGTAAGGATTAGTAGAAATACCCTCAGAAAATGCAGGTTTGCAGCTCCTTGATGAGACCTGGTCTGAAGCACTGAACCCTGCTCAATGTATTCTGCATTCAGGAAAGAATGAATTACCTGACACAAGCAGCCAGAGGAGTTGGTTTGTTGAGGACAAGGGTCTTTCACTTGCCTTGATATATTTCCATCCAGGTTGAACTTATCTGAACAGCCTAAGATTCTTCTAGCACTGGTAGGCCCAGGAGAATATGAGGATACTCACAGGGCAATTAATCCCACCAAAATTAAAAGACACTCTCTGCATTAGATTTGAGGCTGTAAAATTTGCTAAGGGAGAACCGAAAATTTCTACTTTTAAGTACATGACATATGTCACTTCCAGTGAAAAACATCAGGAACAAAGAGACAAAGTTAAGGGGAAGGTACCAGAGTAGATAAAATAATTTCTGTGCCAATTCATCCAGAACAAGTTTAAAAGCTTTTGTGGCAGCTTAATGAGTCAGACTCCAAACAATTTATTGAAAGAACAGCTAGGACACAAACCTTACCTGTTGTTGCAGATCAGGAGGCACTTTTCTCTGTTTATGGACGTGGTTATATGCCATGGTTTCATCACAGGAATGGGTGGCAGGGCTGAATACCCTGGGATGTTTCTTCCAGCTTTATATCAAACCATTGTGTTTCCTGCCCTCTATGAAAAGCAGGTTGGAGAAGGTGACCTTGCACTGCTGATGAGAGCAGCTCAAAGCCTAAAGAAATGGCAGAGATAAAAACTGCTGTGCAAGATCCTGTAAACATATGCAAAAAAACCTCAATAAAAAACCCAATCCCCTTTGGGGATATAGAATAATCTCCTCGGTTCATGCAGAAAGAATTCATGTAGGGCGGTAATTAGGTTTTTCAGAATTATACTGTAACTGTACTTAATGATCCTTTTGCCATCTAATCAAGGATCTCACACTGGCATTTTCCAATATTGCTAAAGCTTCTTATACCAGCTCATTTGTCTAACGAGGTTTCTATTTATAAACCTTATCAGAAGTAAAATTAAATTAATGAGCAAGTCCATCTCCTTTTTCCAAAAGGCAAGAATATATTCACAGAGTAGTTGGGGTTGGAAGGGACTCTGAAGATCATCTAATGCAACCCCCCTGCCAAGGCAGGGTCACCTAGAGCAGGGTGCACAGAAATTCTTGTACCAAATTGGTGTTGAGTATTTATTCAGCAGTTCGGGTATCACCCATCATGATTTTATTTATTGGGAAAACATTTACTTTTGATTCAAGCACTTCCACACAGAAATGTTAGCAGAAGAGAAATGAATATATTAACACTCTGCTGAGCAAAACCAACAAATAATCTTTTTTGGAAATTCAGGGATTTTAATCCCATTTAAATATTTGATGAGTAAACCCTTAAGAAGGAAAATAACAACCATTTACATTTCTCATTATCATTGACTCCATGGTTTAAAAGTTGATGGCAGTGAAACATGCACTTGTATAACCTTGGGGCTTTTAAAATATGCTAATACAGGCTAGTAACATCCATTTTATGGCACTTGCCATGAAGAATTAATTCAAAAGAAGTTTTTTTTAAGAAATATTGCACAAGTCTCCATCCTTGAAGGCTTTCAAGACCACACCAGATACAGCCCTGAGGATCCTGGTCTAAATTCAGTGTTGGCTCTGCCTTGTGCAGGAGGTTGGATCAGTGATTCCCAGCCTGAGTTATCCCATGGTCTCTGCCCTGACATCAAGACCAGCCAGGTAATTCTCACCGCAGAGGGTAAAACTGCTCTCTGTGTGGTGATGTTTCCTCAGTCAGCTTGAAATAAAAGAAACCAGAAGCCCCATTCCAAGGGAGGCTGTCCAGGGTGAAGCACATTCATCCTGAAAGGTTAAGTGCCCCATTTATCATGACGGGGAACAAAAGTTTGGCTTTGCCAGCAAGCTGCTGCTCCACCTCCGCTTGCTCAGCTGCATGAACGTGAAAAACAGATAAATTTCCAGAGCTGAAGGTTTAGGCATGTTTCTCCCTATCAGGAGGTCTCACGAATGAGTATTTGTGTAAACGACCCAACAGGTGAAGTCTAAATCACTTTTGTGCTCAAAGCTGTTAAATACATCACCACTGCTGAGAGCTGGGGAATTTACTGCCTCTCTGGGTACACATTTACAGGAGGACAAGGGAAAATAACTGTAACAGTTGGAGCAAAACCGAGGAAACAAGTTTGAAAATAGGAAAGGCTGGGAGGTGTTCTGGCTGGTCCAGCAGAACACGGTGGTTTGTCAAATATTTACAGTTTTATTGATTCTGTGGTTTGTTAACAAATTTGCATATTTTTTGGCCACTGGGGGAGAAAAAACTTGTCAGGTTTTGCTGTTGTTATCCTTTTTCTCTTGACAAGCAGATTGTGAGAAAACCCTGCTGGCTCAGTGATAAAGTCATGCATGCAACAGGAATGGCTTTTTTTTTTTTCCTCTTTCTTAGAATTAAAATATTTTTCTGAAACTAATGAAGAACTAGTGTTGAATTACAAGCTAATTCTGTTCTTAGGATTCAGGCATATATATCAGATTATTCACCTTTTAAAAATAAAGCCTTTGAATATCTCTCAGTCAATAGGCTTTCAGGTTCTTTCCTGCTCCAAAAAATACCACCCCGTCCCTCCCTGAGAGATAACTAAAGCTTTTGAAATAAGGAAAGATTGCTGGCATTTATGAAAAAGGTAAAAAATCATAACAAGGAGCCCTGAATGACCTGCTGATGTGTTTGAACAGAAAGAGAAAATTTTCATGTACCGTGATGGCTATAGAAAAAAAAATATCAATAATAAGCAACATTAAGATTTGCCCAGGAAATCTTTATTCCACCCACCTCTGAACGTGCATTAGGAAATTGTTTTTGACAGTGTTTACAACTCGCACACAGAACCAGTGTGTCCTTTAATGAATAGCTATTTGCTCATAGCCTGTTTTGTGCACTGAGCAGAGGTGATTCAAACTAAAAGGCCCTGCAAGGATGCGGGAAGGATGCTGGGTGGAGGCTCCCACTGAGCTGGGAAAGAGCAGATTTTTGTGACTGGGATGAGGAGAGGGATTAGACCACTGACCTTGTGAGATCCAGCACAGCCAGCCAACTAAAAAAGCCCTTTCTCCACTGTGCTGTGGGAGATAGCAGGTGCTGCTGCCTACTGGGGTATGGAACTTGTCAGGGGATGCAGGGACAAAGAGGGTTTGGGGTTGGAATGGAAAATGTTGGGAGTGGATAAAAGTTGCTGTGGGGTGTCTAGAGGCAAGGGCAAGCTCTTCTCTCCCTAGTCCTGCCAAGGGGGAATCTCTGTGTCCTCCCACTCACCAGATGCACCTCACCAGTGGTTGCCTCCTTCCCAGGACAGCGAGCCCATTTTAGAGATGCAGATGTGTCCATAGCTCCGTGAGCATTTCTATGGAATTCACAGTTAGATCATGATACAAAAAAACCCACCAGGAACACCATGGAATGGTTTGGGTTGGGAGGGACCTTAAAGATCATTTTGTTCCAAACCCCTGCCATGAGCAGGGACACCTTCCACTATCCCAGGCTGCTCCAAGCCCCATCCAACCTGGCCTTGGACACTTCCAGAGATCCAGGGGCAGCCACAGCTTCTCTGGGCAACCTGTGCCAGGGCCTCAGAATAGAATTTCTTCCCAATATCCCATCTAACCCTGCCCTTTGTCAGTGTAAAGACTTTTTGCCTTCTTCTGTCACTCCATGCCCTTGTAAAATGTCCCTCTCCATCTTTCTTGAAGGATCCCTTCAGGCACTGGAAGGCCACAGTTAAGTCACCTCAGAACCTTCTCTTCTCCAGGCTGAACAATCCCAATTCTCTCAGCCTTTCCTCACAGCAGAGGTGCTCAAAACCTTGATCAACTTGGTGGCCTCCTCTGGGCTCACCAGGTTTTTCCTTCTGACAATGCCCACCTCTTCTTATGGAAGGAAAATCCTGAACATTTTATTCTGGCAAAATAAAGCTGAGAACTGAACAGTAGAAATACCCCCACATATGTGAAAAGAAATTCACAGCTTGCTGCATTTTTATTGCAATAATACAGAAACTCCATATGTTTTTAACTTTCAAGTTTGCTCTTAATTTGGGCAATAAACTTATCTATTTCTGAGATGTTCATACAGGAGCAAATCAAGAATTTCTCTGCTTGGAGTGAAATAAACATTGACATCTGCTCTGCCTGGTAGAAATTCTACCAGGAACCAGGAATAGACCAGAAGTGGGAACAATAAAGGCAGATGTGTGACTTTTCTTTGCAAGGGGGGCCGGAGAGTTTAACATGATCAGCTTTGGGCCTCTCACAACAAGAAGACATGGAAGAGCTGGAGCGTGTCCAGAGAAGGGAACAGAGCTGGGGAAGGGTCTGGAGCACCAGGAGTGGCTAAGGGAGCTGGGGGCTCAGCCTGGAGAACTGAATTTCAGGATGTTCCTCTCTGCCCCTCTCTCCAACCTGCTGAGGTCCCTCTGAAGGGCCACACAACCCTCTGAGGTCTCAGCCACTCCCCAGTTTTGTATCAAGATAATTCATAACTGGTGAGGAGAACCCAAGGCCGGAGTGATGCTGGTCTGGCGTGGGCATGGATGGGAATCTGCACACAGAGTCCCTGAGAGCCACCAGCAACCCTGGCAGTGGTTGCTGAAAACACAAACAGCTCAGGCACCCAGACTGCTTGACTGCAGCAGAGCCCAGCCTGGGCTACTAAATCCCTCTGAGTCACAGATTAAGTTAAGCCCTGTTGAACCCTGTCTTGCAAAGGCAAAGCTGACTTTTAACCCTGCAGGCTTTCCCCAGCTCTAGCACAATATTCAAACATCAGTGCTTGCAGCTGATCATGGAGAAAGTGTAAGTGCTGTGTGATGCACAGAGTCATTCCAGATTGCCACTTCCAAAAAGTAAAAATATTTCACCTAAACATTAGATAAAAAGTGTATGTGTTTATTCACTGTTAAGGTATTGGCACAGCAACCTACAGCTGAGATTCACACCCAACAAATTTCCCTCAGCAGGTATGTGCAGTGTTTAAAGCTGCAAAGCAATTGTATTCTTCTCTAAAGGCAAAAAGAAAAAAACAAAAAAACAAAAAACAAAACAAAACAAAAAACACAAAAAAACCCCAAAACAAACAAACAAACAAACAAAAAAACAAACAAAAAAAACCCCCAAAAAACCCACAAACCTCACTGGAGTAAAGAAGAATGCCCTGAGTAAAAGCTGCACAACCAAACTCTGAAGCTGATGCAACTTCCATTCCAAATCATCATAGAATTGTGTTGTACCTGGAGAAAGAAGGTACATCTTGATTATATTTTAGGTCCTTTGTTGTGATTCTCAGGCTTCCCAAATATATTTCTAAAGGAGATGGAGTCATATGAAATTTAATCCTGTGGTTGCAGTCTTGAATTTCTTGTGCCCCTCGACCCTAGCTCTGATCCAAGAGCTCCTGGAGTGTTTATGGCCATAGGAAGGACAGCAGTGATGCAGTAACACCAGCTTTTGTCAGGCTGCTGCTCTCCACTGACCAGAGGGGAAGCTGCAGCCACCAGAGGGTGCAAGGAAAATAATCACTCAGATCTTCATAATTTGGAAAAAAAAAAATCTCAACACATGTAAATGAAGATTTGGGACAAAGGGGACAATGTTGTTGCCAGCCTTTCTTACTATAAACAAGCAAGATTTTTAAAAGCCTCAATTTTAGTGACACAATATTAAGGGATAAAAATGTGGAATTCTTTTAATTTATGTTCAAACCCTAGGACCCTCACTTTGTCTTTATTTATTTGTCGGTAATTTAATTGTAGACCCATAATTGTGAATTCAAGAATGCTGGAACAACTCAACATTAGAACTGAAGTTCCAGGAGTCAAAACTTGTGCTGGATCATCCTAAGCTTGCTGCCAGTGGTTCATTCTCTCTTAGATGCACTGCAAGGAGGCTGCAAAAATACATCAGTATTGAAGCACTGAGAGATCTCCTCTCCTTTTATGGTGTAAGTCCAGATGGTGACAGCCTTAGAAAGGTTGTGGTAGAGCACTGCTGCATCTTAGGAAGAAATTCTTCCCTATGAAGGTGGTGAGGCCCCGGCACAGGCTGCCCAGAGAAGCTGTGGGCGTCCCTGGACCCCTGGAAGTGTCCCAGGCCAGGCTGGATGGGGCTTGGAGCAGTGTGGGATAGCAGAAGGTGTCCCTGCCCATGGCAGGGGGTTGGAACAAGATGGTCTTTAAGGTCCCTTCCAACACAAGCCATTCTGTATTTATATGATTGTCACAAATGAGGAGAAAGTGATGGAAACCAGGTCTTTTGTGAAGATACAGAAGGTGGTCTGTGGTAAAAAACACTGAGAATTTTAAGAGTGTCCTTGGCAGTTTTCATTCATCGGCATGCACTGGAAAACCCTCCCTGTGCATCATTCACCCATAACTTTGCCACTGTAGGGGGGAAAAAATCTAGAAGGTCTTTCAGACAATGCAGACAAGTTTGTCATGCCTGAAAACACGCCTTGGTGTTATAGCCCACAGCTGTTGTGTCAGCAGCAGCTCAGTAAACACCCCTTCACCAAAACGGTGCAGGCCTTCCCAAAAGCCTTAGCAGTAACCTCACATTTCCCCCTCTTGAAGAAATTGGGGCCATGACCCAGAGCGTGCTAAATTTCACCAAGAGCTGCAAGGCTGAGGAAGATTTTAATAAACATGTGTGTCATGGGAACATGCATTCGGCACCCTGCCCACGATGTTTGGGTTGGGTCAAAGAGGGTCAGAGCATTATTCTCCACACAAAACTCATTGTGTTCTCCAGAAGCACAGCAAGCAGGCAGCTGAGGACTTGGGGCTTCTCAGGCTCTCTTTGCTCAAAGCTGCACAACAGAGACCTGCCAGGTAGGTGAGATATTTTAAAAGTTCTCTGGGTAGAAACCCAGACAGAAGGTGAAGTGAGGGAGGATCCAAAAATCCCCTTTGCCCTTCACAGTGCTCGTGTCAGAGCAGCCTGTACGTGGCAGCGAGGTCAGGCAGATGTTTAGGACAGCCCACAGCTGGATAGGCAGTGCTATGGGACTGGTGCTTAAATTAGAAGAATACACACACATCCCTGGCTCAAGATTCTCAGAAATGTCAAGAATTTTAAGGCAAATATTTTGTTTATAAAGGAAGAATTGATAGCATAAATCCAGCCTGTTTCTCCTACGGAAGAGCAGCAGAGGAAGAGAAATTGGACATGATCTGTTAATGAATCTCAGGTCCAGGGGAAATTGCCTAGCAAATGGCCTGCTGTGTAATCCTGAATGGTGACAGCCTCTTTCTCCAAACCAGCTTTTTCCCCACCTTCTGTCTGCCTTCTTCAAAGAAGATGTAACCAACTGAATCTTCTGTTGGGACACGCGCTGACAGGCAAACAAGGAAGGGCTCTCACCACCATGGAGAGGCAGCAATTAGGAAGATCTCAGAGCAAAGGTGGCCAGGTTTGTCTGCAATCCCATTGTGGATACAAATATGCTGCTAGCAAGAACTTTTCTTGCTTTTTCCCTGTCCTGTGAGAGATTTCCTTTCTCACAGAAGCTATCAGTAGAGTTCTGTAAACTATGGACACCTCCAAATTGTTTTTAGTACAAGTAGAGAAAATATTTTGCATATAGTTCGACCAATCATCCCAGAGGGGTGGTTAGGAAATTGACCAATTAAACTATGAGAAAACTATCCTATAAAAGAGCTGTTAAATAATGAAATAAAAGAGTCTTGCTCCTGAAATCCTGCTGGCTGCATCTCTCTTTCTACACTCTGGGAAATGGTGATAAGCAAGACTACATCCCATCAGTGCCTCCACATGCAGATTTGCCTGAAGGATTCAAAGTGCTCTGGAAATAAAAACAAAAAAAGTGCTCCCTGCAGTTCAACCAGCCAGTAATCCACAGGGAATACACCATTCTGTGTATTCAGGTGAATTAGTGACCAGTCAAAGCCTTGGTAATAAATAACTTACTCCAACACCTGTAATCAATTCCTAAGATAGTTTTAAGCCAAATATGAACAACAGGAATATGAGCATATAAGAAAGCCTGGAATATAAATGCTTGTTTAAGCACAAGATGGGTCAGCTCTTGGTAGAGCACACACTCATGTGAAGGGCTTGGGAACAGGGGCTGAATTCCACACAAAACTGAATTTTGCAGTCCCCTGTTACTGACCTACTTGCCTTTAACTTGGGGGACTCTCAGCTGTGCCCAGGAGCCTGAAGTTGAATTACCCTCTGCACACCTGAGCCCCAAATGAATATTTTTCCCCTCAAATCTCCACATTAATTTGATAAGAGAATATTTTCAGGTGCTGGGTTTTGCTTTGTACAGGCTCAGGTTCCCCCAACACACAATGTTTGATCTCATGTAGGGGTCAGGACACTCCCAAGTTCACCACCTCGAGCCAGGAAGCAGGAAACTTATTTCTCTTTTTCCCTAACTCTCGTTTATATTGAGGAAAACTGAGTTTTCATCTCATACAGGTTACCAACCAAGTTCTTTACAAATTTTTTGATAAGTTTATCTTTTTCAGTCAGGGTAGAATGTGGATTTTTAAGCTAAATTTTAGGATGATGACTAGTTTAATTATTACCACCAGTGTGTTTAGCATTGTTCAATTGAGCCTTGAAGGAAAATAAAAAAAATCTACATTTCTCCAAATTCTGCTCAGTTTGTTCCCCCGTCTGATGTTTCGGGGAGTTTTCCCAGAATTTAGATAGTGCAATGAATATGCAAATTCATACCAGACTCTTAAACCACTGGGAGATGCCTTGAGTAGAAGCTCAGCTGTGGAGCTCAGTGCCATTTGTATTGCCAAAAAGTAAACCAGGACTACCTGAGCAGCTTTCCTTACCCCCGGAGAAGGAAATGCCTCAAAGCACTTTTAAAATTCAGATTAGCGAAATGCTAATTTCACTTTGGTGCCACCTGAGAGATGTTCAGGGAAGGAACACAGGCACCAAAGGAGCTGATGGGGGGACCTGCAGCAGGTCAGCTGGAAGAAAAACCAACTTTTTGGTTTAAAACAACCAAACCTGAACCTGAGCTTCAGCATTTTCACTTATGCCCATAAGGGAAAATTATTTTGCAGGTTTTCTTTCACCTTACTAAGAGGAGATGAGAGAAGCTGCAGCAGGTTTTGCCTTCACAGCTTAGAGGCATCTTTTCTAAATCAGGATGCAGTGATAGGAACAAATACTCATTTCTCTACTACAGCAGCTACACAAGGATGTTATGACCAACAGAAAAGGGAAAAATTATTATTAAATTCTTATTAAAATTATTCAGGAAAAAGCTAAGGACTCAAAGGTCAGGACACCTATTTTCTTTGTGCTTTATCTCCCAAGGTCTTTATGTAAAAACCTGGGAGTCCCTAAAGAACTCAACATGAGCTGGAAATGTCCCACACGAGCTTTGTCCCCTTTCATACCCTGCAGGTAACCAGAGGTGTTGGTTTTGTCATAAATATCTTTGTCATTTCCCACCCTGAGACTCAGGACTGAGATATTGAATATCCAGGCAGTGGAGCACTGAAATCATGAATTACAAGCTATTTAATTCTTCACAGGTTACTGCAAGATGCAGTGGAGGTCAGAATAAATTCAGGCAACCTGCAGGGCATTTGGGTAGGAAAGAGATGATACCACTGACAAATAAAATAAAGCTAGGAGCAGCATAATGATAAAAGCCCACTAGTTATTAAACACCTTAACAACCCAGTTGCTTCATAGTTATTCCCTCATTCCACCTCCTTGATTAGCATAAAATTAAAAAATTATGAGCAAACACCTAGTTCTGAAAAAACCTGAAAAGCCAACATTACTTGACAGTTCCAAATACTTCTTTTCTTTTGGCCAGGAACAATATCTCAGTTCTACAAATGCCTTAAAAAAAGCTACTGCTTTTCTACTTACCACAGACTCTTCCTTTCACAGGCAGCTGAAAAGTTCCCCACAGAAAACCCAAATAACTACAGGTATTCTCTCAATATATAGATAATGACCTGACTTAATTGCCAATTAGTGGGGCTCCTCCCAGGGAGACTTTATTTTGTAAAGGAGTCCTTCTGAGTCAATAATCCTGAAATGTATTTAAGCTTTTTACATGTATTTAGAAGAGGCTGTATTGAAGTGAAAATAAGGGAAAAAAGAGAGCAGTTGAAGGCGGGTTTGTTCTTTATTTTCATATTTCTAGTGAATATTAATATTAGCTGGTGCTAAGCACTTTTCATTCAAGAGAGTTGTTTTTTTTTTAAATAAAGAAAAAGGTAATTTCAGGTAGAGTTAATAACACAGCTGAGCTCTTTTGGTACTTTTAAGCTTGGGCGCAAGGGAGAAGGAAAACAACTCATGCTAAATAAAAGAATAAAATAAAAATTTTCCTGGCTGATAATTTTCTTTTGAGGTCGTCAAGATGAGGCTCAATAAGTGCTGCAGATAAAAGTCAACTCACAATTTTCAGTTCTTTCCAAGACATTTAGTGGACAATTCTTGCTGGAGCACAGGAAGCAGAAATGAAAAGCTGTTGAAATATTATAAATAAAGCTGTTGAAATATTATAAATTCTAGGCTGACAGGAGGATTTCCAACTCACTGAGACACAATTTTGTTTGAAAGAGAAGTTTCTTTTACTTTTCTATTGCATACAATTAAACACCCTTTGTTTATATGATATTATTTTCCAGCCTGTTTAAATACTGTTTCAAGTATTATTAAATATTAACATAAGAAGGTATTTTCCATTCGTGGTTTGAGCCTAAAGTTCCTCATTAAACATTAATAGAGCAAGTTGTTGGATTATTAATAGTTTTTCTTCTGTGATCACTTAAGAAAAATAATTTGTGAGAATTGTTTATTCTGCATTACTGTGCTCTTGTTTTAGACCTGGTGTTCAGCTGTTGTGGGAAATTAGATTACATGCCCATGAAGTAACCTGCTGGCTATAAATCCCTGAAATAATTTCATACCAGAATTATTTAATCTGACCAGACACCTGAGGAAAACCAGATGCTTCTGTTTTGGTGTTTTAGTTCTGGTACAGAGCCCCTGGGCTGCAGCTTGCGCTGCAAAAGTTTCACATCCCAGGTACAGAAGAAGAGGGAGAGGGGGAAAAAATTGTCTCCAACTTTTCTCAGACTTTAAATATTATGTTTAAGCTGTTCAATACCAGAATACAAATATTCAAAGAACTTCAAATGGTGGTTCCACATCTGCTGGGTGGTTTTCCATGAAGCTGGGACCAGAGACCATTGAAGAAATCTACATCACTAAAAGAAAAACCAAATTTCAACAGGTTTGCTCATTCCTAGAAACCAGTCCCTTGAAATGACAAACAAATGCTTGCTACATTGTTGGAAAAAAGTATTGCTATTTACACTTGTATTCCCCTGATTTATATTTGCATTACATAATCAGTATAATTAGGCAGACTGTACATTGCAATTCTGCATATTTTTTTTCACTCACACTCCAACTGTTTTCTTTTGCTTTATTTTTTTTAACTATCAAATGACTTCTATTCTAAAGGTGCTGCTCTGCCAGCTCTGGTGAAATTTTTGGTCTTACTTTGCTTCCAAAGCATAAATAATCTCTAATGTTTGATGCTCTGCCATAGTGAGTACATTGCAAATGTGAAAGGGTGATCTCAGAAAATGAAATACAGGGGTGGAGGTCTGGCCAAAGCAAATCCACAGAGCAGGATGGAGTCAGCTTTGAAGCTGGAGGAGCTCAGATCCCATCCCTCACTGCAGTATCTGCCCACCTGGTGTTTAGTGTACTAGTTTGAAATCAAACCAGTGGGAGATCACAAGTCAGAATTATAATTTTAATAGGAGAAAATTAAAAGAAATNAGATGGTAACAGAATATACTTCAACCCAGGACATTTAGCTACAAACTTGTAATAAAAGATGTAATGCAGATCTGGCTAATCTCAGGCTGTATTAAAAAAACCAAAACAATTTTATACAGATGAATCAGTAAGATCTCTGTAATATTTTAATCAGGGTTACTCTTACTGACCCCTGAGTTCAATTTAGCCCAATGCAGAATGTCCAGCTCTAGCATACAGATGTCCACAGTTTATTATTAAAAATTCACCAAATTTTGTCATAAATACCTTTGTCATTTCACATTTTTCTTCCCACTCAGAACCCCTTTTTCATGTAGTGTTACTGCATGGGCTGAGGTTCGTAGCAAAACATCAAACTCTGGGCCCTGCAGCAAAACTGTGCGTGGTGACAATGATGGCCTGAGGTGAGATAACTAAAACTGTCCTTCAGGAGAATTTCAGCACAGCCATAGAACTCCAGGACCAATATCTTTTCTGCTGGGCATTAGATGCTGTCTGCTCACTGTCCCGCTCTTCCAATTTATATTCTAGAAGCTTATGAAGGACAATCTTCCCTAATGCTTCATCTCATATGCATTTGAAGAATTGAAGATTTGCTGTGATGGAGCTTCTCAAAGTGAAATAGCAACTGGGCTTCTGAGGTGCTTCTTGTTCTGAAGTAGTTCTTGTTCTTTCCTAAAGATTTAGCCAAATCGTTCAGTTGCAGAGGTTAAAAATCCTAAATGAAAGTGAAAACCCCTGCCAATCCCAGCAATTTGGTTCTTAAGGGAAACCCTATTTCCACATTGGGTTTGTGCTCTTAGAAGCTCAGTTTGAGCTTTAGTGCAGCTTTGATCACTTTTTAACTGGGCCTTTTACCAAAATTATTTTAGACACTCAAGTGCTGTAATTTTTAAATAGTTTCTGTGTAATGATCATCTTGTTTGTCATTAATTACCCAAACTGCTGTTTCCCGCCATTTATCCGCAAGCTTTCCTGAGTGTTAAATTCCTTCCCTTATTGATTGATGTTATTAATTACTCTATAACCTTGTAGATGAGTGTAATTTCATCAGGGTAATATAAATCTCTAGGAGAGCTGCAGGGCTTGATTCCACACCCCCAATATATAATTACATCCCTTGTTTCTCCTGCCTGGTGCTTGGCTGTTCAAACAGAGGTGCCGAGGCCTGACCTTGGTAACCAAGGGGCTTGTTTGGGTGAAAACTGGAAGGAAATTTGCACGACCAAATAAATTTATCCGAGGCCAGAAACAAGCCCATGGCGACTGGAATACCCAAAGTTTGAACATCAAGGTGTCAGGAAGCAAATCTGAATTCCACCATTGCATTTGCTATTGTGAATGTGGGCATTTAAAAAATGAAATGGCTTGTGAGGGCTGCCACAATGGCTACTGGTGCTGCTGTTATCTGTTAATCTGATTTTAATTTAATTTACCTAAACTGGACAGTATAAATATGGCACAAGTAGAGAAGACAAAACACTGGGACGCTTTGATAGCGAGTGAGAGAAACAGGAGATTGGAAAGGACTTTCATCCCATGAAAGGTGCCATGAAATTAAAAGGAGCCCTATGTACCTGCATTTTTAAATTCATTTTCATTTTGAATACCAGAACAAATTTTTTTCTGGTGGTTTATTCTTTGAGTGTGATCAGAGGAAGAATATGAAGATGAAATTAATATAATTTCCTTCCCCTGTGAGAATCCTGCAGTAACAAAATGTGCTGCAAAAGAAGATGCTGCTTCAAGAGGCAGAGGCAGGGTAGTGTGGCAGAGGAAACTGATTCTGAACTTAGCTAGGACTGTTTCACACTCTGGTAATAGCAGAAGGGAAAAGCAAAATCCAAATTACGTTTTAATTTGTCCGTTATGTTCATCTGCTCGCAGGTAACCATCATGAATTTTGTGCAAGGATACCCTTGAAATCCACTCTAATGGGGATAACTGTGAGCTGCACTTCAAGTGTTAGACAGAGATGGAAATTTAGGCTTATTTCTTGGAAAAACATTTGTTTTCTGAGGTAAAAAAGGTAAAAAAAGAGCAATTATTGCTGTAATTATCATTAGTATAGTTTACCAATATTTAATGTTTATTTTATTATATATCCTCAATACCACACTTCAGCAGCAGTAAACCATAACTGGTTTACCTATTTCAAGAAGCAGCACTTCCATTAATGATATTTGTAATCTGGAGAACTTTATGGACGTTTCTTTTTGAGATTTTAGATACAGCAAAATGAAGAATAATCAGCTCTTTCCTTTAACTTCTCAAAATTTAATATATTTTCATCATAGCTCCTTGTGTTCATCTCTTCTGTAAACAATCCTACAATCTTTCAATCTCTCTTTATGAAATTTTTATTCCAGCACCCTGATCATTTTCATAACCAATTTCTGAACCCCTTGTGATTCTGTAATATACTTCAGGATGTTCTTTTGTATTTTTTATGAGAGGTAGAATAACAGCTCCTTTCGCTGTTCTAATCTGCCTTCCAGCCTCAAACCATTTTCAGTCTTCTCTACCTACTCCTGACGTTTTATTCCCGTTTTGTCCTGCACATCCTCTCCTATATTTCTGAGCAGGAGATAGGATGTGCGTCAGCTATTGCTGATATCCCAGAGTTTGACATCTCCATCAAAGCTGCTGTTAGAGCCAGAGCAGGGTGTATAGATTTGTCTTCTGGAACTGTGTGAGGCTCATCTTAAGATGAAAAATACCTTGCGCGTGTGTTATCGGGGAAGAGGAATGAAGAATAGGAGCTGCTGGTGTTTCACTAGTGGCAGGCAGCAGAAAATCGTTTGATATATCCAATAAAGCCTGATTTAATACTAACATTTTGAAGATTCCTCATATTTAGTTTCAAATATTGCCCCCCAGAGCTGTAGTTAAAAGCACCCATAAGGGACCTTCTCTCCTCTTCTCCAAGACATGGTCACCTCTATTTGCACCACAGATGACTTTCTAGGTGTTTGTTATTAAAATTCTCAGATGATAAACACAAAACTTGTCTCTTTTTGCTGCTTAAATATGTTCACTCTGAAGTTTTTACCTGTTGTCTGACCAAATCTTCCATTCTCCATCTTTTTTTTGTTTTACATTCCTCAGTAGCTACAAACAGATTCTGTCTTGACAGCAATCTTTCCAAAAATTTAAGATAAATATTGTATTGCTTCTGGTGTCATCTCTACATTAACATATTACAGAAAGAGCCTTGACATTCTCTTCCTAAAATCCAATTCAGTGGTTTATTTGTCTACCAGATATTTAGAAACAATTTGGTGGGTTTTTTCCTAGTGTGTTGCTGGGAATGGAAGTCAAAAGAGCTCACCCTGTGATTCTACTGTCTCCTTTTCCATGTTTTTAAGTACTTGGAGGAAGCCTACAAGGAAGATGAGGAGAGACTTTTTACAAGATCACATTGTAGTCTTTGTTATAGTTCTTTCTATAAACCAATTATTAAGTTTCCTTTACCTTCAGGGATGAACTTATTCACGCTTGTGTACACAGATGCCAGCTCCCTCTGACGTATTTGGGACAATACGAGAGAGAAATCTCTACAGGAATTTAAAATTAGAAATTAAAATAAGATTGGAGATATGAATGTCCCAGGAGGAGTTAGCTGGAAACCTGGTCATTCAGCCAGAGTCAGCAACAGGAACATGGTAATATGGAAAGCAGCTGTAAAAAACCCAGGACCCAAATTCCTTCAGGTCCATGGGTTTTGCATCTACCTGTATGAAAAAAATACTCCTGTGTCTGTCTTGGGGAGGATTGGTCCTGAATTATCAGAAGGGTTAAATCCACTTCTGCTCAGTGGAATCAAACAGAAAAAGAAATAAGTCTGTTCATGGATGCAAGGCAGGGAGTAAGAAAAGCACTACAATTATAGTATAAAAAAGAATTTTGAAGAGAAAGGGGAACTCCTTTACTAATGTATTAAAGTATTTAGATATGTGTCTATACATATCCTTCATAAAATCCATTTGCCTTTAAAATAGACATTCACTGATTATTCTGAAACACATTTTTCTGATATTATTCTGCATCCCCTAAGGCACTTTTATTTGTTACAATGAGGTGCTGCAGCACTTACACATAATGGGAACTCATTTGAAGACTCTAAGTGCTATTGTAAATAAATGTAAAGGCAGCCAGCAATGGCTGGGCCTAAAGAATAAGTTTCCCATGGAAACAGGGCTAATTTAATCCAAGGTCATAAGGAATGGTTGCACCCTGTAAAGATTAACTGTTCTTCTGAAAGAGTCTTTTAAGTTTGGAATAATGGTTATTGCTTCATTGGCCATGTATCAGCTCAGGTTCTTCAAGCTGTGTTCTCCTGTGATTCCATTCACAGCAATTTAAAAAAGATCCAAAAGTGTTTCAGTCAAAACTTGCAAGCAGTTTACCCTGGGATTTCAGCACGGGGCAATTGCAGAAAATGAAGTAGTTTAGAATGGTGTTAGTGTTGTGAATCAAGGAATTTTTAAGTAATAGAGGGGAAAAAAGCAAAGAAGAGGGAATTCTTACGATCCAGCAAATGATGTTTTTTAGTTTCTGAATTGGTACTGGAAAACAAAATGGACCAGTTCTGCCGGTGTCAGTCAGTGTGAGTCTGAATTCAGTGGGAGACAATGATTTTATGTCAACTTGGGGTTTTGGTTCACCTGACTGTTTATTATCTTAGTGAAAAAGCCTGACCCGGAATGACTCTTCCAACAGGAAAATGTTCACAGCAGCAAGTAGCTGATAAATTAATTATCTCTCTGATAATCTCACTGACTTTGGCTAACTGCTTGCTCAGAAGACATGAAACTACCCAGGGAAGCAGTACAAGGCCTTTACTGAATGATCTGACAACAAAAGCAGATGCAGGGAATCATTTCATTGAGACAATTTTTAGAATTTATTTTGTGACTCAAGGAAGCACTAATTGCTGATGAGTTTGTATCCAGAGTTGTCTTCTGCATTGTCAGGGCATTGACAGCACGGGAGTTTGTTCTGACAGCTGTTCTGCCTGTGCTTTGCATCTTAATCAGGCAGTTTTTGAAGAGTTATAGCAGCATTTGCCACATCCCCTCTTCTGCAAACATTAATTAATTAAGCAAAACTCTTGCGATACAACAGAAACTGCAAAGTCTATAAAGCAAAGACGGAGGGTGAAGAGGTGAACAGCTATTAGCGCCCACTTTGTTAGTGACCGCTGAGGTGTTTTTTATGGCTGTTTCTTGATGTTAAAAAGTCCCGAGCCCGAGCCAAGAAACTGGACACTCCTGCGATTCGTGTTCAGGTTGTTTATTGTTTCTTATCTCTCAGAGTCTGGAGCAAGGTCGGCAAGACCTGCTCCTCCAAAATTCACAGCAGGAATGACGCCTGAGAAGGCCATCTTCACCTTTTTATCTCTTTCAGGAAAACCAACCAAGTTCTACAACGTGTAATTATTTATAAATCTTTTCCAATTAATTTCCACTTTTTCTTAACATGACAGTGCTACCTTCACCAATGACCATCATCTCCGTCACAGGAGAAAATGGAGGGGAGAGAAGAAAGAGGAAGGAGAACGGGCACTGCCCTTTGCCCTCCATCTTAACTTTCTTCTCTCATACCTCCATAAATCTAAAACTACAATCACCCAGTGACAAGATAAGCTAATTACACACTTTCTTTCTATTTTGTATTTCATCTCTCAATGTGGGCAGCGTTCTCCGATGACACGGCTCAAGCATAGAGTTCTGTGCTTTAGTCTCGAGTTCCGAAACAGTCTGGCATAGCTCCAGACCCCCCTGTACAGTCTGAGGAGTATTCTGGGCTGCCACAAACAGCAACAGCAAGGAATGGTGAAGGCAGCACGTGGCAGACAAACTCCCCAAGGCTGCCTGGAGCTGTGTTCTTGGCCTGCCCAAATCTCAGCTCAGCAGGCCCGGGTGTGCCTCATGTCCTCCTCACCATCTTCACAGGGTGCAACCATTCCTTGTGACCTTGGATTAAACCAGCCCTGTTTCCATGGGAAGCTTATTCTTTGGGCTCAGCCATGGTGTGGAGCTCAGTCTGAGGTGTTTTATGAGGATGTGTGGAGTTGCCTTCCTGCTTGCCTGGTGCGTGTGTGTGATGCGGATTGTCCAGACAGAACTTTTCAACAGCAACACTGTTAGCTTGACCTTGCTTTTGTATTAGACAGATAATTGTTTGATAAATTAAGGGTCTATGTAGATAAACTGCAGATTTTGTCAGGTCAAAGCTGTTGGGATTCACCTAATTTGCCTGTGTTGTTGAGTTAATGAGCTTTAACTCACTGGTTTGGTATATTGTGCAGTAAGTTGTGGAAGTAATGCCTTCTTTATACCTGTTCTTGTAAAGAAGTTCAAATGGCACCTCTGAATCTTGGTAGGCAAACATTTTGATTATTGTAAAGTTGGGATTTTGACATGAAACCTTTTTTTGTTTTTTGTGACTGGTTCTGTTTGGAGATTGAGTTATAATGGGTCTCCAATTTCATCTTTAGGAGGCTTGTTGTAAGTTATTTTTGTTGTTTTAATGAATAAAATATGATCACTGAACTACCACTGCCAGAGGGCAATTTTTGGTGTCCAAAGAGATCAGAGAAGCTGTGGCTGCCCCTGGATACCTGGAAGTGTCCAAGGCCAGGTTGGACAGGGCTTGGAGCAACCCGGGAAAGTGGAAGGTGTCCCTGCCCATGGCAGAGGGGTAGAATGATTTCTATTTAAGGTCCCTTCCATCCTAAATCATTCTAGGATTCTGTGATTTTATTTTGAACCTGTGGTTTTTCTTCATGGAATAGCTGAAATTGTGGACTGCAGTCTGGGAATAGGCTTGAAAAGGGAGTTTTGAGGGAATACTGATTTTATGAAACTTTTTTTCTTCATGATTAAATGCCTAAAAGATACCAGGGGAGAAAAAGAAGGCTTTGAGATCACTCAGTACCAGGTGATATCTGAAGATAGCCCATAACTTATTGCAAGAGTCAGCCATGTTCAGAGCATTGATTTAGAAGGGGGTGTGACTTTTGTCTCTGATCCAGTCAAATTCATAAACCATATTTTGGCTCTTTTAAAACTCCATCACCTTTCCTCAGTGATGGCTTCCCACCCTTTTTTTTTCCACTATGGATTGTACAGTGTACATTTTTAAAATCACTCCTGTGTTCCCCCTTTCCCAGGCAGACACTGTCCCTCTGCCACCAAGTGGGAAAAATTACTAAAACATGTATGTTTTTTTCAGCTGAATGCTCCAAATAGTGCCATGGCTAACTGACCTTCACATTTCCCACCATGACCACAGTCCTAAACTTCTCTCTGGGATCACAATTGCACTGCAACCTTATGTTTTATGGTTTTGTGGGTTTGGTAGGACAAAGCCCAGCAAGCAAATTTCTTCCTTTCTCCACATCCAGGTTCTTGGAAATAAGAAAGAAATTCAGTCCTAGGAACAAAACTTTCTCTTCCTTTGTCTTTCCAGTGTCAGGGAGGTGTAGTTCTGATGAACACTCATTATCATTTCCTTGCTTCTAGAAGCTCATCATCTTCCTTGAATTTCCAGGCAGTGCTCAGAGCAATCACCAGCTGAGCAGGGGAGGGGGGGAGTTGTTTCTCACATATTGAAAAAGCTTTTTAAAATAAGAGTTTCCAGTGTTGTTGCTCTCTTCTTCTTTTTCTTTTTTTCATTGCTTTTGGTACATTTCATGCCTGACTTGTGGTTGAGTTTCATAATCTTCCTCCCATCACTTAGAGCTGTGCTGCTGTCCAAAGGGTTTGAGCTTGGCGTGGATCTCTTTGGATTTGGGAGAATATTGATCATCTTACTGGTTCTCCTAATTTAATGCGTTCAAGTTGGTTTGTCTACTTTGTGATCTTCCCTAAAGACAACCCACCATTTCTTACTGCTGACCCTTTCAATTTTTATCAGGGAACCTTTTCACATCCCTTTTTTAAATTTACTCTCATGGCATTCACCTGTTCCTTCCTAGAACATTAGTTACTAATGACCTTTTGATCCACATTTTTCTTTTCTTCTCCCTGTTCCAGTAATATTTCGAAGTTAAATATGCCATGGCAGCTGATGTGGCAGCAAAGAAATGAGTCATCTCTTAGAACATGGAATTATTTTTTTCTAGTCTGTAGCAGGAATTTCCTTGAATTAAAAGAAAAGGTCAGAATTCAGAGAACGAGAGGCAATGACAATGGAGTGAATAATCAATCTTGGTGCACAGCAGAAGTGCGTGTGACTGGGATTTAAAGAGGGGGAAGAAGTTTAAAGAAGTATTATTTTTTTGACAAATAATGCAGTAGAAATAAGTGACTAAGAGCTAACACCCTGAGCATGCTGTTAGCTTTATGTATTGTTCTTTTGCTCACACACACATTCTGTCCCGGCTTTCAAAAGCCTTCTAGCCTCACTAACTTCATCCTCCTTTAATCTAATCTTTGCTTTTCTTGTCTCTCCATGGCAGAGACTTGCTCTACAGATATTTTCCAGATGAGGATCTTTGACTTTTGCAAATAATGGCAGAAATAAATACTCGGAGTAAATGATAGGTACAACACGTGTATGTGATTTTGAGGAGGAGCCTGGCTGGAGATTACTGAAAACATTAGATGGATGCAAAAATGTCCATATCAAAACCACATCATCCCTTTCTGTTCTCCGTTCCAGCAAAAAACTGAACTCAATCAAACCAAGCACATTGGAACAGGGAAGAACAGAAGAAAAAGAAGAATGAAGCCCAGTGGTGTCACTTAGTACAAGAAATGGGAGGTCATCACAGAATCACAGAGTGTCCTGAGCTGGGAGGGACCCACAAGGATCACTGATCCAACTCCTGCCCTGCACAGACACCCCAACAATCCCACCTGTCCCTGAGAGCGCTGTCCAAACACCTCTTGAACCCTGCCAGGCCTAGGGCTGTGCCCATTCCCTGGGAGCCTGTTCAGTGCCCCACCACCCTCGGGGTGAAAACCCTTTTCCCAATGGTGTGATGGTGTTTACTCAGTATTTTAATTACAGGGACTTAGACCAGCAACACTGTGGGGAAGGGCTGAGGGGAAGGAACAGCTGGGAGTGTGAAAATGGGTGACAGTTCCTGCAGTGAGAAGCTGCTCAGAGCCCTGGAGCTGACCCAGCCCAGCTTCCACCCTCCACCAAAGGCTCGCTCTTGGGAGCTGCTGGAGAACCCTCCTGATTTATTAAACTGGCAGTCCTTTGGATGAAATCCTGGTGCTGCTGCTGCAGCAAGAAAACAAATGATGGAGGCTCCTGAAGGTTTTCGTTTTGACCCTGACAGGAGACAAAACACGCTGGTAACAGGAGTGTTCTCCAGAGATTTCAGTGCCAGGCTTCTCTGGGTACACGCCTGTTTGCACACGCTGGGAATTAGCAAGAAGAGATTATCAAGGGCTATCAAGGACCCAGCCAAAGTCCTAATTTGCTTTGGCACAAGTGCAGACTGACATAAAGACACAGATCAGCCTGTTCTGCCCAGCCTAGAAAAACCCTGGCTGGGATGTATCAGCTGAAGGAGTGGGTGCCAACAGTGGGAAATCTGTGGTGGTGTAGGAGATGAAAATCTCCTCTTTGGGCTTCGTGATGATCCATAAAAAGTGGAGCTAGGAAAGGTACAAAAGTTCAAAGTATCCTGTTGAAAAGATCACAGAAGGAATCCTGAAAATAAATAAGAGAATACACATTTGGGCTTCTGGAAAAGCACGAGAGTAAGGATCTTTGCTTGGGTTTAAATGCCTCCATGCCCCATTTGACTCACACAGCTTCAAATGATGCTGTAGACTTTTGGCTTTGACTCCCTTGTAGAGATCAAAATTACTGAAATGGGAAGGTTTTTATAGAGTTCAAAGCTGATGTTACTGCAAAACTGGGAGCACTGGCACAGTTGCTTAGGGCAGTGCTGGAGTCCCCATCCCTGGAAGGATTTAAAAGCCATGTGGATGTGGCACTTGGGGACATGGGTCAGTGGTGGCCTTGGCAGTGCTGGGGCATGGTTGGGATCAAGGATCTTAAAGGCCTTTTCTACTGACCCTGTGATTTCAGACAGTGATTTTGCTACACTGGGACACCAGGAGTGCTGTAGGCAAAATAAAATCCTACAGGAACTTTCCCCTGTGCTTGCAATTCTGTATTCAGGTGGCAAGGTCTGAGTGTCAGCAATAAAGAAAGGCTCCCTGGTGCACTATCAACCACTTAAGAAAATGATGCCCCTTTGCCAAAAGCCCTTTGGGTCATTTTTGGCAAAGACGTCGCAATCATTTAGATTGTGACTGTACCTTTTTTATTTGTTATACCTTAATGCCTTCACAGGAAGGCAAAGTCAAGCCTCTTTTGAATGGCATTTCCAGTAATATTCACATCTCTGCAAGCGATGTCTCTCCTGAGAGCCCCTTGATGGACGTAACGTGCAGCTTAGGGATATTATAAAAAGTTTGGAAACAGAATGCTTGTCCTTTCTGCCAAGTACAGGTGAGAAACCTTGGCCTTTGACCATGTCAGGCTTCATGGGTTTTCAGTGAAATGAAGTTTTGATTCTCTTGAGTTGACAGAAATAATTTGGCAAAGCTTTCAAGGCTGGGGAGAAGAGCACTTGCATTTTGCAGTGACCGTCTCAATGTGTGCCTTCAATCATCTTCTCAGTAATATAGACTGAGTCCCTTCTGAGTCCAAGTTCTTCACCAGAGACACCTGAACTCTATGAAAATGGGCAAAACTTGCACCTTTCTGTTCGTAAGAGAACTTCACCAAATGAAGAGAATTTCCTAAAATGATGTTTAAGCTTTAGACAGAAAGACTCAACATCCTTTTAGAAATAGAAGGAATCTAAAATGAGTCAATATAAGGGAATTGAAATGAATCCACGTGTAAGGCTCCAAAGAGCTGCTCAGCACTGTGGGACAGGTTTACCTCCCGAGAGAGCCCCTCAGTGGCACAGAAGAAATGGCCTCTGTAGGGAAAGACTTGCTGTGGTAACAGACTTTTAAAAGATAAGAATTCTACAAAAATTTGCAGTGGTCCAATGAATAAACAAATGTAGAGAAGCCTGGCAAGCAAAAAGGAAGAAGAGGGGACAAAACCATTTCAAATAAATTGCCAAGGATTTTATTAACAGCATCCTACTGAGGCCTTGACAGCATGGATCCAGTTTGGCAAGGGGGAAACATATCCCTGTTTGCAATAGACTTCTCTGCATGTAGGGTCATGAAATCCATAAAAAGAAGGCAAAATAAAAGGACAAAGACCCTCCTTGTTCTTCATGTCATTCAAGAACTTGTGACAGCTTTGGCTGGCAGGCACTCAGTGCCTGTCAATCCTGTGCCTGTCAGGATTTTGTAGGGTGTGACAGATCATTTTATCTCTTTAAGGATCCAGCCAGAGGGTTGGAGAACCTGTAACGAACCTTGCTTCCAAAGCAATAAAATAAATGAGTGAAGGGTTTTTTAAATGCACCTCTAAAATAATGAAGTGAACCTTTTAAATCAGGTCTGGCCCAAATACAAATTAATTTGGCATATGGATAATCTCCAGCAAACTCTTACTAGGGCAGAGAATTCCCCCTCCCATCTGCAGGGCTTTTAAAACACCTTCAGAGCCAATCCTGAAATGGCAACTTGCAACCTGAGGGTTTCACCAATAAATCAAAATGGCAAAACTCAGAGAGGAAAAATTTGAATACCTAATTTCAGGTAAAATGACAAGGTTAAATGCCTTGCTGGCATTTAGATACTGTGCTGAGTGCACTTGAAATGCAGATATATTGCTGGGAGTTTGAGAAGGCGGCGATCCTAGGACAAAATTTATAGCCTGTCATGGTAGAAATTATTTAAAGAAAAACTGAGTATCTCTGGAAATCTCAAGGAAATATACAAAAAAATCAAGGGCTAACAAAACAGTAAAAAAATTGAAGACGTGTGATGGGAGGGACTTTAAAGTAAAAATTAGGATTTCATTTAAACAAAAATGAAGAGTTTCTGAAGACAGTTTGGGTGGCATGTAAAACATAAAGAAATTACAAACACGGAGACAGTCCAGGAAGTTTGCTATTCCCTGAGAAGCCAAAAAAATGGCATTATGGTGTGCAGAGTAAGAAAGATGCCAGAGCAGTAGAACCATGAGTATTCTTCAGAAAAACACTGATCAGATACATCAACAAAAGTGGGGAAAAAAGGTATCAAAAATTCTGGATAAGTGGAAAAAGATGCCGCCTGGACCTGCTGGCTGCCCTCTTGCCAAGGATGGAGCTGGGCATTTATGGCCACAAGGTCACACTTGCAGGACTTACATTCAGCTTCTTGCACAGCTGGACCTTCAGGCCCTGTTTTGGAGAGCAATTCCTTGTCTATAACAGGGATATTTTTCTGTTTAAGTACAAAAAGTGTATGTGCAGCTGCAGAGCCCAGGCTGGAAGAGTAGGGTGAACCTCCAGAGCTCCTAAGAACTCTTGAAGAAACCTGGCTATGCCATAAAGTATTTCTGCAGGGAAGAAGAATAATGGCAAAATGCATCCTAATAATTGCATTTATGCACTTTGATCTGCATAAATAAATATGCTGTGGCTTCCCTTTCCCTTCTCCAGAGCCTCTGGCAAAATGTGACAGCAAAATTTGGCAAGAGGAACTCTTGTTTCTTCATAACAGACTCCTCTGGGTATCTTGAATTTCAAAATGGCCTTTTCTACTGTTGAAAAAGAAGATCCAAGAAAAAGAAGATCCAAGCAACTCAAAACTCAAGGTCACTGTGACTGACAGGCTGCTGGAGAGTCACTGACACTAAAGGATTTGACAGCCTTGCAAACACTCGCATCCGACGAGAGTTTTCCTTCTAAATTATAAATTTGCTGGTAGAAATCCAACAGGGTCAGGAGATGTTGCATTTCGAAGTTTAGATGCTTCTCGCTTCTCGTCAGGTTATCTTTGACATCGTGATTTGGTGCAGAACGTCCTCTTTGCTCCAGCTGAATCTCAATCAGGTGTCTCAGCTCCCACTCCACCACATCCACCCCCACCTCCGCTGGTGGCTGCGGTAATCTTCTGACCCCATAAATGAGACAACAGGACAGGAACAGTCTCCCTGAGCCATTTGCAAATCCAGAAACCCTCATTTGCAGCCAGCAGCTGAGCATTCTTTCAAAGAAAAAAAAAATCAAAATAGAAAAATAAGGACTTGCAAAGGCTCTGCTGAAATGGTGATCTTCTGCCTAGTGTAGGAGCTGAGCTGGGGAGAGTAAAGGGGAGGAGTTCTCTCCAGAGCAGGCAGGGGCAGCACTGAACCACAAAATGCTTCAATTGCTCCCATGGCTGGAAAAGTGACGGGGTCAGGAACAGCCCCAGCAGAGCTCTGCAGCAGCAGGTGCAAGAGGCAAGTTCCACGTGGGAAATTATCAGTATTTTTAGGTAGTTTTGAATCATGAGGAGAAAACAGATTGTTGTGGGGTTTTTCCTGTGTCATCCCAAACATGATTTAGCTTGTGTGTTTTCTGTTCATTTTCTGTTTTCTGGATCATTTTCTGTTCCTCTACTAGACCTCACCTTCAACAGAGGGTTTGCCAGTGGGAGTTTGCAGAGATGTGAAATAAAAGAGTGTTGGCTCTGCCCTGAGCACACCGACAGTGATTCCTGGATTTAGACAAGTCTCAGTTCCTGCTCTTTCAGCCAAGCAGTGAAATCTGCCTGTACAGAACACAGATATCTGAGCAAAGGTTTCGATACAGAAGAATCTTCCCCAAAAAAGCCTCCATTGAATGCTTGGCTTGCATTCCTGTCACTTTCCTTTTCTTAAATTTAGAATTTCTAATGTAAATAGAAAACATTATGTAAAAACTGCCCTAAATAGAGTAAGGTCAAGCATTTACAAATATTTTAGGGTTATTGAAGCACCAATGAGTTGAGTGCTGATTGCACACTTAAAATGATCATGTGTGGGATGTCCTAAGAAATCCTCTTTGAGAAAGAAAAAGCATGGGCTCATGCTGGACCTGGAGCAAGAAAGGAGGATGTTTCAAGAACTGAAAGTGCTGAATGAATAGTTTGACTTATGTTGAATATTTCGCTCTGTTTCAAGCAGGTCAGTTTCAGGAAGAAAAACGGCACAACAAAATTTCTGGAGGTGTTAGTGTGCCTGACGTTTTAATAACAGGAGTAGCTATGGCCCCTTTTCATCTCAGACATTTGAGCTCTTCCCATGTCGAGTACTAAAGGGAAAATACCCAGGTTTTCAAAAGCCAACAAGGTCTGTGCTGATCGTAGTGATTCTGGGTGACATTTTGCCTTCCATGACATGGCAGAGTGAGTGCTCCTTTCAAAGCTAAATGGAGAGCTGGGATGAGTGCTAAAAATCCAAAACTGCCTTTGTTGTCCTGTTTTTTGCTAAGCCTTCTGTTTTAGCCTTGGAGTCAGAGAATTTTCACACAGTTTTATGTAAATAATGGTCAATGTTTATTTAACCGTCTTTTCTGTTTTTCATTCCTTTTGTGATAATAGAAAGTTTGATGAGCATCCTTTTTCTCCTGTGGGATTGAGGAGGAAGTGACATGTCCACCAATCCCTTGTGAAATTGAAAATCCTATAAAGTATGGTAACTGTAAATAAACTCTCTCTTTTCCCTCCTTTCTGCTGAACCTAGCAGGTGTGAGAGCGTCCTTTATTGTGTCCTTACCGGCACAGCCTTCCTGGAAGAGTTGACTCTAGAATAACAGAGACCTCTGGATGTTTTCAGCTCGAAGGATTCGTGCTTGTGCTGTGCTCAGCTCTCTGATAACATCACACCCCTGGGTGCAGGCAGGACAGGGACATCCAGTGTCTGTTATTCACTGACCCCATGCCTTTTTTTTCCCAAACACACATAAGGTTTGGAGGAACTTCTAGTGGTCTCCTAGGCCTGCTGTCACCTCTGAGACAGAAAGAAGAAGGGATGAATCTGCTTCCAATGTGTTGGGCAATACCTCATCCATCAACCCCCTGAAACTCGCCTCTCAATCCTCTCTTTTCTGGACTAAACAAATTCAGTTTTTCCAAACTTTTCTCTCCAAGTCATGCTCTTAAATCTCTTCTCATTTTCAGTGCAGTTCTCTGAACTCTGTCAAGTATGACCAGACTTGTAATTGCAGTGCCCAAATCTGAAGGCAGAATTCCAGCTGAAGGCACTGCTGTACAGAGACAAACAGTGACCTTACACTAATGTATTCCAGACTGGAATACAACTTTTTCCATGAGGATTCATGCTGATTCCATTTTGTCTGTGTTCAGCCCCAATGTGTGGGGAGAGGACCCCTCTAAAGGCCCTTTTTTTAAAAATTTCCCCTTGATTCATTCTTAAACCACTTTGTATTTTCTTCAGTTGAATGATTCCACAAGGATTTCAGAACTTCTGTCAAAGTTACCAAGCTGAAGTTCCAGTTCTGTTTTCCAGAGTATTTTGAGTTTTTTCCCTGCCTATTAGCTACAAATGCTATCAGATCACTTTTTATCTCCACAGTCAAGTCACCAACGAAAATATTAAATAAAGCCATATACAGAGCAGATTCCATAGGACTTCCACACGAAACATCCTCCCATTTACAGATAACCAAAAGCATGTGCCTTTCTTCTGCTCCAACTTTTTAGGGAACAATTTTCTGATTTATGAGTAAAATATACGCCATATTCCCTAATTTTGGTGGAGAACGTCATACCAGAGCAGTATGAAACTTTTAAGACCTGTTTCCCCTTCTTCCTCTTCATTTATGCAGACTAAATTATCAGTCAGAGAGGAAAATTAGGTTGCTTTAAGAGAATTTCTTCTTGGCAGTTCCACAGCGACCATATTTTTATCACCTCTGACGTGCTTGTGAAATGTTTAATAATTTAATTCCACCATTTCCAGAAACGGAAGCTGAGGGAGTTTGAGAGAGGTATTTCTGATTCTCTCTTTAAAGCGCAGCCTTGCCATTCTCTTAAATCCCTTCCCCTCCCACCAACCAGGAGTTTTTAAGAATAGTTTCCACTGATTCTTTAAGTATCTGTACAAAATGGTGTCTTAAAGGCAGGGTGAGAAAAGACTCTGAAATCCCAGTGTGTCTAAACCCAGAGATGAGATAAGCTTTTGGAGATTGGTTTCTATGTAAATCTTATTTCCCATGGAGGCAAAATTAGGCTGTTAGTATCAGGAAAAGTATAAACCTCAGAAGCAGCTGCAGAAATGACTCAGAGTTCCGAAGATACAATGTGTGAGATGTTTCAGATGAAATTAAAGAGCGTAAGAAAGGTATAAATAATAATAAAGCAGTGTGATTCTATCTCAGTTATCTCAGAGCACTTCTGGAAGAATTGAAAGGCAGCTGGTGAGAAATGTTATTCTTTTCTTGGAGGAAAAAAGTCCTAAAAATGATTAATCACCTCACATGACCTTTTGAAAGTAAGTTTGGTGAACTGGGAAACCAGACATTTTTCTACACTGAATATCTGATGATTTTCTTTGACATTATTAATATTGCAGCTGGTTTAACATGCACTGTTATAAATAGACAAGTGCCCTGCACTCCCCACAGACACCTTCTGGAGCGCGTTACACACCAGAGCTGCACCTCCTTTTTATAATTCATCCTTTAGATTGACTATAAGTGAAGCTCCAGTTAAATGAACCCACAAAACTTCATCTTTACCTTATTTCTTCATCCATTTGCCTGTTGAAGGTCAGTGCTGCTCTGTGGGCAGTGGCTTTGCTCCATTTTGGAGTCGTGTTTCACTAAAGTTGGTATTTCCTCTATGATTTCCTTTTTCCTGGCTGAGCTCTACAATACACCACTAAAACCCATGGAGGAATAAAGACTGGTTAAATGAAATTTTTGCCAGAAATCCAGTCCCTGTATTGCTCATGTCTCCTACACCCATAGCTGGTGCTGGAAGGGTGCAGGGATGGATTATCAAAGATTTTTAGCATAATTAAATTATACATTTTCCAACTATGAATAACAAGGTTAAATAATACTATGATTGCTCTAATCATATTTTGGAACCTTTTCTATTTAAGTCCTGTGTGGTTTGATTTAAAAGGCCCTGTTGGATTTGAAAGGTGGTTCATTTAGTCAGTAACACTTCACCATCACTATGGTCTTCAACCTAAAATCTGAAGCACTTGAACTGAAATCAAAGCCTGTTCCAAAACTGAGGGGTTACTTGTTTTCCAGCCTCTGTATTTATTTTATACAGAAGTGTCTTATTAAATTTAATAGTGCAATAAAACCCCCATTAAAGCATTTAGTGCACAAACGCATTTAGCACAGGACCCTTTTCAGGAGAATTGTTAATCAACATGTTGAGGACCCCTGATAAATCTAAGACTTCATTTATTAGAGCCTGCGGCCATGTGCTCTTTCTCTCTTTATTATAAATAACACTAAAGCGTGTGTTTGAGACGCACCAAAGATGTTTGAAAGGCCTCTGTAGCCCTGAGCAAGGAAAAGATCACACACTCAAGAACTGAATATTCCGAGAATAACACACTTGGAATATTTTTTATGCTCTATGAACTATTTCTTCCTAAAAATCCTAACAAAACCAACAAAGGAAAAAAGCCCCAAAATACACAAACCAGAAAGAGAACGAAAGAAAAAAACTTGGTGCTTAGATCCTAAACACACTTTTTTTTTTCTCACAAGTGAGAGATGAAGCGCATAAAAAGCATTTCCTGAAGCGAGTTGTCATTTCTCTTCCTTTTCCACAAAACCAGGCAGGCATTGCTGAGAAGGGAATGTTTGCAGCTATTTTTGCCCCTCCTGTGACAGGATAAAACTTTGACAAGAACCAATACTGGAAGGTTCATCCTAGTCCATTTTTAAGTTAGAAAGTTAAGATTTGGCAAAGACTTTTCCTCGGGGTTCAAGATCCATTCCCCCCCGCTTTCAATGTCAGATAGTGAAAAATACACTTTGCTGAAAATTTCCACTTTTCTAACCAAAATTTCCCAGCTCTGAAAAGAATACTGAACCCATGCGTGCCAGGTCCATACGACTGACACGGATATATTTCAGTTGGAAATGATCAGCTGATTGTTGTTGCAAGGTAGCTGAAGATTTGTCAGTAATTTACGGGGATCGTTGCCTCTCGGGAGCTGTTCTCCAGGATAACTTTATTGTTCTCCTTTAAAATGTGCTTTGAAATGTGTTCCCACCTGAAGTGAGGAAGATTCCAGTTTTCTGCCTGCTCCAAACTCAACTCTGTGCTGGTGAAAGCACAATAAAGGGCACTCTCACACCTGCCAGGTTCAGCAGAAAGGAGGGGAAAAAGAGACTTTATTTATCTTTAACATATTTTATAAGATTCTCAACTCCACAAGGGATTGGAGGACATGCCACTTCCTCCTCAATCCCACTGGAGAAAAAGGATGCTCATCAAACTTTCTATTATCACAAAAGGAATGAAAAACAGAAAAGACAGTTAAATAAACATTGGCTATTGTTTACATAAAACTGTGTGAAAATTCTCTGACTCCAAGGTTAAAACAGAAGGCTTAGCAAAAAACAGGACAACACAACTCCATTAATTTGACCACAAATTGTTGAACAACGATTGGAAAAAACCTCGGTGGGTTGTGACAGATTGCACATGTAAGGATTTCCAGAGGATTTCCAGAGGATTTCAAGACTAAACTCTCTCACTGAAAATATCGAGATACAGAGAACTGGTCTTATTGTGCAAAAGTGAATGTTCTTGATTGTGTCTTAGTGCTTGCAAAACCACCTAAAGGTACCTCGTGGCCTTACCTTGTCCCTCCTCACTGGTGCATGTCCCCCACAGCAGCTGCCAAACTTCTGCTCTGCACTGAACTGTGCCCTGGCCACACTCAAATCCAAACTGGAGTGGATTCTCCTTACCCACATCCTTAAAGCTTTGAGCGTGTTTGTAGGCATTAGCAAAGATGCTTTTCAAGAAGTGTTAAAAACAGATAAGGAAAAAAAAGGGAAATGGACAATCCTGGGGACCTCAGTTTGTTTTGGTTTTTTTTTTCCTTTGAAAATCTTGACCTAAATCCCAAAAGTTTTGCAGAAAACACACACACAAAAAGATATTTGGTCTGTGCTAGTACAAGAGTTCTGGCCCCCCAGTGAAAAGAGCTGTCCTGTCCTTGTATGTGGGTGGAATATAAAGTTTTAATAAACCCTACCATTCTGAGTCATTCTAATCCTATTATCCCTCAGTCCTCTCACTATTCTCTATACATACAAATCTGCAGAGGCTGGGCTGGATTTTGTCCCTACTCGAATCACCTCTGCTACTTTCCCACTGGGCAGAGCAATGAGCTAAAATCAGGAGCTCTGCCCTCCCTGATGCCACCTGGGACACACATCCCTGTGCTTTCCCTAGGGGCAGCTGGAGGCCACCACACCTCCTGCCCTATATTTTGGGTAAAGAGTGGTGCCTGGAGAAGGTCTGAGAAGAACTCCTTCCCTGGGAGGGTGGAGAGGCCCTGGCACAGGGTGCCCAGAGAAGCTGTGGCTGCCCCTGGATCCCTGGAAGTGTCCAAGGCCAGGGTGGATGGGGCTTGGAGCACCCTGGGATAGTGGGAGGTGTCCTTGCCCATAGCAGAGAAGTGGCACTGGGTGATCTTAAAGGTCCCTTCCGGCCCAAACCAGTCTGTGGAGGTCTGACATCATCTGCACATCAGGTGGTCTCATCCTGGTTCTGTTTTATTCTTGTTGGGTTTTTTTTGTTGCAGTCGTTTTGGGTTTTTTTTGCAGTGATCTGCTTCCTTGGCAAATAAGGCAGACCCAGCAGAAGTGGAAAGATTCTCATCTTCACAGTTGCACACTGAAAAATAGCACTGCTTTCTGTTATATTTCTAACTTCAAATTTGCTCATATTATCAGAGATTAATTAATCTCCAGGCCTTCACTTCATCATATACTAAAACCAGGTTTTTTTTAGTGGGGCTATTTCAGTGCCCAGTTCCCTTCCTAACTGTCTCAAATCCCTTCAAATGAGTTGATGCCCTCATACACTTGAACACCACGACAATGAGCAACGCTGAAATGTCCATATGGAAAAGCTGAGTGAGACTTCACATCAGAAATCAATATTGAGAACCCCCTCAAGTGGCAGGTTTGCAATTGGCACAGCAACTTAAAAGATCAATTGCACATGTTTTGCCTTGTGCTAATTAGTCACCATGCCATTGAAATTCCTAAGTGCATGACATGATATTATTAATTGGAAATGACACAAAATTCTAGATAAGTGCTTTTGACTGTGTAAAAATATCTGTAAAAGCTGCAGGGCTGCTTCTATTTGTAGACCAGCCTGGGAAAAAAGGAAATATTTTATTTTTGTTTTGTTACATAATCAATTCAAACACATAATTTCATTAATGATGACTTTTTACCTTCTGGGAATCTATTAGATGTTGCTTTTATGATTTTTTTTTGTGTATAAAGTTTGATACATTACTCCAGATTTGACTCTCTTGGTGTGTCTTGGTTCTATGAAATATGTCCATCAGATTTATGATTTGGTTAAGAAACATTGCAACTTTGTTTTGAGTATTTCTAAAATATATGCCTGGCACAAAACCCAAATAAATTAAATTAGGCAGAATGCCTGACAAGAATAAGAGAAAAAAATCTTTTTTTTTTTTTTCTCCGAACCTTCGTCGACTTCGTTTATTTGAAGCAATGCTGTTTTCCCTGAAATCAAACTGCGCTGGTTCCCTGTGGATTTTCATTAAGAAGCTCTCCTTTTCCAAAATTCTCATCATTCTTACTGCCTTCTTTTTTTGGCTTTGAACTGCCCGTGTGTTTCTGTAGCTCCAGTGCTGGGAGAGGTGGCCGGGATATTCCCAGTGCCTGAGAAAAGCAGGATGTGTTCCTTCACACACCCTTCGCTAACAGCAGTGGTGGAGGCACCTCGGGAAGAAGTATTTAAACCTGGCAAGAAGTACTTAAAGAAGAATTAAAAACTTCAGTAAGTGAAAGAAGAGACAGCCTCACAAAAAAACTCCAACAGCTCAAAACTACTTTTGCTTTTGTGGCTATTGATCTAAACAAGTTCCCTCTGCATTGTCTGCAGTCAAAACAACAGAGAATAAATACAAACAATTTCAAGGCTTCTTTGAGCAGCCATCCAGTCTCAGGGCTGGGATTTATTGACCTTTCCCTGATGGTTCAGGTGAGGCAGCATCAGGGCTTCCAGCTGAAAGGAGAGACAGAAACAGAAGGAAGCTGGCTGATGGGTCTCCTGTGGAGATATATGGCTTTATCTCCATCTCTGCTTTCTTCTCCTGTGTCACAGGAAGTATTAAAAGGAATTTGAAGGATTCCCTTCACTTCTCTGTTGTTCTGAGTTCTCTTTTCTTTCTTGCTGCAAATGAGAGAAAATAAAGCAGTTCAGAGGAAGTAAAGCTGTGTCCCAAAATGTGTCAGTTTTAAATTGATATTAAGGAAAATTGTGAAAAAGGCCTAAGAGCTCTGGGTCTTCTTTTCTGGGANGCAGTCAAAACAACAGAGGATAAATACAAACAATTTCAAGGCTTCTTTGAGCAGCCATCCAGTCTCATTTATTGACCTTTCCCTGATGGTTCAGGTGAGGCAACATCAGGGCTTCCAGCTGAAAGGAGAGACAGCAACAGAAGGAAGCTGGCTGATGGGTCTCCTGTGGAGATATATGGCTTTATCTCCATCTCTGCTTTCTTCTCCTGTGTCACAGGAAGTATTAAAAGGAATTTGAAGGATTCCCTTCACTTCTCTGTTGTTCTGAGTTCTCTTTTCTTTCTTGCTGCAAATGAGAGAAAATAAAGCAGTTCAGAGGAAGTAAAGCTGTGTCCCAAAATGTGTCAGTTTTAAATTGATATTAAGGAAAATTGTGAAAAAGGCCTAAGAGCTCTGGGTCTTCTTTTCTGGGAAAAGTGTTGGGGGAGAAAAGAGCCACTTCACGTACAGAAACTCTGCATAGAAGTTGGAAAGATAAAATAGATTGTTGCAAAGCCCTCTTGAGTGTGTTTTCCAGGTTCTTTCCATGTGTGTTTTCTACAGAACTTTGTAGCAAGGAATTTTTCATCTTGTTTCCATGCAGTTGGTTATTCCCAGTTATAAGCAGTAGCTTTTAATTTCCTGCATTGAACAGCATCCTATTTAATTCAGACCATATCTTTAATTTCTCCAGATCATTTTGAATGTTATGCCTGTCTTCCGAAATTCTCATGGGACCTGTGAGACCTCCTAGTTTATTATCTTTTGCAAACTAATTGCTTCTGCAAGTCCTAAAGGGATGCTGTTCCAGAGCTGCCTTGCTCTGAAATGGCAAAAACCTTTCTAATTTCCAACCTAAATATATTACTGGTCATGTTTGTTCTTGTTACTCCCCTGTCTTAATTTCACTGATGATTTCAATTTTACCCCAATGCATTTATGGATGGCAATCAGATCTTCTATTTAGCTCATCACTCCATACACAAAATCCTCTTTGTTCTTCCCATGTTGAGATTTCTGTTGCAGCTCCCTCCTCCCAGCCCTTCTGAAAGTCTCCTCCACTTTGACTTGATATCTTGATCTGGAGTGAACAACTGCTAAAATCCACCAGCTTCTTTCTGCACTTCAGGTGCAGTCAGTGCTTTATTGTAGCCTTACACACACANTTTTTTTTTTTTTCTCCGAACCTTCGTCGACTTCGTTTATTTGAAGCAATGCTGTTTTCCCTGAAATCAAACTGCGCTGGTTCCCTGTGGATTTTCATTAAGAAGCTCTCCTTTTCCAAAATTCTCATCATTCTTACTGCCTTCTTTTTTTGGCTTTGAACTGCCCGTGTGTTTCTGTAGCTCCAGTGCTGGGAGAGGTGGCCGGGATATTCCCAGTGCCTGAGAAAAGCAGGATGTGTTCCTTCACACACCCTTCGCTAACAGCAGTGGTGGAGGCACCTCGGGAAGAAGTATTTAAACCTGGCAAGAAGTACTTAAAGAAGAATTAAAAACTTCAGTAAGTGAAAGAAGAGACAGCCTCACAAAAAAACTCCAACAGCTCAAAACTACTTTTGCTTTTGTGGCTATTGATCTAAACAAGTTCCCTCTGCATTGTCTGCAGTCAAAACAACAGAGAATAAATACAAACAATTTCAAGGCTTCTTTGAGCAGCCATCCAGTCTCAGGGCTGGGATTTATTGACCTTTCCCTGATGGTTCAGGTGAGGCAACATCAGGGCTTCCAGCTGAAAGGAGAGACAGAAACAGAAGGAAGCTGGCTGATGGGTCTCCTGTGGAGATATATGGCTTTATCTCCATCTCTGCTTTCTTCTCCTGTGTCACAGGAAGTATTAAAAGGAATTTGAAGGATTCCCTTCACTTCTCTGTTGTTCTGAGTTCTCTTTTCTTTCTTGCTGCAAATGAGAGAAAATAAAGCAGTTCAGAGGAAGTAAAGCTGTGTCCCAAAATGTGTCAGTTTTAAATTGATATTAAGGAAAATTGTGAAAAAGGCCTAAGAGCTCTGGGTCTTCTTTTCTGGGAAAAGTGTTGGGGGAGAAAAGACCCACTTCACGTACAGAAACTCTGCATAAAAGTTGGAAAGATAAAATAGATTGTTGCAAAGCCCTTTTGAGTGTGTTTTCCAGGTTCTTTCCATGTGTGTTTTCTACAGAACTTTGTAGCAAGGAATTTTTCATCTTGTTTCCATGCAGTTGGTTATTCCCAGTTATAAGCAGTAGCTTTTAATTTCCTGCATTGAACAGCATCCTATTTAATTCAGACCATATCTTTAATTTCTCCAGATCATTTTGAATGTTATGCCTGTCTTCCGAAATTCTCATGGGACCTGTGAGACCTCCTAGTTTATTATCTTTTGCAAACTAATTGCTTCTGCAAGTCCTAAAGGGATGCTGTTCCAGAGCTGCCTTGCTCTGAAATGGCAAAAACCTTTCTAATTTCCAACCTAAATATATTACTGGTCATGTTTGTTCTTGTTACTCCCCTGTCTTAATTTCACTGATGATTTCAATTTTACCCCAATGCATTTATGGATGGCAATCAGATCTTCTATTTAGCTCATCACTCCATACACAAAATCCTCTTTGTTCTTCCCATGTTGAGATTTCTGTTGCAGCTCCCTCCTCCCAGCCCTTCTGAAAGTCTCCTCCACTTTGACTTGATATCTTGATCTGGAGTGAACAACTGCTAAAATCCACCGGCTTCTTTTTGCACTTCAGGTGCAGTCAGTGCTTTATTGTAGCCTTACACACACACCCATTGTAGAACATCTGTGTCTATTTTCAAAAAATAAAATCAATGATTCTGTATCTAATGGAGCTGATTAAGGCAGGTGAGTTTCCTCTAAGTTCACTTTTCAGATAAAGTAGATCACTGAATAAAATACTCTGAAATCCACATAGATTCTGTTGGCTCAGGACGGTAGTTTTTTTACAGAAAAGCACAGACCGGGATGGAAACTTGTAGGTCTTCAATACCTCTTCTGATAACACTGGCAAACACAAAATATATTCCTCCGAATAGTGAGGCCCTGGCACAGGGTGCCCAGAGGAGCTGTGGCTGCCCCATCCCTGGAAGTGTCCAAGGGGTCAGGTTGGAAGGGGCTTGGAGCAACCTGGGATAGTGAAAGCTGTCCCTGCCTGTGGATGATGTTTAAAGTCCCTTAAAACCCCTCCTGTGCTTCTGTGATTCTCTGATCCTATAATCCACTTCCCACAGTCCAACCACAACCCTCTGAGGCTGGTTTTGGTAAATTGTGTTGCTTTTGTCCACTCAGACCTCTCACACTGCTCAATTGTCCTGTGTGTGGGATTAAAAACTTCAGTAAGTGA